>CAUJRU010000036.1:2825821-3153018 GCA_963277665.1 Viscum album
TAGCATTTTTTGGGTTTATGTTGTGTTTTCTGGGTTTATGTAGCATTTTTGAGGGTGATGTAGTGTTTATTTTGAAATTTTTTGGGTTTATGTAACATTTTTAGGGATTATAGAGTGTTTCTAGAGTTAATATTATGTTTTTAGGTTTTATGTAGCGTTTTTTAATGTTTATGTTGCGTTTTTTTGTTTATGTTGTGTTTTTTAGGGTTTATGGTACAGTTCTAGGGTTTATTTAGTGCATTTAGGGTTTATGTAGCATTTTTTGTGTTTATGTTGCTTTTTTTGGTTTATGTTGGGTTTTTAGGATTTTTGTTGCCTTTTTTAGGGTTTATGTAACATTTTTAGGGTTTATTTATCTGTTTGACACCTTTTTTAGGAGTTTAATTGTTGTTTATGGGGTGTAGTGTTTTTTAGGGTTTTTAGGGTTGTTAATGGGTGTTTATGGTTTTTATGGTATCTGATGGCTTTTTAATGGTATTTTGGGGTTTTATGGGTTTATTTGTTTTTTTGGGATTGATAGGGTTTGTTAGGGTTTTTAATGTGCTTTAGGGTTTGTTTGGGTATTGTAGCAGTTTTAGGGTTTATATAATGTATTTTAGCATTTTTTGGGTCCTATACAGTTTTTAGTGTTCTTTCGAGTTTAATATGGTTGTTTAGGGTTTATTGGGGTTTTTTAGGGTTTATTAGGGTTCTTTAGGATTTGTTACAGTTTATTCGAATTTTTTATTGTATATTAGGGTTTTATTAGGATTTTGTAGGCATTAATAGCTTTTTCTAGGGTTTATCAAACTTTTTAAGGGTTTTTTTTGGATTTAGTATGGTTTATTAGGGTTTATTTTATTTATTATGGTTTAGTAATGTGTATTTGGGTTTATTATGATTTATTAGGGTTTATTATGCTTTGTTAGGGTTTATTGAGGTTTATTAGGGGTTTTTTATGATTTGTTTCAGTTTGTTATGATTTATTTGGAATTTTTAGGATTTGTTACAATTTATTTAGGGTTGTTAGGGTTTGTTACGATTTATTTTGGAGTTATATGGGTTTGTTAGGGTTTATTAGTGGGTTTTAGGGTTTTGTAGGCTATTATTTGGAGGTTTTTGTAGCTTTTTGTCGGTTTTGTTAGGGTTTTTAGTGATTATTAGGATTTATTATGGTTTAATAGTGTATTTTATTGTTTATTAGGGGTTTTAGGGATTTTGTAGCATTTATTAGGGTCTAATAGAGTTTGTTAGGGTTTATTGTAGTTTATTTCAATTTATTAGTTTTTGTTAGGGTTATTGGAGTTTAATAGTGTGTTTTAGGGGTTATTAGGGTTTATTGGTGGTTCTTAAGGGTTATTAGTGGTTGTTAGGGTTTGTTAGGTTTTGTTAAGGTTTTTAGGGTTTGCTACGGTTTTTTTGAGTTGTTTGGGGTTCTATGCGTCTTTCAGGTTTTATCTGTGTGTTTGGATTTTTTAAGCTTTGTTAGGGTTATTTTAGTTTTTTTGGGGGTTTTGTTGCATTTTGTGGGTTTTGATGCATTTTTCAATTTTTTGTAGCAATTGTTAGGGTTTATGTAGCGTTGTTAGTGGCTTTAGTGGTTCATTAAAGGATTATTAGGGGTTTATTAGGGTTTAATTTTTTGTATTATGGTATATTAGGGTTTAATATTTTTTAGTGTTTTGAAGCGTCTTTAGGGTTTTTAAAGCATTTTTCAGGGTTTGTGTAGTGTTGTTAGTGTTTATGTTGCATTTTTAGTGTTTATGTCGCATTTTTAGGGTTTAGTTCGTGGTTTTAGGTTTTATGTATGATTTTTTAGGGTTTATGTAATGTTTTCAAGGTTTATATTGTGTGTTTTGGGTTCAGGTTTTATGTAGCATTTTATAGGGTTTATGTTGCATTTTCTGGGTTTATGTAGAGTTTTTAGGGGTGATTTAGCGTTTATGTTTCACTTTTTATGGTTTATGTAACGTTTTTAGGGCTCATATAGTGTTTTAAGGGTTTATATTGTGTTTTTAGGTTTTATGTAGCGTTTTTTAATTTTTATGTTGCATTTTTTAGGGTTTATGTTGTGTTTTTTAGGGTTTATGTTAGAGTTCTAGGGTTTATGTAGTTATTTTAGGGTTTATGTAGCATTTTTTGGGTTTATGTTGCGTTTTTTGGTTTATGTTTCATTTTTAGTGCTTTTGTTTCATTTTTAGGGTTTATGTAATGTTTTTAGGGTTTATGTATCTATTTGAAGCCTTTTTAGGGTTTTAATGGATGTTTATGATTTGTAGTGTTTTTTTAGGGTTTAAGGGTTGTTAACGGGTGTTGATGGTTTTTATGGTATCTAATGTCTTTTGAATGGTTTTTGGTGTTTTTATGGGTTTCTTTGTTTTTTTGGGATTGATAGGGGTTGTTAGGGCTTTTAGTGTGTTTTTGGGTTTGTTTGGGTATTATAGCGGTTTTTTGGGTTTATATAATATGTTTTATCATTTTTTGGGTTCTTTAGTGTTTTAGTGTTCTTTAGAGTTTAATATGGTTCTTTAGGGTTTATTAGGGTTCTTTATGGATTATTAGTGTTCTTTAGGATTTATTATAGTTTATTAGCGTTTTTATTGTATATTAGGGGTTTATTGGGCTTTTGTAGGCATTAATAGCTTTTTCTAGGGTTTATCATCCTTTTTATGGTTATTTAGGATTTATTATGGTTTATTTTATTTATTAGGGATTAGTAATGTGTATTTGGGTTTATTATGATTAATTAGGGTTTATTATGCTTTGTTATGGTTTATTGTGGTTTATTAGAGGTTTGTTATGGTTTGTTTCAGTTTTTTATGATTTATTTGGCATTATTCGTATTTGATACGATTTATTTGGGGTTTTTAGGGTTTGTTATGATTTATTTTTGGGTTTTTAGGGTTTTTAGGGTTTATTAGTGAGTTGTAGGGTTTTGTAGGCTATTATTTAGAGGTTTTTGTAGCATTTTGTTAGGATTGATTGGGTTTTTAGTGATTATTTGGGTTTATTATGGTTTAATAGTGTTTTTTATTGTATATTAGGGGTTTTAGGGCTTCTGTAGCATTTATTAGGGTATAATAGAGTTTGTTAGGGTTTCTTATAGGTTATTACAATTTATTAGTATTTGTTAGGGTTTTTAGGGTTTAATAGTGGGTTTCATGGGTTATTAGGGGTTATTAGTGGGTTTTAAGGGTTATTAGTGGTTGTTAGGGTTTGTTAGGTTCTATTAGGGTTTTTAGGGTTTGATATAGTTTGTTTGAGTTGTTTGGTGTTTTATGAAATTTTTGGGTTTTATGGGTGCATTTGGATTTTTTATGCTTTGTTCGGGTTATTTTAGCATTTTTGGGGGTTTGGTTGCGTTTTGTGGGTTTTGAAGCATTTTTCGGTTTTTTGTAGCAATTTTTAGGGTTTATGTAGCATTGTAAGTGGATTTAGTGGTTCTTAAGGGGATTATTAGTGGTTTATTAGGGTTTAATTTTTTATATTATGGTATATTAGGGTTTAATATTTTTGAGGGTTTTGAAGCGTCTTTAGGGTTTTTGTAGCATTTTTTAGGGTTTGTGTAGCGTTGTTAGAGTTTATGTAGCATTTTTAGTGTTTATGTAGCATTTTTAGGGTTTAGATAGCGGTTTTAGGTTTTATGTATCATTTTTAGGGTTTATGTAATGTTTTTAGGGTTTATATTGCGTGTTTGGGGTTTATGTTTTATGTAGCATTTTTTAAGGGTTTATGTTGCGTTTTTTAGGTTTATGTAGCATTTATAGGGGTGATGTAGTGTTTATGTTTCATATTTTGGGTTTATTTAACGTTTTTGTGTTCATGTAGTGTTTTAGGGTTTATATTGTGTTCTTAGGTTTTATTTGGGATTTTTTAATGTTTATGTTGCATTTTTTAGAGTTTATGTTGAGTTTTTAGGGTTTATGTTACAGTTCTAGGGTTAAGGTAGTGATTTTAGGGTTTATGTAGCATTTTTTGGGATTATGTTGCATTTTTTGGTTTATGTTGCATTTTTAGGGTTTTTTGTAGCATTTTTTAGGGTTTCTGTAACATTTTTTGTGTTTATGTATCTATTTGAAGCCTTTTTTAGGGTTTTAATGGTTGTTTATGGTTTGTAATGTTTTTTATGGGTTTTAAGGGTTGTTAACATGTGTTTATGGTTTTTATGGCATCTGATGGATTTTTAATGGTTTTTGTGGGGGCATTACAGGTTTATTAGATTTTTTTGGGATTGATAGGGGTTGTTAGGGTTTTTTGTGTGTTTTAGGGTTTGTTTGTGTATTGTAGCGGTTTTTAGGGTTTATATAATTTTTTTAGCGTTTTTTGGGTTATTTCAGGTTTTTAGTGTTCTTTAGTGTTTAATATGCTTCTTTAGGGTTTATTAGGGTTCTTTAGGGTTTATTAGTGTTCTTTAGTATTTGATACAATTTGATAGCATTTTTTCTTGTATATTAGGTTTTTATTGTGCTTTTGTAGGCATTGATTGCTTTTTCTAGGGTTTATCAACCTTTTTTAGGGTTATTTAGGATTTATTAGGGATTATTATGGTTTTTTTATTTATTAGGGTTTAGTAACGTGTATTTGGGTTTATTACAATTTATTAGGGTTTATTATGATTTGTTAGGGTTTATTGGGGTTTATTAGGGGTTTGTTATGGTTTGTTTCAGCTTGTTATGATTTATTTGGCATTGTTAGGATTTGTTGCGATTTATTTGGGGTTGTTAGGGTTCGCTACAATTTATTTTGGGGTTATTAGTGTTATTAGGGTTTTTAGGGTTTATTATTGGGTTATAGGGTTTTGTAGGCTATTATTTGGAGATTTCTGTAGCATTTTGTCAGGTTTGTTAGGGGTTTTAGTGATTATTAGAGTTTATAATTGTTTAATAGAGTTTTTATTGTATATTAGGGGTATTAGGGCTTTTTTAGCGTTCATTAGGCTCTAATAGAGTTTTCTAGGGTTTATTACAGGTTATTACGATTTATTAGTGTTTATTAGGGTTTTTAGGGTTTAATAGTGGGTTTTATGGGTTATTAGGGTTTATTAGTGGTTCTTAGTAGTTACTAGTGGTTGTTAGGGTTTGTTAGGTTTTGTTTGGGTTTTTAGGGTTTTTTACGGTTTGTTTGAGTTGTTTGGGCTTTTATGCATTTCTTTGGGTTTTATGTGTGTGTTTGGATTTTTATGCTTTGTTAGGGTTATTTTAGCATTTTTGGGGTTTTGTTTCATTTTTTGGGTTTTGAATCATTTTTCGGGTTTTTTGTAGAAATTGATAGGGTTTATGTAGTTTTGTTAGTCTCTTTAGTGGTTCATTAATGTTCTTTAGTGTTTTAGGGGTTTTTAGGGTTCTTTAAGGTGTATATGGGTTTCTTTTGAGGTTTTTAGGTTTTTCTAGGGGGGGGGCTAGGGTTTTTTAGGGTTTATAGTGTTATTTAGGGTTTTGTTAGGCATTTTTAGGCATTATAGGTTTTTAGAGTTTTTCGTGGTTTTTAAGTTTTTTTTAGGTTTTTTTGAGGTTTTTTGAGGTTTTTTAGGGTTTTTAGGTTTGTTTTAGGGTTTTTTTTGTTTTTTTATGGTTTTTAGTGCTTATAGGGTTTTTAGGGTTTTTTTAGGGTTTTTTGGGTTTTTTACGGTTTGTAGGGTTTTTTTGGGGTTTTATGGTTTTTTTATGGTTTTGTTAGGTTTTGTCGTGTTTGTTAGGGTTTTTTTGTGAATATTAGCATTTCGAATGGTTTAATAGCGTTTTTGTTTTATATTTGCGTTTTTAGGTATTTTGTAGCTTTTATTGGGGTGTAATTGGGTTTTTAGCGTTTATTATGATTTGTTAGGGTTTATTAGGGTTTATTAGGGTTTAATAGTCGGCTATAGGATTTTTTAGGGTTTATTATGTTTTATTATTGGTTGGTAGGGTTTTTTAGTATTTATTAGTTCTTATTAGAGTGATTTAGGGTGTCTAAGGGTTTGATAGGGTTTCTAAGGGTGTGTTAGGGTCTCTAAGGGTGGGTTACGGTTTTTATGGGCGGGTTAGGGTTTCTAAGGGTGTGTTATGGTTTCTAAGGGTTTTTAAGGTGGTGTTAGGGTTTCTATGGGTGTGTGGGGGTTTCTAAGGCTGTGTTAGTGTTTCTAAGGGTGTTTTTGGGTTTCTAAGGGTGTGTTAGTGTTTCTTAGGATTGCTTAGGGTTTTTCTAGGGTTATTAGGAATTTTAGGGTTATGTTAGGGTTTCGTAGGGGTTTTTTAGGGTTTCTTCAGGTTTTTTGAGTTTATTGGGATTTCATAGTGCTTCTTGGGGTTTGTTAGGGCGTGTTAGGGTTTGTTAGGTTTTTTTGGGTTTGTTATGTTTTTTTGGGGGTTTTGGGTTTTTTTGGGTTTGATAGGGTTTGTTAGGGTTTTGCATGGTTTTTATTGGTTTTTGTGTTTATAGGATTATTCATAGAGGTGAAACGTGTGAAAACTGGGTCCCAGTGACAGCACAACCACCCCGCCTTAACATGACCGTCGGGTCCTGGCCCACCAGGTACCACCAGTTGCCCCACAGACACACGGGGCCCACCCCAGGGTCCACCCACAGGCCTGAACGGGTCATCTAACTAATGGCAGTCCCCACAGGCCAACACATGTCTTTTCCAGTGTGCTTTTTCCTCACTCACACACACCTTGGAAAACTTCCCAGGAGGTCAACCGTCCTGATCACTACTCCAGGCCAAGCATGCTTAACTGTGGAGTTCTAATCAGGTAGGCTCCTGAAAAGGATGGTGCACCTGGTTGATATGAGTCATATCATTTATAAATTTAACCCTTTATCATTTGGGGATGTTACAATCACCCCCCCCCCCCTTTAGAGCACAACGTCCTCGTTGTGGGCCCTACATCTTAACCCAGGCAGTGCACCGTGCACTTAAGGCTGGGTTCCTCCTCTAATACCAAATGTGACAACTGGGTCCCGGTGACAGCACAACCACCCCGCCATAACATGACCGTCGGGTCCTGGCCCACCAAGTACCACCAGTTGCCTCACAGACACGTGGGGCCCACCCCAGGGTCCACCTACATGCCTGAATAGGTCATCTGACTAATGACAGTCCCCACAGGCCAACACATGTCCTTTCCAGTGTGCTTTGTCCTCACTCACACACACCCTGGGAAACTTCCCAGGAGGTCAGCCATCCTGATCACTACTCCAGGCCAAGCACGCTTAACTGTGGAGTTCTAATCAGGTAGGCTCCTAAAAAGGATGGTTCACCTTGTTGACATGTGTCATATCATTTAGTCATTTAACCCTTTATCATTTGGGGATGTTACAAAACGGACATCGAGAGCATAAGTTATGGTCATTTGGCGGACTTAAGGACCTTTTGATTCTTTAAAAACGTGATATGGAATTCTTATTGGTCACAGATGTGTAGATCTATTCAAAATCATTGATTTGATATCTTGTAGAGGCAAAACGGATTCCTAGAGTCAAAACATACACCCATAGAAGAAGTTATTGCAAAAAAGACTCCAAAAGCCAACCTTTTTACCATACCATGGGATTTTGGATCTTTTGGGGGGTTGAATAATGTCAGAAAGGGTTCCATTGGTTACTAGAGTGTGTATTCTTTCACAATCTTCTATTTGATATGTGTTATTGACAAAATTAACACACGTAGCAGAAGTTATTGTCGTTTCAAATTGAGCAACTCTCCTAGCACCGAAAAACCTAAGAAACCTACAACTCAATAAAATAGGCATAACATCTCTTTCGGGTGTCCATTTGAGAATTGTGACCAGTCAAATCAAAGCTCGTGATATGAGTGAGGATTGATTTTATTAGAAACTATGAGAAGATCAAAGAAATATAAGATATCTTAGTTATACCACTCCAAAAACAAGTCCAACTTCAAACGGCCATAACTTTCACTCCGGTTGTCCGTTTGAGCTCTACCACATATGAAATTGAAGGCAGTGAAGAGATCTACGCAGAAGGATAACTTTGAAAAAGTTCAAGTCATGTTGGGACCATAAAATCCCAAAAACCCATCAAAAGTCCTCTGAAACTCCATTTCCGTATCCATATCCTTATCAAATATTTTTTAAAAGGGTCATAACTTCTGATTGGTGTGTTTGTTCAGCCTCATACACCTGATTTTATCATAGTTCATTCCCTGAGAATTAGTTTGACTATTCATAGAGCATAAATGGACACCTGAAGAAGAATTTAAGCCTTTTTTAATGACTCTGTGATTTTTTTGGTTTTTCGGGACACTATTTCTAGAAGTTTTGTCCTGTCTGCTATTTTTTGAAACAACAATAACTTATTATTACTGTTATTATTATTATTTTTATCATCATCTCATGCAAATGCACATGCACATACAGGTGCATTATTATTATATTTTTTTTACCATGCACATTCACATGAAATGCACACATTATATTTTATTATCATTTGCATTGTTATTATTATTTTTATTATTATTATTGTGGTTTTAGCTGTTGTTGTGGTGGTGGTTATTATTATTATCATCACATGAAAATGAACATCCAAATGCACATACACGCACATTAAATGAACGTGCATTATTCTATAATCACATGAATTTTTATTTGTAACATCCTGAGTCCAAAGCCCCTCCACTGGTGCCCCATACCCGGTTTTCCACATGACCTCAAGCGCGTTTCCCCAAATGCCAGAGGCTGCCGACTAGCAGCGAGGGCCTTGGTGAGTCGGTGGGGAAACGATGCCCTCATTCAGTATGGTATAAAAGGAATGAAGACAACAATAAACAACGGAAGCAGTAAACAACATGCATAACAACAGAAACTAAACAGCGGAAGCAATGTAGATATATAATGACAATAATGCAGCAGGTACAAGTATCTATGGAAAATAGCAAACACAACAACATGATGGAATACAACTGAAACCATGTGAAAAAAGAAAAACAAAGAAATCTCCTCAGCATCGCGAGCCATGGCTCAGTCCCATGCTCCCCAGCTCCTGGTGCAGTCAAGATCCTCAAGTAGAAGGGCGCTTGCCCTTATCTATACCTATACCAACATAGTATTCTTGGGCCCAAAAGCATGGCCCAAACAGGGTGTGAGATACAATCCCAGTAGACAATCACCCAAAGATATGTGCCTAACAGTCGATGAATACATGTCAGAAAATAAACAAGGAACAGTAAATAGGAAAGCACCAGCAGCAAAAATCCAGAGTTCTAACAAGTAAAGTACACAAGTAAGCAACTAGAAACTAGAAGAAAACAGGTAACCCTCTAGGTATCTCTCACAGTCTAACCCCTATGGTTCAACCTCTAAGTACTAGCAACCCTCTGGGAGGCACACACAGTCTCACCCCTCTGATACCAAATGTAACAACCGGGCCCCAGTGACAACACATCCACCCCGCCTTAACATGGACTTCAGGTCCTGGCCCACCAGGTACCACCAGTTGCCCCGCAGACATGTGGGGCCCACCAAAGGGTCCACCCACGTGCTTGAACAGGTCATCTGACTAATGATAGTCCCCACAGGCCAACACATGTCCTTTCCCATGTGCTTTTTCCTCACTCACACACATCCTGGGAAACATCCCAGACGGTCACCCATCCTGATCAGTACTCCAGGCCAAGCACACTTAAATTTAGAGTTCTAATCAAGTAGGATCCCGAAAAGAAAGGTGCACCTTGTTGACATGAGTGATATCATTTAGTCATTTAACCCTTTATCATTTGGGGGTGTTACAATCACCACCCCTTTAGAGCACAACGTCCTCGTTGTGGCCCCTACATCTCAACCCAGGAAGTGCACTGCACTTAAGGCTGGGTTCCTCCTCTGATACCACTTTGTAACGTCCCAAGTCCGGAGCCCCTCCACTGGTTCCCCTTACGTGGTTCGCCACATGACTTGAAGCGCGTTTCCCCGAACGCAAGAGGCTTCCGACTAGCAGCGAGGGCCTTGGTGAGTCAGTGGGGAAACTATGCCCTCATTCGGTAAGGTATACATGGAAAGAAGACAACAATAAACAGCGGAAGCAGTAAACAACATGCATAACAACAGAAACTAAACAGCGGAAGCAATGCAGATATATAACAATGATGACAATAATGCAGCAGGTACAAGTATCTATGGAAAACAGAAAACACAACAATGTGCTGGAATACAACTGAAACCAAGTGCAAAAGAAGAACAAAGAAAGCTCCTCAGCATTGCGATCCACGGCTCGGTCCCATGCTCCCCAGCTCCTGGTGCCGTCAAGATCCTGAAGTAGAAGGGCGCTTTCCCTTATCTATACCTGCAACAACATAGTCTGCTTGGGCCCAAAAGCATGGCTAAAATAGGGTGTGAGAAACAATCCCAGTAGGAAATCACCCAAAGATCTGTGCCTAACAGTCGATGAATACATGGTAGAAAATAATCAAGGAACAGTAAACAGGAAAGCACAAGCTGCTCCAATCCACAGTTCTAACAGGTAAAGTACACAAGTAAGAAACCAGCAACAAGAAGAAAACAGGTAACCCTCTGGGAAGCTCTCACAGTCTAACCACTATGGTTCAACCTCTAATTAATAGCAACCCTCTGGGAGGCACACACAGTCTCACCCCTCTGGTTCAGCTACGTAATTAAGCAGACTCTCTGGGGAAGCACTCACCATCAATTCCCCCTATAGTCTCGTATCGTACTAAAGGCTCTTTGGGGAAGCACTCAACGTCAATTCCCCCTGTGGCCTACGTCGTGGATATACATACTCTCTGGGGAAGCACTCAAAATCAATTCCCCCTATAGTCTTGAATCGTAATTAAAAGACACTCTAGAGAAGCCCTTTCGTCAATTCTCCCTTTGGTCTGCTACTCTAGGTTCTCACAGTCCTGAGTATAACTAAACATGCTCAACACGTGTGTATTGTCCAAGTAAACCTCAAGAACTTCTTGGATATCAACTAAAGATCAACAGCAAATCAAAAGAGACATTTCCACTATCCTACAACAAGGTATGGCAACTGGAAAAACGCCCAACAGGCAAAACAATCATGGAAAAGCAATCTGATCACAAAATAAATTACACTACTCACAAGCAATAACCTCTACTAAAGCAATCAAGCAAAGCAGGAAAACAACAAGGGAAAAATAGGAAACACACAATACCCTGTTCAAGGGTATTGGTGGAAATTTGCACATAATATTCATCAACTTTCTACGGAAAGGCTCAAACCACCTACCTTGATCTGAGGATATCGATATATGTGAACCTTGATGACAGATTCCTCTTAGAAAAAAATAGATATGAGAAAACTCACAAAAATTTTATCCCACAATAACTTAGAAACGAGGAGGAATCAAGAAACAAGACTCAAGCAGAAGGAAGAACTCACCGCTGCGATTCCAACGCAGCTGACCGTGCTCAAATCGGATAACAGACTGTGATGTGGGATTTCATCGAAGATTCGGCCGTACGGGTCACTTCGGATGGATAAAAACTGAAGAAGAAGACGATTTTGGGGGTTAGACGCGACCCTGGTCCATTTCATGAAAAAAGAATGTACATGGTGTGTACTTCTTGAGTACATGACGTGTACTTCAATTTTTCTGTACTCTGAAATAACCGGCCTCCACCTCAGCCTTACACACCGTGTGTGTGGCCCGGACATGGCCAACACATGGCTTCGAGCCGGAACAGAGTACACGACATGTACTCATAAAGTACACGGTGTGTACTTCTGAAATTTCCAGAAAAGTTATTTTCCTTAAAAACTCCAGAAAAAGGGAAAACATACCCGAACGAAGATCCGGGTTCTTACATTATTATTATTATTAATGATAATATTATTATTATTATTAACATCATCATCACATGAAAATTCAATGCATGGGTGTTATTATTTTTAACCATACACATGCACACGTAATGCACATGCAATATTCTATTATCATATGCATTAGTACTACTACTATTATCACCACTATTACACTATTATTACTACTGTTGTTATTATTACTATCATCACATGAAAATGTAGATGCACATGCGTTATTATTTATTATTTATTACCATGTACGTTCATATGAAATACACTTGTATTATTATTATTATTATTATTATTATTATCATAGTTTATTATTATTATTAATAATATTACCATTATCATTATTATTATCATTATCAAATGAAAATTCCCATGAATGTGCGTTGTTATTTCTTATTTATTACCAAGCACATGCATGCGTTATTATTATTATTATTATTATTATTATTATTATAATTTGTATTATTAATATTATCATCAAATGTAAATGCACATGCACATGCATGGGCGTTCTTATTTATTTATTATTTAATACTATGCACGTGCACATTCAATGCACTTGCGTTATTCTATTATTATTATTATTATTATTATTATTATTATTATTCTTATTGTTGTTGTTGTTTGTATCATCAAATACAAATTCACATGCACGTGCATTGTTAATTATTATTTATTACCATGCACGTGCATGCATCATTATCATTATCATTACATGTAAATGCACATGCACATGCGTAATTAAATAATATTTATTATCATGCACATTCTAATGCAATGCACTTGCGTTATTTTATTATCACATGTGTTATTATTATTTTTTCTAATGCATGGGAACACGCAATGCACATGTGTTATTCTATTGCCCCATGTGTTTTTATTTGTTATCATTCACTTGCAAATGCACATTCATATTTGAGGTTTTATGTGTTTTTTTGGGTTTTATGGGTGTGTTTGGATTTTTATGCTTTTTCAGGATTCTTTTAGCGTTTTTTGGGGTTTTTCTACATTTTTTGGGTTTTGAATCATTTTTCAGTTTTTTGTAGTAATTGTTAGGGTTTATGTAGCGTTATTAGTGGCTTTAGTGGTTCTTTAGGGTTTTATGGTTCTTTAGGGTTCTTTAGGGTGGATTAGGTTTTCTTTTGAGTGTTTTATGGTTCGGTAGGGGGTTTTTAGGGGTTTTAAGGGTTTCATAGGGTTGGTTAGGGTTTTTAGGACTTTTAGACTTTTTAGGGGGTTTTTAATCATTTTTCGGGTTTTATGGTTCGTAGCATTTTTGAGGTTTTTTTGAGTTTTTTTTAGGGTTTTTAAGGGTTACTAAGTTTTTTTTCATGTTTTTTCGGTTTTTGCATGTTTCTAGGGGTTTTAGGATTTTTAGGGATTTTTAGGGTTTTTAGTATTTTTTAGGGTTTTTAGGGTTTTTTAGTATTTTTATAGTTTTTATGGTTTTTTGGGTTTTTTGGGTTTTTTTGGGTTTTGTCATATTTTTCTGGGTTTGATGGGGTTTTTTGTGAATATTATCATTTTGAATGGTTTAATAGAATTTTTTTAGTATATTTGGGTTTTTAGGTTTTTTTTTCTTTTATTGGGGTCTGATAGGGTTTTTAGGGTTTATTACGATTTATTAGTGTTAATTAGGGATTATGAGAGGGATTTAGGGTTTATTAGGGTTTGTTATGGTATATTATTGGTTGGTAACATTTTTTAGGATTTATTAATGCTTATTAGAGTGATATAGGGTGTCTAAGGGTTTTTTAGGGTTTTTAAGGGTGTGTTAGGATTTCTAAGGGTGGGTTAGGGTTTTTATGGGCGGGTTAGGGGTTCTAATGGTGTGCTATGGTTTCTAAGGGTTTCTAAGGTTGTGTTAGGGTTTCTATGGTTATTTTTGGGTTTTTAAGGGTGTGCTAGGGTTTCTAATGGTGTGTTAGGGTGTCTAAGGGTGTCTTAGGGTTTGTAAGTGTGTGTTAGTCTTTCTTACGTTTGCCTAGAGTTTTTTGAGGGTTTTCAGGGCTTTGATAGGGTTTCTTATGATTTTTAGGGTTAGTTTGGGGTTTCATTAGGTATTTCAGGGTTTATTGGGGTTTATTAGTGCTTCTTGGTGTTTTTTTTATGCTTGTTAGGGTTTGTTTTTTTAGGGTTTTTTGGGGTTTTTTAGGGTTCGTTAGGGTTTGTTAGGGTTTGTTAGTGATTGTTAGGGTTTGTTAGGGTTTGTTAGGGTTTTTCATAGTTTTTAATGGTTTTTAGTGTTTATGGGGTTATTCATGAGTTTTTAGGGTTATTTATTTGTTTATGGTTGGCAAAAATGTGTAGAGCTAGTCGCAAGATTCAATTTGATATGTGGTAGAGGTGAAACGGACACCCAGAGTAGAAGTTATGGTCATCTGGGGGGCTTAAAAACCTTTTGGGACATTAAGAACGTGATATGGTGTTTCTATTGGTCACAGATGTGTAGATCTAGTCGAAATATTTGATTCGATATATGGTAGAGGAAAAACGGACTCTCGGAGTAGAAGTTATAGTCCCTTTGGAGGGTTTAAGTATATATTTCGGCTTTCAAAGATGTGAGAAGGTGCTTCAGTGGTAATAGGCATGTAGGTCTCATCAGAGGAGGTTTTGCAGAACCCTCTCTAATCATCGAATTTAGAGGGGGTTGTAAACCCACTCTAAATTAAGTTTCTATAAAAATTGTTGAGGGATTATGCACAACCCCATCTAAATTTTTAGCTTTCTTTTTTTAATATTTGGTTAGATTTTAGATCCAGTTATATCAAAACCACTACTAATTTAATAATTAGTGGAATTATATATTATGTTGGATTTTAGAGGAGTTATATATATAACATTCGTTTGGACACACACACACACACAGATATATATATATATATATATAATTAATTTTTTAAAGGATATAATTGGAGTTCACAACCCCTTCTATTTATGATATTAGAGGTGGTTCATGAAACGCCACTAATCCCTTAGATTAAACAGGGTTTTGAAACCCTTCTATTTTAAGAAATTAGAGGGTGTTTTGAACCCCCCTTTAATTGATGACATTATATGGGGTTTTCAACCCCTTTTGATTTAAGAAATTAGAGGGGGTTTTCAACACCTTATAATTTAAGAAAAATGAGGGGGTTTTGAACCCCCTTTAATTGATGACATTAGAGGGGGTTTAGAACACCCTCTAATTGATGACATTAGAGTGGGTTTGGAACCCCCTCTAATTGATGACATTAGAGGAGGTTGTTAACACCCTATAATTTAAGAAATTTTATGGTGGTTATGATTCGCTACAAATCCCTTTGATTAGAGGGGGTTTTAAACTCCATCTAACTTTTTATTTATTTTATAAAATAAATCTCATATAAATTCGAATTTTTTAATATATATGTGGGTTTGTGCATGTGTGTGTATATATATATTAAATAAACACATTATATAAATGTATTTAAATACAATATAACACATATACTTAAGGACATTATATAAATATTTTAAATAAATACTTATACATATAAACAAAAATTTATACATATATATAAATATTAATATACATAAAATAAATGTAATTATAAATATATTTCTTCAAATTTATAAAATTTATATATGGTTTTATAATTACTATTCATTTATATTATGATTTATATTATACATATATTATATTAAATACATTTTTATTGTAGGTTTTTGTATAAATACATTTATATTATATTATGTATACAAATATATATAATATAGACAACATTAAATATAAATTTACATATACATATATATTTTATATAATTATATTATATATATATATATTATAAATATTTAATTATATATAAATGTATATATATCATATAATTATATTACATATTTTGTATCATACCATTTTAATTATAGATTAATTTAGTACCTATATATATATATCACATAACAATTAATAATATTATTGTTACACACATACGTACATAAATACTTTTGTATTGTATAATTATGTATAAATACATTTATATTAGATTATGTATACTAATTTACATAATTTAGAAAAAATTAAATATAAATATAAATATATTATTTATTTATATTATATTTAATATTATATATATTTTATTGTAAATAAATTTATATGTATTATATAATTTTTTTATGTATATTGTAGTACAACATATTAATATAATATATTTTATTGTAAATAAATTTATATGTATTATATAATATATTTTTAGGGGTTTTAGGGTTTTTTGGGGTTTTTAGTATTATTTAGGGTTTTTTGGGTTTTTTTGGGTTTTTTGGGGTTTTTATGGTTTTTTGGGTTTTTTGGGTTTTTTAGGGTTTTGTCAGGTTTTGCCAGGTTTGTTAGGGGTTTTTTGTGAATATTAGCATTTTGAATGGTTTACTAGCATTTTTGTTGTATATTTGGGTTTTTATGTATTTTGTAGATTTTAATGGGGCCTAATAGTGTTTTTAGGGTTTATTACGATTTATTAGTGTTTATTAGGGTTTAGTTGTGGGCTTTAGGGATTATTAGGGTTTATTATGGTTTATTATTAGTTGGTAGGTTTTTTTAGCATTTATTAGTTCTTATTAGAGTGATTTATTGTGTCTAAGGGTTTTTTAGGGTTTCTAAGGGTGTGTTAGGGTTTCTAGGGGTGTGTTGGGGTTTCTAATGGTGTGCTAGGGTTTCTAAGGGTGTGTTATGGTTTCTAAGGGTGTGATAGGTTTTATAAGGGTTTGTTTGCATTTTGTAGGTTTTCTTTGGGTTTTGTTAGGATAAGGAAGATGCGAGGGTCGCTCTACTTCCGACCCCCCCCCCAAATTTATTAGAAGAAAAAGACGTAGTAGACAAGGGAGGGGAGGGGTCAAACGACCCGCACCCAAAAACTCCTAACAACCCCAAACCCAGAAAAAGAAACCAAAAACAATCAAAAAGAAAAACAAAACCAAAGAAATAAAGAACACAAGGCCAAGAAGCAACCATCACCACCATCCAACATTAACTAGCATTCAACATCTCTCAACCAAGCAACGATCATCATCTAACACCTCCTCTAAGAACCATACTCATACTCATCCGCTTCCCCACTTCCCTGCAAATCAATAACCATCCTAGATCAGTGTAGCCATCTTCAAGCATCTCCTTCCTAGGAATATAAACTGTCAGCAGTATAGAACAACTAACATCACCAGCCTTCAGCACCTCCTCACCAAGAGGATCCAACGCCAGTAGTGCAGAGCCACCAGCACCAAACTTGTAACCAATAGCTTCATCACAACCCATCCCATCAGCAAGCAGCATGCAATGCCACCATTTCCAGCAACCAAAATCACTTTCTTGTAAACAATCAACAACACAAAACCAATCTATCGTATTGGTACACACTAAATGCCACATTAGCAACAAAAATCCAAACAAACCCGTGCCATCACATCCCAAAATTCAAATAAAAAACCTCTACCCAAATGCACAGCTCAACCAGCAGAACAAAAAACCAATGAACCAATCCAAAATTGGAGATAAAGCATGTACCAACTAAGCAGAAGGAATTTGAAGCCACGAGCCACCAGTGCACCAGAAATGAAGACAAATCTCCGGTTCAACACTCTAGAAGAGGAAATATACCAGATCATTGTCGGAGGAGAAATTGGAACCCAAAGCAGCACACTGGAAAGGATGAAAAATTGTCGAAGAGACCAGATCCTGGTCCGCCACTGCAACCCTCTCTGTTGTTGAAGCACACAATGCTGCTGAACCATTTGTAGAAGCCCCAGATCTGCAAGATTTACCCCGATCCACGGATGAATACCTGAAGGGTTTCCAGCTACTAAGGATCCGTCTACGACATCCTGTAAAACAACTAGATCAAAGATCCCAGCTGACTGCGAGGCCTCCATAATGTCGATTCTGAAGCGCATAGCAGCCAATCTCCACCAAGATATAAGGCCAAAAACTTGAGCAAAGACACCACCCGAGGAAGTCAAAGATGTTGAAAATAGAAATTCACTGTTGCCTTGAGACCGAGAAGCACCTCCAGAGCACACCTTTGCCGAGAATAAGAAGTGTGGATCCATGGCCGAGTCCCCAAGATGAATCCTGGGGAAACCCTAGGAGAGGAAAACGAGAGGGAGAAATGGGGGAGTGTGCTGCCATCATTCAGTGATTTTTAAGGGATATAGGGTTTTGTTAGGGTTTCCCATGGTTTCCTTGGGGTTTTAGGGTTTCTTCAGTTTTTTTTGTGTTTATAGGGGTTTCTTAGTTCTTCTTGGGGTTTGTTATGGCCTGTTAGGGTTTTTAGGGTTTGTTAGGGTTTATATTGTTTTTTTAGGGTTTTTGGGATTTCTTAGGGTTTGTTATTGTTTGTTAGTGTTTGTTAGTGTTTGTTAGGTTTTGTTAGGGTTTTGCATTATTTTTAATGGTTTTTAGTGTTTAAGGGGTTATTCATGGTTTATTAGGGTTATTTACTTGTTCATGGTTGTCACAGATGTGTAGATCTAGTCGCAAGATTCAATTTGATATGTGATTGAGGTGAAACGGACACCCAGAGCAGAAGTTATTGGAATTTGGAGGAATTAAGGACCATTTTGGACATTAAGAATGTGATAAGATGTTCCTATTGATCATAGATGTATAGATCTATTCGAAAGCTTCAATTTGATATATGGTAGAGGAAAAACTAACTCCCAGAGTAGAAGTTATGGTATTTTGGTGGGTTTAAGTACCTTTTAGACCTTCAAAGATGTGAAAAGGTGCTTAAGTGGTTATAGGAGTGTACGTCTAGTCTCTAGCTTTGAATTGATATGTGGTAGAGGCAAAACGAACACCCAAAAATGATGTTATTGCAAAACGGACAACATAAGCCAATCTTTTGACCATCCAAAGGGATTTCGGGTCTTTTATAGGTTTGAAGAATGTCTGAAAGGGATCTAGTGGTTATCAAAGTGTGTATATCTTCACAATCTTCGATTTGATATGTAATAAACCCAAAATGAACACATGTAGCAGAAGTTATTGTTGTTTTAAATTGAGTAACTCTCCTAGCGCCTAAAAACCTAAGAAACCACCAACTCGCTAAAATAGGCATAACTTCTCCTTCGGGTGTCTGTTTGAGCGTTGTGACCAGTCAAATAGAAGATCGTGAGATGAGTAAAGACCAACATTAGTAGAAACTATGAGAAGATCAAATAAATATATGATATATTAGATATACGACTCTAAAAAATGTCCAACTTCAAACGGCCATAACATTCGCTACGGTTGTCCATTTGAGCTCTACCACATATGAAATTGAAAGTAGTGAAGAGATATATGCATAATGATGACTTCAACATATTTCAAGTCATGTTTGGAACCTAAAATCCCATAAACCCATCAGAAGTCCTCCAAAACTCCATTTCTGTGTACGGATCCCTGCCAATGTTTTCTTAAAATAGTCATAACTTCTGATTGGTGTGTTTGTTCGGCCTCTAGCCCCTATTTTTTTCATAGTTCATTCCATGAGATTCTGTTTGACTATTCACGGAGCGGAAATGGAAACTCGAAGAAGAAGTTATGCCTTTATCAATGACTATGTGATTTGTTAGGTTTTTCGAGACCCCATTTCTAGCATTTTTGTCCTACCTACTATTTTTTCAAACAACTATAACTTATTATTACTATTATTATTATTATTATCATCATCTCATCCACATGCACATGCACATGCACGTGCATTATTATTATATTTTTATTACCTTGAACATGCACAGGAAATGCACACATTTTATTTTATTATCACATGCGTTATTATTATTATTATTGTTGTTGTTGTTGTTGTTATTGTTATTATCATCACATGAAAATGCACATGTGAATGCACATACCAGCACATTCAATGAACATACGTTATTCTATTATCACATGAGTTGTTATTATTATTATTATTGTTATTATCATCATCATCATCACTTGCAAATACAATGCACAAACATTATTATTTATTACCATGCATGTGAACAGGTAATGCACATGAAATATTCTATTATCACATGCATGGGTACTACTACTATTATCACCACTATTACTAATGTTATTATTACTATCATCACATGCAAATGTAGATGCATGCATGTTATTATTTATTATTTATTACCATGCACATGTTGTGACAACCGGGTCCTGGTGACTGCACAGACACCCCTCCATAACATGGTCGTCGAGTCCTGGCCTACCAGGTACCACGAGTTGCCCCGCAAACATGTGGGGGGAAATGTAGATGAACGCATGTTATTATTTATTATTTATTACCATGCATATGCTGTGACAACCAGGTCTCAGTGACTGCACAGACACCCCGCCTTAACATGGACGTCGGGTCCTGGCCTACCAGGTACCACCAGTTGCCCCACAAACACGTGGGGCCCACCCCAAGGTCCACCCACGTTCCCGAATGGGTTATCTGACTTATGACTTCCCCCACAGGCCAACACATGTCCTTTCCAGTGTGCTTTGTACTCACTCACCCACACCCTGGGAAACTACCCAGAAGGTCACAGACACCCCGCCTTAACATGGTCGTCGGGTCCTGGCCTACCAGGTACCACCAGTTGCCCCACAAACATGTGGGGCCCACCCCAGGGTCCACCCACGTGCCCGAATGGGTCATCTGACTAATGAATTCCCCCACAGGCCAACACATTTCCTTTCCAGTGTGCTTTGTCCTCACTCACACACACCATGGGAAACTACCCATAAGGTCACCCATCCTGATCACTACTCCAGGCCAAGCATTCTTAACTGTGAAGTTCTAATCACACAGGCTCCTAAAAAGGAAGGTGCAACTTGTTGACATGAGTCATATCATTTAGTCATTTAACCCTTTATCATTTGGGAATGTTACAATCACCCCCCTTTAGAGCACAACACCCTCATTGTGGGCCCTACATATCAACCCAGGCAGTGCACCACAATTAAGGCTGGGTACCACCTTTGATACCAAATGTGACAACCGGGTCCCGGTGACAGCACAACCACCCCGCCTTAACATGGAAGTCGGGTCCTGGCCTACCAGGTACCACCAGTTACCCCACAAACACGTGGGGCCCACCCCAGGGTCCACCCACGTGCCCGAACGGTTCATCTGACTAATGACTACCCCCACAGGCCAACACATGTCCTTTCCAGTGTGCTTTGTCCTCACTCACACACACCCTAGGAAACTTCCCAGAAGGTCACCCATCCTAATCACTACTCCAGACCGAGAATACTTAACTGTGGAGTTCTAATCAGACAGGCTCCTGAAAAGGAAGGTGCCCCTTGTTGACATGAGTCATATCATTTAGTCATTTAACCCTTTATCATTTGGGGATGTTACACATGCATATGCAATGCACTTGTATTATTATTTTATTATTATTATTATTACCACATTATTATTATTATTATTATTATCATTATCACATGAAAATACACATGCATGTGGGTTGATATTTATTATTTATTACCATGAACGTGCATGCATTATTATTATAATTACTACAATTAGTATTATTATTATTAACCTCAAATGTAAATGCACATGAACATGTATGTTTGTTCTTATTTATTATTATTTATTTATTATTCACTGCTATGCACGTGCACATGAAATGCACTTTCGTTATTCTATTATTATTATTATTGTTGTTGTTGTTGTTGTTGTTGTTGTTTGTATCATCAAATACAAATTCGCATTCACGTGCGTTGTTATTTATTATTTATTACCATGCACGTCCATGCCTCATTTCATAATAGTTACATGTAAATTCACATGCACGTGCATTATTATAAATTATTTTTTATCATGAACATGAAAATGCAATGCACTTGCATTATTCTATTATCACATGTGTTGTTATTATTTATTCTCATGCATGTGCACATGCAATGCACATGCATTATTCTATTATCACTTGTGTTATTATTTATTATTTATTATCATTCACATGCAAATGTACATTCATGTGGACTTGGTTATTATTTATTATTTATTACCATGCACATGCACATGCACATGCACATGCACTTGGATGTGCAATATTATTTATTATTTATCATCATTCACATACACATGCACATACACATGTAATTCACATGATTTATTATTTATAATTTATTATTTATTATCATTCACATGCAAATTCGCAGGCATATGCACATGCACGTGTGTTATGATTTATTATTTAAACCATGCACATGCATATATACATGCACGTGCGTTATTACTACTATTACTATTAGAGGTATTTTTAGGATTTACTATCATTTTTTAGGATTTTTAGGAGTTATTAACATTTATTATGGTTTGTTAGGGTTTTAGTGTTTTTATTGTTATATTAGCGTTTTTAGGGTTTGGTGGGGGTTATTAGGATTTTATTAGGGTTTATTATGTCGTGTTAAGGTTTATTAGGGTTTATTAGGGTTTATTAGGAATTTTTAGGGTTTTATTAGGATTGAGTTGAGTTTATTAGGGTATGTTATGGTATATTATGGTATATTTGGGTATGTTTAGTATTTATTAGGGTTTATTATCATTCATTATGGTTTATTAATTTTTAGGAGGGTATATTAGGATTTTTATCATTTAGTAGTGTTTAACAGTGTTTATTAGTGATTTTAAGCATTGTTAGGTTTTATTAGAATTTATTAGGGGTTTGGTGCTTTTCAATGGTATATTTTCATTTTTTAGGGTTTAGTGGGGTTTATTGTGGATTATTATAGTGTGTTAAGGTTTATTAGGGTTGATTTGGTATTTTTAGGGTTTTATTTGGGTTGAGTAGGTATCTTTAGGGTTTCATTAGGGTTTATTAGGGCTGAGTATTATTTATTAGGGTTTGTTAGGGATTTTTAGGGTTTAATAGGGTATGTTAGTGTTTTTATTAGGGTATATGAGTGTTTTTTAGTTTTTGTTATATATATATGAGGGGTTGTTAGGACTATTTAGGTTTTTTTAGCATGTTTTTAGTGTTTGTGAGCATTTTTACCATTTATTAGTTTTTATTAGAATTTATTATGGTTTATTAGGGTTTCTAGGGATTTTTAATGGTTTGTTTCTGTTTTTTTGTTTATTGGGGTTTAGTTGGGTTTTATTAGGTTTTATTATGGTGTGTCATGGTTTATTAGGGCTGAGAATATATTTTTATGGTTTTATTATTTTTTTATTCGTGTTTATTAGTTTTTATTAGGGTTTATTAGGGATTTTTTTGGATTATTAGGGTTTGTTAGGGGTTTATTAGTTTTTTTGTTTTATTAGGTTATATTAGTATTTGTTTAGGCTTTTCAGATAATATAAATTTTTTTATTGTTTGTGACTGTTTTGTTTTTGTTTGTGAGCGTTTTAGGTTTTCTAAGGATATATTTGATTTTATTATGGTTTATTATGGTTTTTAGGGATTTTTACGGTATATTAGCGTTTTTTTTCTTTATTAGGTTATATTAGTGTTTTTAGGTTTTTTGTGTAATATATCATGTTTTTATTTTTTGGGATCATATTTTTACTATTTGTGAGTGATTTTAGGGTTGATTAGGTTATATTAGAGTTTATCAGTGTTTCTAGGGTTAGTTATGGTTTTGTTAGGCATTTTTAGGCTTTTAGGGGGGTTTTAGCAATTATAGTGGTTTTTTGTTTGTTTAGGGGGTTTTGTGGTTTTTTTGAGTTTTTTTGGGGGTTTTAGGTTTGTTTTTTGGGTTTTTTGGTTTTTTATATTTTTTAGGGGTTTAGGTTTTTTTAGGGTTTTTAGAGTTTTTTAGGATTTTTTAGGGTTTTTGGGGTGTTTAGGGTTTTTAGGGTTTTTTTAGGGTTTTTATGGTTTTTTTAGGGTTTTATCGGGTTTTTCCAAGTTTGTTAGGGATTTTTGTGAATATTAGCATTTTGAAAGGTTTAATAGCATTTTTGTTGTATATTTGGGTTTTTAGGTATTTTGTAGCTTTTATTGGGGTCTAACAGGGTTTTTAGGGTTTATTTAGATTTATTAGTGTTTAATAGGGTTTAGTAGTGGGCTTTAGGGTTTATTAGTGTTTATTGTGGTATATTATTGGTTGGTAGGGTTTTCTAGGATTTATTAGTTCTTATTAGAGTGATTTAGGGTGTCTAAGGGTTTCTAATGGTGTGTTAGGGTTTCTAATGGCGGGTTAGGGTTTTTATGGGTGGGTTAGGGTTTCTATGGGTGTGATATGGTTTCTAAGGGTTTCTAAGGTTTTGTTAGGGTTTCTGTGGGTGCATTGGGGTTTCTAAGGGCGTGTTAGGGTTTCTAAGGGTGTGTTAGGGTTTCAAAGGGTTTGTTAGGGTTTTTAAGGGTGTGTTAGTGTTTCTTAGGTTTGCTTAGGGTTTTGTTAGGGTTTTTAGGGTTTTGTTAGGGTTTAATATGGCATCTTAGGAGTTTTTTAAGGTTTCTTAGGGTTTTTTGTGTTTATTGGGGTTTCTTAGTTATTCTTGGGTGTTTTTATGGCTTTTGAGGGTTTATAGTGGTTTTTAGGGTTTGTTATGTTTTTCGGGTTTTTTGGGGTTTGTTAGGGATTGTAAGGGTTTGTTAGGGTTTGTAAGGGTTTGTTAGTGTTTGTTAGGGTTTGTTAGGGTTTTTTAGGGTTTTGTGTGGTTTTTAATGATTTTTAGTGTTTATGGGGTTATTCATGGTTAGTTAGCGTCATTTAGTTGTTCATGGTTGTCACATATGTGTAAAGTTAGTCGCAAGCTTCAATTTGATATGTGGTAGAGGTGAAACGGACACCCAGAGTAGAAGTTATGATCATTAGGAGGAATTAATGACCTTCTGTATCTTTAAGAACGTGATAAGGTGTTCCTATTGTTCACATACATGTAGATCTAGTCGAAATCTTCGACTTGATATATGGTAGAGGTAAAACAGACTCTCGGAGAAGAATTTATGGTCATTTGGAGGTATTAAGTACCTTTTTGGGCCTTCAAGGATGTGAGAAGGTGATTAAGTGGTTATAAGGGTGTACGTCTAGTCTCGAGCATCGATTTGATATGTAGTAGAGGCAAAACGAACACCCATAGAAGAATTTATTGCAAAACTGACACCAGAAGCCAATATTTTGACCATCCAAATAGATTTTGGGTCTTTTGGGGGGTTGAAGAATTTTATAAAGCTATCCAGTGGTTACCAGGGTGTATATCTTATCAGAATATTCTATTTGATATGTGGTAGAGAAAAAATGAACACACATAGAAGAAGTAATTTTCTTTTTAAATTTAGCAACCCTCCTAGCGCCTAAAAACCTAAGAGACTTGTAACTCACTAAAATAGGCATAACTTCTCTTTTGGGTGTCTGTTTGAGCACTATGACTAGTAAAATCGAAGATCGTGAGATGAGTGAGGACCAAGTCTAATCGGAACTGTGATAAGATCAAAGAAATAGAAGACGTATTAGTTATACCACTCCAAAAAAATTCCAACTTCAAACGGCCATAACATTCGCTCTGGTAGTCCGTCTGAGCTCTACCACATATCAAATAGAAGGCACCGAAGAGGTATATGCATACAGATAACTTGAAAAAATTTCGAGTCATGTTTGGGACACTAAAATACCTAATAACCATCAGAATGCCTCCAAAACTCTATTTCGTATCCGGATCCCTGTTAAATGTTTCTTAAAACGGTAATAACTTCTGATCTGTGTGTCTGTTCGGCCTCCGACACCTTTTTTTATCATAGTGCGTTCCATGAGATTTAGTTTGACTATTCACAGAGCAGAAATGGACACCTGAAGAAGAAGTTATTTCTTCTCTAATGACTCTATGATTTGTTCGGATTTTATAGACCCCATTTCTAGCACATTTGTTATGTCTACTATTTTTTCAAACAACTATAACTTATTATTACTGTTATTATTATTATTATTACTATCATCATCTCATGGAAATTCACATGATCATGCATGTGAGTTATTTATATATTTTTATTACCATTTACGTGCACATGCAATGCACACGCGTTGTTTTATTATCACCTGCGTTGTTATTATTATTATTATTGTTATTATTATTATTGTGGTTGTTGTTGTTGTTGTTGTTGTTGTTGTTATTGTTGTTGTCATCACATGAAAATGCACATCCAAATGCACATACATGAACATTCAATGAACATGAATTATTCTATTATCACATGCGTTGTTATTATTAATAATAATAATATTATTATTATTACCATCATCATCATCATCACATGCAAATGCAATGCACGGGAGTTATTATTTATTACCATACACATGCACACATAATGCACATGCAATATTCTATTATCATATGCCTTAGTACTACTACTATTATCACCACTACTACTACTATTATTACTACTACTATTATTATTACTATAATCATAAGAAAATGTAGATGCACGTGCATAATTATTTTTTATTTATTACTATTTATGCGCATATGCAATGCCCTTGTATTATTATTATAAAAGTTATTATTATTATTATAATTATTATTATCATTATCACATGCAAATGCACTTGCATGTGCGTTGTTATTAAGTATTTATTACCATGCACGTGCATGCGTTATTATTATTATTATTATTACAATTAGTATTATTAATATTATCATCAAATTTAAATGCACAAGCACATACATGTGTGTTCTTATTTATTATTATTTATTTATTATTTACTACTATGAACATGCACATGAAATGTACTTGCATTAATCTATTATTATTATTATTATTATTGTTGTTGTTGTTGTTGTTGTTGTTGTTGTTATTATTCTTTTTGTTGTTGTTGTTGTTTGTATCATCAAATAAAAATGCACATACATGTGTGTTGTTATTTATTATTTATTACCATGCACGTGCATGTGTCATTATCATTATCATTACATGTATATGCACATGCACGTGAATTATTATTCATTATTTATTATCATGCACATGAAAATTCAACGCACTTGTGTTATTCTATTATCATATGTGTTATTATTATTTATTTAAATGCATGTGCACACGCAATGCACGTGCATTATTCTATTATCACATGAGTTATTATTTATTATTTATTATCATTCACATGAAAATGCACATTCATGTGTACTTGGTTGTTATTTATTGTTTATTACCTTTCACATGCACATGCACATGCACATACACTTGTATGTGTGTAATTATTTATTATTTATTATCATTAACATGCAGATGCACATACACATGCAATTCACATGCATTATTATTTATTATTTATTATTTATTATCATTCACATGTAAATGAGCTGGCATATGCACATGCACATGCCTTATGATTTATTATTTAAACTATGCACTTGCATATTCACATGCACGTGCATCATTACTACTTCTATTATGAGAGGTATTTTTAGGGTTTACTATCATTTTTTAGGTTTTTTAGTTTTTATTAACATTTATTATGGTTTGTTAGGGTTTTAGGGGTATTTAATGGTATATTAGCCTTTTTTAGGGTTTGTTGGGGGTAATTTGGATTTTATTAGGGTTTATTGTGGTATGTCAAGGATTATTAGGGTTTATTAGGTATTTTTAGGGTTTTATTAGGATTGAGTTGGGTTTATTAGGGTATATTAGGGTATATTATGTTATATTTGGGTATGTTTAGGATTTATTAGGGTTTTTATGGTTCATTATGGTTTAGTAATTTTTAAGAGGGTATATTAGGGTTTTTTATTGTTTAGTAGTGTTTATTCGGGTTTATTAGAGATTTTAAGCTTTGTTAGGTTTTATTAGAATTTATCAGGGGTTTTAGGGCTTTTTAGGGTATATTTGCGATTTTAGGGTTTAGTGGGGTTTATTATGGTTATTTATGGTGTGTTAAGGTTTATTAGGGTTAAATAGGTATTTTTAGGGTTTTATTAGGGTTGAGTCGACATCTTAAATGTTTATTTATGCATATGTACATGCATGTGTGTAATTACAATTATTATTATTACAGGTATTTTGAGGGTTTACTAGCATTTTTTATAATTTTTAGGTGTTATTAACATTTATAATGGTTTGTTAGGGTTTTAGGGTTTTTAATCGTATATTAGCGTTTTAGGGTTTGGTGGGGGTTGTTAGGATTTTATTAGGGTTTATTATGTCATGTTAAGTTTTATTAGGGTTTATTAGGGTTTACTAGGAATTTTTAGGGTTTTATTTGGATTGAGTTGTGTTTATTAGGGTATATTATGGTATATTATGGTATATTTGGGTTTGTTTAGGATTTATTAGGGTTTATTATCATTAATTATGGTTTATTAATTTTTAATAGGGTATATTAGGGTTTTTAGGGTTTAGTAGTGTTTAATAGGGTTTATTATTACTTTTAAGATTTGTTATGTTTTATTAGAATTTATTAGGGGTTTAGGGCTTTTCAATCGTATATTTGCATTTTTTAGGGTTTAGTGGGGTTTATTATGGATTATTATAGTGTGTTAAGGTTTATTAGGGATGAGTTGGTATTTTTAGGGTTTTATTAGGGTTGAGTTGATATATTTAGGGTTTCATTAGGGTTTATTAGGGTTGAGTAGTTTTTATTAGGGTTTGTTAGGGATTTTTATGGTTTAATAGTGTTTGTTAGTGTTTTTATTAGGGTATATGAGTGTTTTTTAGTTTTTTTTTAATATATATGAGGGGTTGTTAGGACTTTTTAGGTTTTATTAGCATGTTTTTAGTGTTTGTGAGCATTTTTATGGTTTATTAGTTTTTATTAGAATTTATTATGGTTTATTAGGGTTTCTAGGGCTTTTAAATGGTTTGTTTCTGTTTTTTTTGTCTATTGGGGTTTAGTTGGGTTTTATTAGGTTTTTGATTAGTCACTAAAATTGGGTAATATTAATTGTTAATATATTTATAATCATTGTTCTATAGTCCATAAACATTGTTTTTAGTGCATTACATAAATAGAACTTCATTTCTCATCTAAAATGCAATTCATGTTTAAAATGCAAATTTGGGCCCAATCATTAATTTGTTTGTGGAAAACATTATATTCATTTTATGAATTTTAAATTTTGGGATATGATTTATCACCTTGTTTGGAACACTTTATCTTTTAGGTCTGATGGATGAATCCCAAATAAAGATGGGGAATTTTGCGCCTGAAGGCAGAAACTTTCTGGAAAAAGCATAATGGGCCTAAGGCCCATCAAACAAATGTGGGGCCCCGAAACCAAGCCTAATGAAGCTCAAATTTATAAAGTAGAAAGATATAAATTTGAGTATCATTTTATTCAACTGTGTCCGGAGCTAATTCTGATGTTTTCATGATGATAAATGGATCTGAAGTTGAGATTTAAATGGTGGACCCGACATTAATGCACAGAAATCCGTCCCACCATTTCAACCATAACTTCCAAACGGATGAGCTAAATTTCCTGAAATGTTTACAGCTCATAGAGGACAGATGGACGAAGATAGTTTGCTTCTATAACCCCTCCGGATTCGGCCTTATTCAATTACAAATTCACACGTCAATATGGTGGACGAATCTGGACAGTTTTTCGGGTCAAATTCGAAACATCAATTTCCTTTTGATTATTCACCCTCCTTTTGACTCTATTAATTGTTGGGGGGTGAATTAATTGTTTTGGTATGGACCTAAGTCTCCTAATATGCCTATATAAGGAGCTAGTGGTGAAGGGAATAGGGGTGTATATTTTTCTTATCATCTTTTGTTGCTTGTTTCATTGTAAGGTTATGCTTCCAAATTTCCTTTGTAATGTTTTCCATTTCCATGTAAGTTTCTTTTTTTTATCTTTATGTTCTTAATAAAATTTTTTCTCTTATATATTTTCCATTTCATTTATTAAAACTTTATTATCACAAAGCATAGTGATATCTCTGTGTTTTTGTGAATTAGTTCATACATAGGTGTGAATTTCATTCACACACACGGATGAGTGCTCGTTATTTCCGCGATTTTAATTTATTCAATACAATTCTTGTTATCCATCTTCCGCCCACCATTGAGAGTATACCATAAATGGAGGGCTAACCCTTTAATGGGTTGATATTAGGAGGATGCAAAGTCTTGTTTTAATGTTATTTTATGAACAAATTATTGTTAATTGGATAATTAATTTATGACATCCATTCTTCAGTTATTTCTACTCATCATCTTTACTGTGTTTGAGCAAACTAAATTCAATTACTAAATGACCATATACTTTGTAGAGATCATGAATTTTGTTCTGTAAGTGTATAGGGGATTATTAATTGTGTTTAGTAAGCACAAAACCAGAAAATTATGAAGGTAGTGTTATTTTTGAAGAATGGATTCATCAAGAATTAATAAAACTGAAATTGTCTAAAGAAGTAAAATTCATTCAATCCACCCTGAGCATAATACTAAGATCAACCCATTTTCTTTGAATTGAATTCACTTAGGTTTCTTAGTGTTCTTTAAACCATCCAAATCAAACCCAAAGTTGGCTACTTCATAGCCCATCCTTCACCAAATCACAGCGTCTCAAGGTTACTTCTTCGGTCCCTGTGGATTCGACCCCTACATTTACTACATCGACCGCTTTTACCAGTAGGGTAAATTTGGGCGCAACCAGTTTTTTTATGGTGTGTCAAGGTTTATTAGGGATGAGGATATATTTTTAGGGTTTTATTATGGTTTTATTAGTATTTATTAGTTTTATTATGGTTTATTAGGGATTTTTAGGGATTTTTAGGGTTTGTTAGGGGTTTATTACTTCTTTTTATTAGGTTATATTAGTGTTTGTTAAGGCTTTTCAGATAATATAGAATTTTTTATTGTTTGTGAGTGTTTTGTTTTTCTTTGTGAGAATTTTAGGGTTTCTTAGGATATATTTGATTTTATTATGGTTTATTATGGTTTCTAGGGATTTTTATGGTATATTAGTGGTTTTGTCTTTATTAGGTTATATTAGTGTTTTTAGGTATTTTTGTGTAATATAGCCTATTTTTGTTGTATGGGATCATATTTTTACTATATGTGAGAGTTTTTAGGGTTAATTAGGTTATATTAGAGTTTATCAGTGTCTCTAGGGTTAGATAGGGTTTTTTAGGCATTTTTAGGCTTTTCAGGGGTTTTAGCATTTTTAGTGGTTTTTTGGTTTTTTAGGGTGTTTAGAGGTTTTTTTGAGGTTTTTTTGGGGGTTTTAGGTTTGTTTTTTTGCGTTTTTTGGTTTTTTATATTTTTTAGGGGTTTAGATTTTTTTAGGGTTTTAGAGTTTTAAAGTATTTTTTAGGGTTTTTAGGGTGTTTCGGGGTTTTAGTGTTTTTTTGGGTTTTTATGATTTTTTATGGTTTTGTCAGGTTTTTCCAGGTTTGTAAGGGTTTTTTGTGAATATTAGCATTTTGAAAGGTTTAATAGCGTTTTTGTTGTGTATTTGGGTTTTTAGGTATTTTGTAGCTTTTATTGGGGTCTAATAGGGGTTTTAGGGTTTATTACGGTTTATTAGTGTTTATTAGGGTTTAGTAGTGGGCTTTAGGGTTTATTAGGGTTTATTGTGGTTTATTATTTGTTGGTAGGGTTTGTTAGGATTCATTAGATTTTATTAGAGTTATTTAGGGTGTCTAAGGGTTTGTTAGGGTTTCTAATAGTGTGTTAGGGTTTCTAAGGGAGGGTTATGGTTTTTATGGGCGGGTTAGGGTTCATATGGGAGTGATATGGTTTATAACGGTTTCTAAGGTTGTGTTAGGGTTTCTGTGGGTGCGTTGGGGTTTCTAAGGGTGTGTTATGGTTTCTAAGGGTGTGTTAGGGTTTCAAAGGGTGTCTTAGGGTTTTTAAGGGAGTGTTAGTGTTTCTTAGGTTTGCTTAGGGTTTTGTTAGGGTTTCTTATGGTATCTTAGGAATTTTTAGGGTTTCTTTAGGTTTTTTGTGTTTATTGGGGTTTCTTAGTGATTGGTGGGGTTTTTTAGGGCTTGTTAGGTTTTTTTTGGTTTTTTAGGGTTTGTTATGTTATTAGGGTTTTTTGGGGTTTGTTAGGGTTTTTAGGGTTTGTTAGGGTTTGTAAGGGTTTTTTAGTGTCTGTTAGGGTTTGTTAGGGTTTGATAGGTTTTTTTTTGTGGTTTTTAATGGTTTTTAGTGTTTATGGGGTTATTCATGGTCAGTTAGGGTTATTTAGTTGTTCATGGTCGTCACATATCTGTAAAGCGAGTCGCAAGCTTCAATTTGATATGTGTTAGAGGTGAAACAGACACCAGAGTAGAAGTTATGTTCATTTTGAGGACTTAAGGGCCTTTTAAATCTTTAAGAACGTGATAAGGTGTTCCTATTGGTCACATATGTCTAGATCTAGTCGAAAGCTTCGATTTGATATATGGTAGAGGTAAAACGGACTCTCAGAGTAGAATTTATGGTCTTTTGGAGGGATTAAGTACCTTTTGGGCATTCAAGGATGTGAGAAGGTGCTTCAGTGGTTATAGGATTGAACATCTAGTCTCCGGCTTCGATTTGATATGTAGTAGAGGAAAAACGGACACCCATATAAGAAGTTATCGCAAAACTAACACCAGAAGCCAATCTTTTGACCATCCAAATGGATTTTGGGTCTTTTGGGGGTTGAAGAATGTTATAAAGGGATCCGGTGGTTACCAGAGTGTTTATCTTTTCAAAATATTCGATTTGATATGTGGTAGAGAAAAAATGAACACACATAGAAGAATTTATTGTCATTTTAAATTTAGCAACCCTCATAGCGCTTAAAAACCTAAGAAACCTGAAACTCACTAAAATAGGAATAACTTATCCTTTGGGTGTCTGTTTGAGCTCTGTAACTAGTAAAATCGATGATCGTGAGATGAGTGAGGACCAAGTCTAATTGAAATTGTGATAAGATCAAAGAAACAGAAGATGTATTAGTTATACCACTCCAAAAAATGTCCAACTTCAAATGGACATAACTTTCACTCTGGTAGTCTGTCTGAGCTCTACCACATATCAAATAGAATGCAGCGAAGAGATCTATGCATATGGATAACTTGAACAAATTTCGAGTCATGTTTGGGACAATAAAATACCAAAAAACCCATTAGAATGCCTCAAAAACTATATTTTTGTATCCGGATCCCTGTTAAATGTTTCTTAAAACGGCCATAACTTCTGATCTGTGTGTCTGTTCGGCCTCTGACACCTGTTTTTATCTTAGTGCGTTCCATGAGATTTAGTTTGACTATTCACAGAGCGGAAATGGACACCTGAAGAAGAAGTTATTTCTTTTCTAACGACTCTGTGATTTGTTAGGATTTTAGAGACACTATTTCTAGCACTTTTGTCTTGTCTACTATTTTTTCCAACAACTATAACTTATTATTATTGTTATTATTATTATTATTATCATCATCTCATGAAAATGCACATGCACATGCATGTAAGTTATTAATATATTTTAATTACCATGCACGTACACATGCAATACACACACGTTGTTTTATTATCACATGTGTTGTTATTATTATTGTTATTATTATTATTGTGGTTGTTGTTGTTGTTGTTGTCATCACATGAAAATGCACATCCAAATGCACATACATGCACATTCAATGTACATTCATTATTCTATTATCACATGGGTTGTTATTATTAATAATAATAATATTATTATTATTATTACCATCATCATCATCATCACATGCAAATGCAATACACGTGAGTTATTATTTATTACCATACACATGCACACGTAATGCACATGCAATATTGTATTATCATATGCATTAGTACTACTACTATTATCACCACTATTACTACTATTAATACTACTGCTGTTATTATTACTATCATCACAAGCAAATGTAGATGCACGTGCATAATTATTTATTATTTATTACCATTTTTGCGCATATGAAATGTGCTTGTGTTATTATTATTATTATTATTATTATAACAGTTATTATTATTATTATTATTATTATAACAGTTATTATTATTATTATTATTATTATTATTATTATTATTATCATTATCATTATTATTATCATTATCACATGCAAATGCACTTGTATGTGTGTCGTTATTAAGTATTTATAACCATGCACTTACATGCGTTCTTATTAATATTATTATTACAATTAGTATTATTAATAATATCATCAAATTTAAATGCACAAGCACAAGCATGTGCGTTCTTATTTATTATTATTTATTTATTATTTACTACTATGCACATGCACTTGAAATGCACTTGCGTTAATATATTATTATTATTAGTATTATTATTGTTGTTGTTGTTGTTATTCTTGTTGTTGTTGTTGTTTGTATCATCAAATACAAATGCACATCCAGGTGCGTTGTTATTTATTATTTATTACCATGCACGCGCATGTTTCATTATCATTATCATTACATGTAAATGCACATGCACGTTAATTATTATTTATTATTTATTATCATGCACATGAAAATGCAATGCACTTGTGTTATTATATTATAATATGTGTTATTATTATTTATTTAAATGCATGTGCACATGCAATGCACATGTGTTATTATATTATCACATGTGTTATTATTTATTATTTATTATCATTCACATGAAAATGCACATTCATTTGGACTTGGTTATTATTTATTGTTTATTACCTTTCACATGCACATGCACATGCACATGCACTTGTATGTGCATAATTATTTATTATTTATTATCATTCACATGCAGATGCACATACACATGCTATTCACATGCATTATTTTTTATTTTTTATTATTTATTATCATTCACATACAAATGAGATGGCATATGCACATGCACCTGCCTTATGATTTATTATTTAAACCATGCACTTTAATATGCACATGAACGTGCATCATTACTACTACTATTATTAGAGGTATTTTTAGGGTTTACTATCATTTTTTAGTATTTTTAGTTTTTATTAACATTTATTATGGTTTGTTAGGTTTTTAGGGGTATTTAATGGTATATTTTCCTTTATTAGGGTTTTTTTGGGGGTAATTTTGATTTTATTAGGGTTTATTGTGGTATGTCAAGGTTTATTAGGGTTTATTAGGTATTTTTAGGGTTTTATTAGGTTTGAGTTGGGTTTATTATGGTATATTATGGAATATTATGTTATATTTGGGTATGTTTTGGATTTAATAGGGTTTTTATGGTTCATTATGGTTTATTAATTTTCAAGAGGGTATATTAGGGTTTTTTATTGTTTAGTAGTGTTTATTCGGGTTTATTAGCGCTTTTAAGTTTTGTTAGGTTTTATTAGAATTTATGAGGGGTTATAGGGATTTTAATGGTATATTTTCGTTTTTAGGGTTTAGTGGGGTTTATTATTGTTATTTATGGTGTGTTAAGGTTTATTAGGATTGAATAGGTATTTTTAGGGTTTTATTAGGGTTGAGTCGGCATCTTTAAGGTTTATTTATGCATATTCACATGCATGTGTGTAATTACTATTATTATTATTAGAGGTATTTTTAGGGTTTACTAGAATTTTTTAGAATTTTTAGGTGTTATTAACATTTATAATGGTTTGTTAGGGTTTTAGGATTTTTAATGGTATATTAGAGTTTTTAGGGTTTGGTGGGGGTTATTCGGATTTTATTAGGGTTTATTATGTCGTATTAAGTTTTATTAGGGTTTATTAGGAATTTTTAGGGTTTTATTAGGATTGAGTTGTGTTTATTAGGGAATATTATGGTATATTATGGTATATTTGGGTATGTTTTGGATTTATTAGGGTTTATTTTCATTCATTATGGTTTATTAATTTTTAAGAGGGTATATTAGGGTTTTTATGGTTTGGTAGTGTTTAATAGGGTTTGTTAGTGCTTTTAAGCTTTGTTAGGTTTTATTAGAATTAATTAGGGGTTTAGGGCTTTTCAATCATATATTTTCATTTTTTAGGGTTTAGTGGGGTTTATTCTGGATTATTATATTGTGTTAAGGTTTATTAGGGTTGAGTTGGTATTTTTAGGGTTTTATTAGGGTTGAGTAGGTATCTTTAGGGTTTCATTAGGGTTTATTAGGGTTGATTAGTGTTTATTAGGGTTTGTTAGGGATTTTTAGGGTTTAATAGGGTTTGTTAGTGTTTTTATTTGGGTATATGAGTGTTTTTTAGTTTTTGTTAATATATATGAGGGGTTGTTAGGACTTTTTAGGTTTTATTAGCATGTTTTTAGTGATTGTGAGAATTTTTATGGTTTATTAGTTTTTATTAGAATTTATTATGGTTTGTTAGAGTTTCTAGGGCTTTTTAATGGTTTGTTTCTGTTTTTTAGTTTATTGGGATTTAGTTGGGTTTTATTAGGTTTTATTATGGTGTTTCAAGCTTTATTAGGGCTGAGAATATATTTTTAGGGTTTTATTATGGTTTTATTAGTGTTTATTAGTTTTTATTAGGGTTTATTGGGGATGTTTAGGGATTATTAGGGTTTGTTAGGGGTTTATAACTTTTTTATTAGGTCATATTCGTGTTTGTTAAGGCTTTTCAGATAATATAGAATTTTTTATTGTTTGTGAGTGTTTTGTTTTTTTTTTGTGAGCGTTTTAGGGTTTCCTAGGATATATTTGATTTTATTATGGTTTATTATGGTTTCTATGGATTTTTAAGGTATATTAGTGTTTTTGTCTTTATTAGGTTATATTAGTGTTTTTAGGTATTTTTGAGTAATATAGCCTGTTTTTGTTGTTTGGGAACATATTTTTACTATTTGTGAGAGTTTTTAGGGTTAATTAGGTTATAGTAGCCTTTATCAGTGTTTCTAGGGTTAGTCAGGGTTTTGTTAGGCATTTTTAGGCTTTTAGGGGGTTTTAGCATTTTTAGTGGTTTTTTGTTTTTTAGGGTGTTTTGAGGTTTTTTTGGGGGGTTTTAGGTTTGTTTTTTTTGGTTTTTAGGTTTTTTATATTTTTAGGGGTTTAGGTTTTTTTAGGGTTTTTAGAGTTTTTTAGGATTTTTTAGGGTTTTTAGGGTGTTTCTGGATTTCAGGGTTTTTTTGGGTTTTTATTATTTTTTTATTGTTTTGTCAGGTTTTGCCGGGTTTGTTAGGGTTTTTTGTGAATATTAGCATTTTGAAAGGTTTAATAGCATTTTTGTTGTGTATTTGGGTTTTTAGGTATTTTTTAGCTTTTATTGGGGTCTAATAGGGTTATTAGGATTTATTACGATTTATTAGTGTTTATTAGTGTTTTATAGTGGGATTTAGGGTTTATTAGGGTTTATTGTGGTTTGTTATTGGTTGGTTGGGTTTGTTTGGATTTATTAGTTCTTATTAGAGTGATTTAGGGTGTCTAAGGGTTTGTTAGGGTTTTTAATGGTGTGTTAGGGTTTCTAAGGGTGGGTTACAGTTTTTATGGGCGGGTTAGGGTTTCTATGGGTGTGATATGGTTTATAAGGGTTTCTAAGGTTGTGTTAGGGTTTCTGTGGGTGTGTTGGGGTTTCTAAGGGTGTGTTAGGGTTTCTAAGGGTGTGTTAGGGTTTCAAAGGGTGTGTTAGGGTTTTTAAGGGTGTGTTAGTGTTTCTTAGGTTTGCTTAGGGTTTTGTTAGGGTTTTTAGGGGTTTGTTAGGGTTTCTTATGGTATCTTAGGATTTTTTAGGGTTTCTTCGTGTTTTTTGTGTTTATTGGGGTTTTTGGGGGTTTTTTAGGGCATGTTAGGGTTTTTTTTGGTTTTTTAGGGTTTGTTATGTTTTAAGGTTTTTTGGGGTTTGTTAGGGTTTGATAGGGTTTATAAGGATTTGTTAGTGTCTGTTAGGGTTTGTTAGGGTTTGTTAGGGTTTTGTGTGGTTTTTAATGGGTTTGATATGTGGTAGAGGTGAAATAGACACCCAGAGTAGAATTTATGTTCCTTTGGAGGACTTAAGGACCTTTTGGATCTTTAAGAACGTGATAAGGTGTTCCTATTGGTCACATATATCTAGATCTAGTCGAAGGCTTTGATTTTATATATGGTAGAGGTAAAATGGACTATCAGAGTATAATTTATGGTCTTTTGGAGGGATTAAGTACCTTTTGGGGCCTTTAAGGATGTGATAAGATTCTTTAGTGGTTATAGGAGTGTACATCTAATCTCCAACTTCTATTTGATATGTAGTAGAGGCAAACAGACACCCATAGAAGAAGTTATCGCAAAACTAACACCAGAAGCCAATCTTTTGACCATCCAAATGGATTTTGGGTCTTTTGGGGGGTTGAAGAATGTTATAAAGGGATCCGGTGGTTACTAGAGTGTGTATCTTTTCAAAATCTTTGATTTGATATGTGGTAGAGAAAAAATGAACACACACAGTAGAATTTATTGTCTTTTTAAATTTAGAAACCCTCCTAGCGCCTAAAAACCTAAGAAACCCGGAACTCACTAAAATAGGCATAACTTCTCCTTTGGGTGTCTGTTTGAGCTCTGTGACTAGTAAAATTTAAGATCGTGAGATGAGTGAGTACCATGTCTAATCGAAACTGTGATAAGATCAAAGAAACAGAAGATGTATTAGTTATACCACTCCAAAAAAAGTCCAACTTCAAACGGCCGTAACTTTCACTCTGGTAGTCCGTCTGAGCTCTACCACATATCAAATAGAATGCAGCAAAGAGATCTACACATATGGCTATCTTGAACAAATTTCGAGTCATGTTTGGGACACTAAAATACCAAAAACCCATCAGTATTCCTCCAAAACTCTATTTCTGTATCCAGATCCCTATTAAATGTTTTTTAAAACAGTCATAACTTCTGATCTGTGTGTCTTTTCGGCCTCTACACATTTTTTATCATAGTGCGTTCCATGATATTTTGTTTGACTATTCACGGAGTGGAAATGGACACCTGAAGAAGAAGTTATTTCTTTTTTAACGACTCTGTGATTTGTTAAGATTTTAGAGACACCATTTCTAGGACTTTTGTCCTGTCTACTATTTTTTCAAACAACTATAACTTATTATTACTGTTATTATTATTATTATTATCATCATCTCATGAAAATTCACATGCACATGCATGTGAGTTATTAATATATTTTTATTACCATGCACGTGCCCACGCAATGCACACACGTTGTTTTATTATCACCTGCGTTGTTATTATTATTGTTATTATTATTATTATTATTGTGGTTGTTGTTATTGTTGTTGTTGTTTTTGTTGTCATCACATGAAAATGCACATCCAAATGCACATACATGCACATTCAATGAACATGCATTATTCTATTATCACATGCATTGTTATTATTATTAATAATAATATTATTATTATTACCATCATCATCGTCAACACATGCAAATGCAATACACATGAGTTATTATTTATTACCATACACATCCACACGTAATGCACATGCAATATTGTATTATCATATGCATTAGTACTACTACTATTATCACCAATACTACTACTACTATTATTACTACTACTGTTATTATTACTATCATCACAAGAAAATGTAGATGCACGTGCATAATTATTTATTATTTATTACCATTTTCGCGCATATACAATGCCCTTGTATTATTGTTGTTATTATTATTATAACAGTTATTATTATTATTATTATTATTATTATTATTATTATCATTATTATTATCATTATCACATGAAAATGCACATGCATGTGCGTTGTTATTTAGTATTTATTACCATGCATGTGAATGCGTTATTATTATTATTATTATTAAAATTAGTATTATTAAAATTATCATCAAATTTAAATGCACAAGTACATGCATGTGTGTTCTTATTTATTATTATTTATTTATTATTTACTACTATGCACATGCACAAGAAATACACTTTCGTTAATCTATTATTAGTATTATTATTGTTGGTGTTGTTGTTGTTGTTGTTTTATTATTATTCTTGTTGTTGTTGTTGTTTGTATCATCAAATACAAATGCACATGCGAGTGCGTTGTTATTTATTAGTTATTACCATTCAAGAGCATGTGTCATTATGATTATCATTACATGTAAATGCACATGCACGTGCATTATTATTTATTATTTATTATTAGGCACATGAAAATGCAATGCACTTGTGTTATTCTATTATCATATGTGTTATTATTATTTATTTAAATGCATGTGCACACACAATGCACGTGGATTATTCTATTATCACACGTGTTATTATTTATTATTTATTATCATTCACATGCAAATGCACATTCATGTGGACTTGTTTATTATTTATTGTTTATTACCAAGCACATGCACATGTACATGCACATGCACTTGTATGAGAGTAATTATATATTATTTATTATCATTCACATGCAGATTCACATACACATGCAATTCTAATGCATTATTATTTATTATTTATTATTTATTATCATTCACATGCAAATGCGCTGGCATATGCACATGCACGTGTGTTATGATTTATTATTTAAACCATGCGCTTGCATATGCACATGCACGTGCATCATTACTACTACTAATATTATAGGTATTTTTAGGGTTTACCATCATTTTTTAGGATTTTCAGTTTTTATTAACATTTATTGTGGTTTGTTAGGGTTTTAGGGGTATTTAATGGTATATTAGCCATTTTTAGGGTTTGTTGGGGGTAATTTGGATTTTATTATGGTTTATTGTGGTATGTCACGGTTTATTAGTGTTTATTAGGTATTTTTAGGGTCTTATTAGGATTGAGTTGGGTTTATTAGGGTATATTATGGTATATTATGTTATAATTAGGCATGTTTAGGATTTATTAAGGTTTTTATGGTTCATTATGGTTTATTAATTTTTAAGAGGGTATAATAGGGTTTTTTAGTATTTAGTAGTGTTTATTCGGGTTTATTAGCACTTTTAAGATTTGTTAGGTTTTATTAGAATTTAATAGGGGTTTTAGGGCTTTAAATGGTATATTTGTGTTTTTAGGGTTTAGTGGGGTTTATTATGGTTATTTATGGTGTGTTAAGGTTTATTATGGTTGAATAGGTATCTTTAGAGTTTTATTAGGGTTGAGTCCGCTTCTTTAAGGTTTATTTATGCATATGCACATGCATGTGTGTAATTACTATTATTATTATTAGAGGTATTTTTAGGGTTTACTAGCATTTTTTAGAATTTTTAGGTGTTATTAACATTTATTATGGTTTGTTAGTGTTTTAGGGTTTTTAATGGTATATTAGTGTTTTTAGGGTTTGGTGGGGGTTATTAAGATTTTATTAGGGTTTATTATGTCGTGTTAAGGTTTATTAGGGTTTATTAGGAATTTTTAGGGTTTTATTAGGATTGAGTTGGGTTTATTAGGGTATATTATGGTATATTATGGTATATTTGGGTATGTTTAGGATTTATTATGGTTTATTATCATTCATAATGGTTTATTAATTTTTAAGAGGGTATATTAGTGTTTTTAGGGTTTAGTAGTGTTTAATAGGGGGTATTAGTGCTTTTAAGCTTTGTTAGGTTTTATTAGAATTTATTAGGGGTTTAGGGCTTTTCAATCGTATATTTTCATTTTTTAGGGTTTAGTGGGGTTTATTATGGATTATTATAGAGTGTTTAGGTTTATTAGGGCGGATTTGGTATTTTTAGGGCTTTATTAGGGTTGATTAGGTATCTTTAGGGTTTCATTAGGGTTTATTAAGGTTGATTAGTGTTTATTAGGGTTTGTTAGGGATTTTTAGGGTTTAATAGGGTTTGTTAGTGTTTTTATTAGGGTATATGAGTGTCTTTTAGTTTTTTTTAATATATATGAGGGGTTGTTCTGTAAAGACCCGGAAATTTCAAGGAAATTTTTTTCTTAATTTTCTTTGGAATTTTACAAGAACTCAGTTTCTGACGGCGCCTGATTCCGAGGCCCGGTGTGCCCGGAATTAATTTCCGAAGTTTGGCTCGGGTACGTTCAGTGAACGAGCGAGCGGGAATTTCTATCTTTTGAACCGGCGCTCGGAATTGAAATATGATTGCACCGATGAACTCGCAACGCCGGTAATCTCTTAAGGGAACCTTTACCATAGTTGCGTTTTGTGTGGGTTGAGAGTTAGTTTTGGGGAAATTAAAATGAAGTTAAATAAAATGTGGAAACACATTTTATTTTTATCCATGTTGGTTATATCCTCCCAAAGGGAGTTAGAGTTGGGACCCACATCCACTTAACCTCCCTTGAAAGGATTAAGCGTGGTGGGGCCCACACGAACCCTAACTCCTCAACTCCCCTCTAAACCCCCCACAACTCCCACTTTAATGTTGACAACTTGTTTACTTAATGAGGTGAGTTAAGTGTGGTTTAATTGAATTTCAAAATTTTGAAATTCTTGCCAACACTTTGCATTTAATTAATTAAACCAACTTAATTAATTATTTTGGGTGTTTGATTTCTTTTGAAATCATTTTGCCAACATTAAAATGAGAGATTATATTCTTCTCTTTGGGTTGGCATAAACTTTGTGGGGAGAACTAAGGAGAGGAGAAGAACTTTTGGAAGACCTTCAACCTCTCGAAGAAGAACGTTCCTCATCTCCGAAGAACGTGAAGCAACATCTTCTTCATCGTTCTTCAACCGAGGCAAGGAAAGGGAAGCGATGCCCGCGACATCTCCAACGACCTTCATCCGCGTCAAAGGAGAAGACGTCGCCTGCGAAGAACGTCGCCAACAAAGAATACCCTTCTTCCTTTCCAACGCATGAGCGTGAGATTGGGAGTGTGTGACGAACACGACATTCGAGGAATCGATATCCGCCTTTTTTTCCAAGATCGTCAACGAACGACTTTTACGAGGTAGGGGTTTATTTATTTAATTGTTCGTGAATACAAACTTGGTGATGATCGTGAATTAAAACCCTTTTTGTTATCGAATAACGCGAGGGGGTTGGACCGCACAAACACGGCCGACCCTCCTCCTTTTTTTGTGATGGTTTCTTGAGGTTGATACGAGAAAACGTGGTGCTGTCGCACCACGCGGTATATTGCGGCAAGTATTGCACGGCGCCGTCGCGCCGCGCCATGGAAAGAAATTCAAGAACGCGACGCCGTCGCGCCGCGTCAGAAGAAATCGAAGGCGCCGCGGCCGGAGCGGGGCCGCGGCGGAGGGGCGTGGTGCCGTCGTACCGCGCCGGATGACAAGGGCCGCAGCCGGTTCCGGGCCGCGGCGGAGCTTGGTGACCGGCAGCCAGCCGGGCCGCCGGTGTCGGAGCCGGAAAGGGACCGGCCACTTCCGGTCCCGTTGAGGAGGAGCCGGCCGGCCAAGTCGGGCCGGCCAGAAGGAGGAAAAAACTGGGGGAATTTAATTCCCCCGGCCAACCAAAATGGCCCCCCATAATGAGGGGGGTCGTGGTTCACAAAGCGAGGGGCTTTGCGCCCAGGCGCGGCGCGCCTGCGGCGCCCAGGCCGCGCCGCCGTGCCGGCCCGCGCCGCCGCACCGGACCGCGCCGTCGCGCCGGACCGCGCCGCCGCACCGGCCCGCGCCGCCGCGCCGGACCGCGTCGCCGCGCCGCCGGCCGGGCCGGATTTTCCGAGCCGGGCCAGGTCGTTGGGTCGGGTCGCTGCCCGGGCCGGGTCGACCCGGTTCGGCCGACCCGGGGGGGGGGGGGGGGGGGGGCGGGTCGGCCCGGGCCCAGACCCCCAGTTTCGGACCACTTTCGGTCAAATGCCTTTAACTTGGGCTACGGGACTCCAAACGACTCGCCGTCAGCGGCAACGCGATCCTTGGATTGAGGCGGTCGTTTCGGTATATCACACTCAAGGTTTCGGATTACTTTGAGTTCGGCCGGGTTGGTTTGTACATGAAACCAACCGGGCCCTCGGAGGGGAAACATACATATTTTGAGCTACAGACGTCCGATTGACGTGCTGTCAGCTTTGTTGAGTTCCTCTTAGTGAGACAGATCTTTTGGCATACTTCGCCCGAGGTTTGGACGCAGGTGGAGTACGGTCGGGTTGGTTTTTCCTTAAAAACCAACCGGGCCCCTGGAACGAAAAAACCAATAACTCTCAGGCCGGGCGTCCGATTGACGCGCCGTCTCTTGCGTTGAGTTCCTGTTGATGATACGGAACTTTTGGCATCCTCCGCCCGAGATTTGGATGCAGATGGATAGTGGCCGGGTTGGATCGCACCGAAATCCAACCGGGCCCCTGGAACGGAAAGACTGATACTTTTCTGACAGAACGTCAGTTTGACGAATCGTCAACGCGTTGGTGATCTCGTTGAGAAACGGTCCCTATGAGTATACCCTACGAGAGTTCGGGGTACAGTTGAGATACGGCCGAGTTTGGTTCGCTCACGAAACCAATCGGGCCCCTGAGACGAAAAGGCTAATAACTCACAGACCGAGCATCCGATTTACGCGCCGTCTGTTGCGTTGAGACCCCTATGACGAGGCGGCCCTTTGAGATACTTCTTCGTGGGATTTTGAGATACTTGGAGTATCGAACTGTAGCTCGTGGAGCGGACCCTCCCAGTGACGAGCGTGCGGAGTACGGAGAACGTGTAGCTGGCTGAGACCTGACGACTGTTTGACCGACTCAACTTGAAGTGAGTCGACTAGCCCAGTGGACGGAGCACTAATTTCTGAGGTGCAGACCCATGGCGGACAGAGCACTACCTGTGTGATAGTGCAGACCCGCGGTACTCGTCCGGAGAGTACCTCAGCAGGCTACTAGGGGGTGTGCACTACTGTGTTCGGGTGACATACCTCGGCGGGAAGCACTACTGTGTCTGGGTGGCTGACCCACGGTACTCAACAGGAGGAGTACTTCAGCATTCTTAGGTTAGGGAGAAGTACCTCGGAGTCGTGACAGGACCACTGTACACTCCAGAGACGGAGCTCTTCAGCAGTTACGGTTTCGATAATAAAAATCCTGGTTGAGCTGAGACTTTTGACCTTGTGCTTACCTCATGATTGAGATGGGTTACTTGATAACTTAGGTATATGTATGGGCATATACCTAAGTAGAGGTTATCTGTTGAGATCTTGTTTGTGGTTATCCTTGTTGGTTTAGTGAGACCTTGAGGGTCTCGGGGTCCCTACTGAGTATCGTTATACTCACCCCTGCACGGGCTATGCCCGCACCTCATTGTGTTGGTTGTAGACGACGGCAGTGCTGACGGAGGCCGAGTGTTCGAGGACTGGATGGTACCCGGAGGTGTAATACACGGAGAGTCAGTACCCGGAGGTGGACTACACGATGTGACGACTCACATAGGAGGTTGACGGACGAGAGCGTAGAGGAGGCTATCTGTACCTACCCTTCAGGTAGGATCCGCGAAGGACGACCCAGGAGTTGCTTCCTACTTCCAACTGTTGTCTTTTTGCTGTTGTACCTTGTTCAGTTGTAGTCGTACTTTCTTTTGGGTTTGTATTCTGGCCTATTTACATTTCATCATTTCTTTTGTAGTTAGTGTTTTGCTTCTGCTTGTACTCTGTGGTGCTTGATTTCTTTTATAAATGCAATGCCTTCCCAGTTATCGGGATTTTATGCCTTTGGTGCTAGTCGCTAGCCCCTGGTCTATGGAAGGCGGGCTTGGGGTAGTCACGGCACGGGCCCCGAGGGCGGGTCGTGACAAATTGGTATCAGAGGAGTCGGTTCTACCGCAGAACTTATAACTCTGATATTTTCTTTCTGTGAAGCAATAGTGTTAAGGGTACCGAGTGTGGTCTTTAGTTCAGGGAGTCCAGTATTGGTGCGGGCGGCCGACGTATCCATACACCAGGACCCTGACAACTGATTTCCGACTTTGTGCACGAAAACACTGATTGCGTGTGTGTTTTCAAAGGTTTTCCCTTAAAACAGCTCAAACCAGGTCAGCTCACCAGGTATAAACGTTTGACCGTGTCACGATGTTTCTTTCAGGATGCCTTTTCACGGACGACCAGCTAGAGCCCAGAGGGATGTGCGTGCTGACAGTCTGTCGAGCGACGAGGCTTCGGTACAGGGCCCTCTTGCAGTTGAGGCACCAGCGGAGGCACCAGCGGTACTGCTACCCGTTGGGCCACCGATGCCACCAGCCCCAGCAGTAGGTGAGGCACGACGCTTGAGCACGCTGCACGAGTTCCAGTGCCAGAGGCCACCCAGGTTCCGGGGAGAGACGGACCCGCAGGTGGCTGAGGTTTGGCTGGAGGCTGTGGTGAGAGTCTTCAGGCTAGTGGGGAAGCCGATAGATTTCATGGTGATCTTTGCTACCAAACTCCTTCAGGCAGCAGCAGGAAGGTGGTGGAGCCACTTGTTTCAGTTTTGCGACGGGATAAACTTCTCTTGGGAAGACTTCGAGACCTTCTTCAGGGTGGAGTTTTTGCCAGTAGCTCTACACCCCAAGCGTGTACAGGAGCTTCTGCCTTTGCTGCATGTTTTTCGATCAATAGCCGAGTCATCTGTGGGTAGTAGACAGATGATGCAGAGGTCCAGGAGGACCAGACTAGCAGTTGGATGATCTCGGGTTTTAGGACCGGTGGTGCGGGGCACCCGGGGTGGAAATAGAGCTAGGAGTGCCAGAAGCAGGTTGTGTTACTCATGTGGCGGAAAGGGTCACCTGGCACGTGACTGTCCGAATCCTCGTACGGTTGATCAGCGAGTGTTGGAGGAGCCACCGAGACAGAAGCAGCGGCTGGTGCTTGAGCAACAGCCGAGCAGTGGACAAGGCAGTAGAGCTCCGAGAGCAGGTGGGAAGGAGAGGAACTAGTGGATACGTCCTTTGTACTTCTAGTTCCATGTTGCTTTTGTATTCACGTCTTTGTACTATGAGCTGCAATAATAAAAAGACACTTATCTTTGTTTGCTTTCCTGTCCTTTTGTTTGGTTGATGCTGAGTGGTCCCGGTTAAAAACTGTTGACTTGACCCTCACATTAGAGATTTCTACTGGAGGGGACCCAGTGACCTCACACTAGTGCCAACAGTGTGACTCGACCCTTGGAGGCGAGAGAGACAGTTGGATCTCTTAGTAGTTACGTCGAGGCCTTACGGCGTCATACATGGAATGAATGTATCATTCATGTCAGGATTGACTGTATTAGGCAACAAAAGTGGTTCATCCAGGGGATGAGACCGGGTTTCTATTATCGGCAAAGAAGAAATCATAGCATCTCTTATGAGACTAAAGGAGGTCTAGGACATCCAAGAGAGGATGAAGACTGCACAGTGCAGTAAGAAACCGGAAACCGGTGCCAGTCTTAGAGACTCGGGCGTGTTAAAGAAGAGGAAGCTTAAAGGAGAGATGAGTCTACGAAGCAGCAGACGTGGAGGCAGAGCTAGGAGAGCAGCATGAGGTGGTGTACATCCTAACATTGTACAACCACCCGCCTTAGTTATTCCTGCCAGGCTCAGGGAGCTGGAGGGCGGAGGAAGAGTGCGGCTGCATGCGGTCAAGGAGTGTGACCCAATGGCTCTAGAAATGATTCAAGGGATAGTCTGTGTCCACTACTAGCTGTTGTAGTAACGGACGTCGATGTGAATCATTCCTTGCTTTCACAAATCTTGTTCCAGACCTAGAGTTTCCGATAAGCCGTGGACTTGACCCTCATGTCTGGAGATACCTTGGGAAGAGACTCGATAATCACAGTTACGACGACGGTGTGGTCAGACCCTCGAGGAGAGAGTTCCAGTTGGAATCTTTTGGTGACAGCGTCGAGGCCTTATGACGTTAGTTAGAGAATGGAATGGGCAATAACTGTTCATACTCAAATTGACGGTTTTAGGCAAACGTCGGGATGGGTTTTCCTTGCTCGGCGAAAAGGAAACCCCAGGCAGCACAGAATAAACTCTTTCACAGGAGGGTGCGAACAACCACTCTTGAGTCAGTCAACCATACTCTCGTGGCAGCAGCCTTTCGAGTTCCAGTTCTAACAAAAAATGGAGACCTCTGGAGTTCGAGGATGACGATCACGTCCTTATACGGGTCTCACCTCGACGAGGTTTACGGAGATGTGGAAAAGGCGGAAAGTTATCTCCGAGGTTCAGCGGACCTTCTTGGGTCCTCAGCTGGGTAGGCGGGGTGGTTTACCGCTTGACCCATTCACCGCAGTTGCACCAGGTGCACGACGACTTCCACGTATCTCAACTGAGGAGATACGTGCTCAACCCTTCACATATCATCGACCATGAGGAGCTGGACGATGGCGATGGGGTGTCTTTCACGGAGGTTCCAGTGGGGATCGAGGATCGACAGGAGCAGATCCTACGAGGACGATCGATTCCTCGGGTGCACTTTCTTTGGCAGTACGGAACCTCCAGGTAAGCACATGGGAGCGGAAGGTTCAGATGCGTGCTCTGTACCGCTTTTGTGACCCTAGTTTGAGTTGAAGCTTTACGGGGATGTAAATCCCAGAGGTGGGAGTAATGTAAAGACCTGGAAATTTCAAGGAAATTTTTTTCTTAATTTTCTTTGGAATTTTACAAGAAAGCAGTTTCTGACGGCGCCTGATTCCGAGGCCCGGTATGCCCGGAATTAATTTCTGAAGTTTGGCTCGGGTACGTTCAGTGAACGAGCGAGCGATAATTTCTATCTTTTGAACAGGTTCTCGGAATTGAAATCCGATTTCACCGATGAACTCGCAACGTCGGTAATCGCTTAAGGGAACCTTTACTGTAGTTGCGTTTTGTGCGGGTTGAGAGTTATTTTTGGGGAAATTAAAATGAAGTTAAATAAAATGTGGAAACACATTTTATTTTTATCCATGTTGGTTATATCCTCCCAAAGGGAGTTAGAGGTGGGACCCACATCCACTTAACCTCCCTTGAGAGGATTAAGTGTGGTGGGGCCCACACGAACCCTAACTCCTCAACTCCCCTCTAGACCCCCCACAACTCCCACTTTATTGTTGACAACTTGTTTACTTAATGAGGTGAGTTAAGTGTGGTTTAATTGAATTTCAAACTTTTGAAATTCATTCCAACACTTTGCATTTAATTAATTAAACCAACTTAATTAATTATTTTGGGTGTTTGATTTCTTTTGAAATCATTATGCCAACATTAAAATGAGAGATTCTATTCTTCTCTTTGGGTTGGCATAAACTTTGTGGGGAGAACTAAGGAGAGGAGAAGAACTTTTGGAAGACCTCCAACCTCTCGAAGAAGAACGTTCCTCATCTCCGAAGAACGTGAAGCAACATCTTCTTCATCGTTCGTCAACCGAGGCAAGGAAAGGGAAGCGACGCCCGCGACATCTCCAACGACCTTCATCCGTGTCAAAGTAGAAGACGTCGCCTGCGAAGAACGTCGCCAACGAAGAATACCCTTCTTCCTTTCCAACGCAAGAGCGTGAGATTGGGAGTGTGTGACGAACATCACAACCGAGGAATCGATATCCGCCTTTTTTTCCAAGATCGTCAACGAACGACTTTTACGAGCTAGGGGTTTATTTATTTAATTGTTCGTGAATACAAACTTGGTGATGATCGTGGATTAAAATCCTTTTTGTTATCGAATAATGCGAGGGGGTTGGACCGCACAAACACGGCCGACACTCCTCCTTTTTTTCGTGATGGTTTCTTGAGGTTGATACGAGAAAACGTGGTGCCGTCGCACCATGCGGTATATTGCGGCAAGTATTGCGTGGCGCCGTCGCGCCGCGCCGTGGAAAGAAATTCAAGAACGCGACGCCGTCGCGCCGCGTCAGAAGAAATCGAAGGCGCCGCGGCCGGAGCGGGGCCGCGGCGGAGGGGCGCGGTGCCGTCGCACCGCGCCGGACGACAAGGGCCGCGGCCGGTTCGGGGCCGCGGCGGAGCTTGGTGACCGGCGGCCAGCCGGGCCACTGGTGTCGGAGCCGGAAAGGGACCGGCCACTGCCGGTCCCGTTGAGGAGGAGCCGGCCGGCCAGGTCGGGCCGGCCGGAAAGAGGAAAAAACCGGGGGAATTTAATTCCCCCGGCCAGCCAAAATGGCCCCCCATAATGAGGGGGGCCGTGGTTCACAAAGCGGGGGGCTTTTCCCCCGCGCGCGACGCGCATGCGGCGCCCAGGCCGCGCCACCGTGCCGGCCCGCGCCGCCGTGCCGGACCGTGCCGCCGCGCCGGACCGCGCCGCCGCGCTAGCCCGCGCCGCCGGCCGGGCCGGATTTTCCGAGCCGGGCCGGGTCGTCGGGCTGGGTCGCTGCCCTGGCCGGGTCGACCCGGTGCGGCCGACCCAGGGGGGGGGGGGGTCGGCCCGGGTCGGCCCGGGCCCAGACCCCCAGTTTCGGACCACTTTCAGTCAAATGCCTGTAATTTGGGCTACGGGACTTCAAACGACTCGCCGTCAGCGGCAACGCGATCCTTGGATCGAGACGGTCGTTTCAGTATATCGCACTAAAGGTTTCAGATTACTTTGAATTCGGCCGGGTTGGTTGGTACACGAAACCAACCGGGCCCTCGGAGCGGAAACGTACATATTTTGAGCTACGGACGTCCGATTGACGTGCCGTCAGCTTTGTTGAGTTCCTCTTAGTGAGACAGATCTTTTGGCATACTCCGCCCGAGGTTTGGACGCAGGTGGAGTACGGTCGGGTTGGTTTTGCCTTAATAACCAACCGGGCCCCTGGAACGAAAAAGCCAATAACTCTCAGGCCGGGCGTCCGATTGACGCGCCGTCTGTTGCGTTGAGTTCCTGTTGACGATACAGAACTTTTGGCATCCTCCGCCCGAGATTTGGATGTAGATGGATAGTGGCCGGGTTGGATCGCACCGAAATCCAACCGGGCCCCTGGAACGGAAAGACTGATACTTTTCTGACTGAACGTCTGTTTGACGAATCGTCAACGGCGTTGGTGATCTCGTTGAGAAACGGTCCCTATGAGTATACCCTACGAGAGTTCGGGTATAGTTGAGATACGGCCGGGTTTGGTTCGCTCACGAAACCAACCGGGCCCCTGAGACGAAAAGGCTAATAACTCACAGACCGGGCGTCCGATTGACGCGCCGTCTGTTGCATTGAGACCCCTATGATGAGGCGGTCCTTTGAGATACTTCTTCGTGGGACTTTGAGATACTTGGAGTATCGACCTGTAGCTCGTGGAGTGGACCCTCCCAGTGACTAGCGTGCGGAGTACGTAGACCGTGTAGATGGCTGAGACCTGACGACTTCTTGACCGACTCGACTTGGAGTGAGTCAACTAGCCCAGTGGACGGAGCACTACTTTCTGAGGTGCATACCCATGGCGGACGGAACACTACCTGCGTGACAGTGCAGACCCGCGGTACTTTTCCGGAGAGTACCTCAGCAGGCTACTAGGGGGTGTGCACTACTGTGTTTGGGTGACATACCTCGGCGGGAAGCACTACTGTGTCTGGGTGGCTGACCCGCAGTACTCGACAGGAGGAGTACTTCAGCAGTCTTAGGTTAGTGAGAAGTACCTCGGAGTCGTGACAGGACCACTGTACACTCCAGAGACGGAGCTCTTCAGCAGTTACGATTTCGATAATAAAAATCCTGGTTGAGCTGAGACTTTTGACCTTGTGTTTACCTCATGATTGAGATGGGTTACTTGATAACTTAGGTATATGTATGGGCATATACCTAAGTAGAGGTTATCTGTTGAGATATTCTTTGTGGTTATCCTTGTTGGTTTAGTGAGACCTTGAGGGTCTCGGGGTCCCTACTGAGTATCGTTATACTCACCCCTGCACGGGCTATGCCCGCATCTCGTTGTGTTGGTTGCAGACGACGGCAGTGCTGACGGAGGCCGAGTGTTCGAGGACTGGACGGTACCCGGAGGTGGACTACACGACGAGTCAGTACCCGGAGGTGGACTACACGACGTGACGACTCACAGAGGAGGTTGACGAATGAGAGCGTGGAGGAGGCTATTTGTACCTACCCATCAGGTAGGATCTGAGGAGGATGACCCAGGAGCTGCTTCCTACTTCCAGCTGTTGTCTTTTTGTTGTTGTACCTTGTTCAGTTGTAGTCGTACTTTTTTTTGGGTTTGTATTCTGGCCCATTTACTTTTCAGCATTTCTTTTGTACTCAGTGTTTTGCTTCCGCTTGTACTCTGTGGTGCTTGTTTTCTTTTATAAAGGAAATGCCTTCCCAGTTATCGGGATTTTACGCCTTTGGTGCTAGTCGCCAGCCCCTGGCCTATGGAAGGCGGGCTTGGGGTAGTCACGGCAGGGGCCCCGAGGGCGGGTCGTGACATGTTAGTACTTTTTATGTTTTATTAGCATGTTTTTAGTGTTTGTGAGCATTTTTTTGGTTTATTAGTTTTTATTAGAATTTATTATGGTTTATTAGGGTTTCTAGGGATTTTTAATGGTTTGTTTCTGTTTTTTTGATTATTGGGGTTTAGATGGGTTTTATTAGGTTTTATTATGGTGTGTCAAGGTTTATTAGGGTTGAGAATATATTTTTAGGGTTTTATTATAGTTTTATTATTGTTTATTAGTTTTTATTAGGGTTTATTAGGGATTTTTAGGGAGTATTAGGGTTTGTTAGGGTTTTATTACTTTTTTTATTAAGTTATATTAGTGTTTGTTAAGGCTTTTCATATAATATAGAATTTTTTATTATTTGTCAGTGTTTTGTATAAGTTTGTAAGCATTTTAGGGTTTATTATGATATATTTGATTGTATTATGGTTTATTATGGTTTCTAGGGATTTTTAAGATATATTAGTGTTTTTTTCTTTATTAGGTTATATCAGTGTTTTTAGGTATTTTTGGTTAATATAGCTTGTTTTTGTTGTTTGGGATCATATTTTTACTGTATGTGAGATTTTTTAGGGTTAATTAGGTTATATTAGAGTTTATCAGTGTTTCTAGGGTTAGTTATGGTTTTGTTAGGCTTTTTTAGGCTTTTAGGGGGGGGGGGTTTGCATTTTTAGTGGTTTTTTGTTTTTTTAGGGTGTTTTGAGGTTTTTTTTAGGTTTTTTTTGGGGTTTTTTAGGTTTTTTTTGGGTTTTTAGGTTTTTTATATTTTTTAGGGTTTTAGTTTTTTTAGGGTTTTTAGAGTTTTTTAGGATTTTTTAGGGTCTTAGGGTGTTTTGGGTTTTTTTGGGTTTTTTGGGTTTTTATGATTTTTTTATGGTTTTGTCAGTTTTGCCGGGTTTGTTAGGGTTTTTTGTGAATATTAGAATTTTGAAATGTTTAATAGAATTTTTGTTGTGTATTTGGGGTTTTAGGTATTTTGTAGCTTTTATTGGAGTCTAATAGGGGTTTTAGGATTTATTACAATTTATTAGTTTTTATTAGGGTTTAGTAGTGGGCTTTAGGGTTTATTAGGGTTTATTGTGGTTTATTATTGATTGGTAGGGTTTGTTAGGATTTATTTGTTTTTATTAGAGTGATTTAGGGTGTCTTGGGGTTTGTTAGGGTTTCTAATGGTTTGTTAGGGTTTCTAAGGGTGGGTTAGGGTTTTTATGGGCGGGTTAGGGTTTCTATGGGTGTGATGTGGTTTCTATGGTTTTCTAAGGTTGTGTTAGGGTTTTTGTGGGTGCGTTGGGGTTTCTAAGGGTGTATTACAGTTTCTAAGGGTCTATCAGGGTTTCAAAGGGTGTGTTAGGGTTTTTAAGGGTGTCTTAGTGTTTCTTAGGTTTGCTTAGGGGTTTGTTAGGGTTTTTAGGGTTTTGTTAGGGTCTCTTATGGTATCTTAGGAGTTTTTAGGGTTTCTTCGGGTCTTTTGTGTTTATTGGGTATTTTTAGTGATTGTTGGGGGTTTTTTAGGGCTTGTTAGGGTTTTTGTTTTTGTTTTTTAGGGATTGTTATGTTTTAGGGTCTTTTGGGGTTTATTAGGGTTTTTTAGGGTTTGTTAGGGTTTGTATGGGTTTGTTAGTGTCTGTTAGGGTTTTGTGTGGTTTTTAATGGTATTTAGTGTTTATGGGGTTATTCATGGTTATTTAGGGTTATTTAGTTGTTCATGGTTGTCACATATATGTAAAGCTAGTCGGAAGCTTCAATTTGATATGTGGTAGAGGTGAAACGGACACCCAGAGTAGAAGTTATGTTCATTTGGAGGACTTAAGGACCTTTTGGATCTTTAAGAACGTGATAAGGTGTTCCTATTGGTCACATATATCTAGATCTAGTTGAAAGCCTCGATTTGATATATGGTAGAGGTAAAACGGACTCTCGGAGTAGAATTTAAGGTCTTTTAGAGGGATTAAGTACCTTTTCGGGCCTTCAAGGATGTGAGAAGGTGCTTCAGTGGTTATAGGAGTGTACATCTAGTCTCCAGCTTCGATTTGATATGTAGTAGAGGCAAACAGACACCCATAGAATAAGTTATCACAAAACTAAAACCCGAAGCCAATATTTTGGCCATCTAAATGGATTTTGTGTCTTTTAGGGGGTTGAAGAATGTTATAAAGGGATCCGGTGGTTACCAGAGTGTGTATCTTTTCAAAATATTCGATTTGATATGTGGTAGAGAAAAAATGAACACACATAGCAGAATTTATTGTCTTTTTATATTTAGCAACCCTCCTAGCGCTTAAAATCCTAAGAAACCCGGAACTCACTAAAATAGGCATAACTTCTACTTCGGGTGTCTATTTGAGGTCTGTGACTAGTAAAATCGAAGATCGTGAGATGAGCGAGGACCAAGTCTAATCGAAACTGTGATAAGATCAAAGAAACAAAAGATGTATTAGTTATACCACTCCAAAAAAAAGTCCAACTTCAAACGACCATAACATTCACTCTGGTAGTCCGTCTGAGCTCTACCACATATCAAATAGAATGCAGCGAAGAGATCTACGCATATGGATAACTTGAAAAAAATTCGAGTCTTGTTTGGGACACTAAAATAACAAAAAACCATCAAAATGCCTCAAAAACTCTATTTTTGTATCTAGATCCCTATTAAATTTTTCTTAAAATGGTCATAACTTCTGATTAGTGTGTCTGTTCAGCCTCTGGCACCTATTTTTATCGTAGTGTGTTCCATGATATTTAGTTTGACTATTCACGGAGCAGAAATGGACACCGGAAGAAGAAGTTATTTCTTTTTTATCGACTCTGTGATTTTTTAGGATTTCAGAGACCCCATTTCTAGCAATTTTCTCGTGTCTACTATTTTTTCAAACAACTATAACTTATTATTACTGTTATTATTATTATTATTATCATCATCATCTCATGCAAATGAACATGCACATGCACATGCACATGCATGTGAGTTATTAATATATTTTTATTACCATGCACGTGCACATGCAATGCACACACGTTGTTTTATTATCACCTGCATTGTTATTATTATTTTTGTTGTTGTTATTGTTGTTGTTGTTGTTGTTGTTGTTGTCATCACATGAAAATGCACATCCAAATGCACATACATGCACATTCAATGAACACGCGTTATTCTATTATCACATGCATTGTTATTAATAATAATAATAATAATATTATTATTATTATTACCATCATCATCATCATCACATGAAAATTCAATACACATGAGTTATTATTTATTACCATACACATGCACACGTAATGAACATACAATATTGTATTATCATATGCATTAGTACTACTACTATTATCACCACTACTACTACTATTATTACTACTACTATTATTATTACTATCATCACAAGCAAATGTAGATGCACATGCACAATTATGTATTATTTATTACCATTTTTGCACATATGCAATGCCCTTGTATTATTATTATTATTATTATTATTATTATTATAACAGTTATTATTATTATTATTATTATCATTATCATCATTATTATCATTATCACGTGAAATGCACATGCATGTGCGTTGTTATTTAGTATTTATTACCATGCACATGCATGCATTATTATTATTATTATTATTACAATTAGTATTATTAATATTATCATCAAATTTAAATGCACAAGAACATGCATGTGTGTTCTTATTTATTATTATTTATTTATTATTTACTACTATGCACATGTACAGGAAATTCACTTGCGTTAATCTATTATTAGTATTGTTGTTGTTCTTGTTGTTGTTGTTGTTGTTGTTGTTGTTGTTGTTGTTGTTTTTGTTGTTTTTGTTGTTATTGTTGTTGTTGTTGTTTGTATCATCAAATACAAATGAACATGCGGGTGCGTTGTTATTTATTATTTATTACCATGCACGTGCATGTGTCATTATCATTATCATTACATGTAAATGCACATGCATGTGCATTATTATTTATTATTTGTTATCAGGAACATGAAAATGCAATGCACTTGTGTTTTTCTATTATCATATTTCTTATTATTATTTATTTAAATGCATGTGCACACACAATGCACGTTCCTTATTCTATTATCACATGTGTTATTATTTATTATCATTCACATGCAAATGCACATTCATGTGGACTTGGTTATTATTTATTGTTTATTACCATGCACATGCACATGCACTTGTATGTGCGTAATTATATATTATTTATTATCATTCACATGCATATGCACATGCACATGCAATTCTAATGCATTATTATTTATAATTTATTATTTATTATCATTCACATGAAAATGCGCTGGCATATGCACATGCACGTGTGTTATGATTTATTATTTAAACCATGCACTTGCATATGCACATGCACGTGAATTATTACAACTACGATTATTAGAGGTATTTTTAGGGTTTACTATCATTTTTTAGGATTGTAATTTTTATTAACATTTATTATGGCTTGTTAGGGTTTTAGGGGAATTTAATGGTATATTAGCCTTTTTTAGGGTTTGTTGGGGGTAATTTGGATTTTATTAGGGTTTACTGTGGTATGTCAAGGTTTATTAGGGTTTATTAGGTATTTTTAGGGTTTTATTAGGATTGAGTTGGGTTTATTAGGGTATATTATGGTATATTATGTTATATTTGGGTTTGTTTAGGATTTATTAATGTTTTTTATGGTTAATTATGGTTTATTAATTTTTAAGAGGGTATATTAGGGTTTTTTAGTGTTTAATAGTGTTTATTTGGGTTTATTAACGCTTTTAAGATTTGTTAGGTTTTATTATAATTTATTAGGGGTTTTAGGACTTTTAATGGTATATTTTCGTTTTTAGGGGTTAGTGGGGTTTATTATGGTTATTTATGGGGTGTTAAGGTTTATTAAGGTTGAATAGGTATCTTTAGAATTTTATTAGGGTTGAGTCGGCATCTTTATGGTTTATTTATGCATATGCACATGCATATGTGTTATTAATATTAATATTATTAAAGGTGTTTTTAGGGTTTACTGGCATTTTTTAGAATTTTTAGGTGTTATTAAAATTTATTATGATTTGTTAGGGTTTTAGGGTTTTTAATGGTATATTAGCATTTTTAGGGTATGGTGGGGGTTCTTAGGATTTTATTAGGGTTTATTATGTCGTGTTAAGGTTTATTAGGGTTTATTAGGAATTTTTAGGGTTTTATTAGGATTGAGTTGGGTTTATTAGGGTATATTAAGTTATATTATGATATATTTGGGTATGTTTATGATTTATTAGGGTTTATTATCATTCATTATGGTTTATTAATTTTTAAGAGGTTATATTAGGGTTTTTAGGGTTTAGTAGTGTTTAATAGGGTTTATTAGTGATTTTAAGCTTTTTTAGGTTTTATTAGAATTTATTAGGTGTTTAGGGATTTTCAATCGTATATTTTCATTTTTTAGGGTTTAGTGAGGTTTATTATGGATTATTATAGAGTGTTAAAGTTTATTAGGGTTTAGTTGGTATTTTTAGGGTTGAGTAGGTATCTTTAGGGTTTCATTAGGGTTTATTAAGGTTGAGTAGAGTTTATCAGGGTTTGTTAGGGATTTTTAGTGTTTAATAGGGTTTGTTAGTGTTTTTATTCGGGTATATGAGTGTTTTTTAGTTTTTGTTAATATATATGAGGGGTTGTTCGGACTTTTTAGGTTTTATTAGCATGTTTTTATTGTTTGTGAGCATTTTTATGGTTTATTAGTTTTTATTAGAATTTATTACGGTTTATTAGGGTTTCTAGGGCTTTTTAATGGTTTGTTTCTGTTTTTTTGTTTATTGGGGTTTAGTTGGGTTTTATTAGGTTTTATTATGGTGTGTCAAGGTTTATTAGGGCTGAGAATATATATTTAGGGTTTTATTATGGTTTTATTAGTGTTTATTAGTTTTTATTAGGGTTTATTATGGATTTTTAGGGATTATTTGGGGTTGTTAAGGGGTTATTAGTTTTTTTTTGTTTTATTAGGTTATATTAGTGTTTGTTAAGGATTTTCAGGAAATATAGCATTTTTTATTGTTTGTGAGTGTTTTGTTTTTGTTTGTGAGCATTTTAGGGTTTCTTAGGATATATTAGATTTTATTATGGTTTATTATGGTTTCTAGGGATTTTTAAGGTATATTAGCATTTTTTGTCTTTATTAGGTTATGTTAGTGTTTTTAGGTATTTTTGGGTAATATAGCATGTTTTTATTGTTTGTGATCATATTTTTACTGTTTGTGAGAGTTTTTAGGGTTAATTAGTTTATATTAGTGTTTATCAGTGTTTATAGGGTTAGTTCAGGTTTTGTTAGGCATTTTTAGGCTTTAAGGGTTTTTTTAGTAGTTTTTTGGTTTTTTAGGGTGTTTTGAGGTTTTTTTTGGGGGTTTTAGGTTTTTTTTTGTTTTTGGGTTTCTTATATTTTTTAGGGGTTTATGTTTTTTTAGGGTTTTTAGAGTTTTTTAGGATTTTATAGGGTTTTTATGGTGTTTAGGTTTTTTAGGGGTTTTTTAGGTTTTATGGTTTTTTTAGGGTTTTGTCTGGTTTTGCCGGGTTTGTTTGGGTTTTTTGTGAATATTATCATTTTGAAAGGTTTAATAGTGTTTTTTGTATATTTGGGTTTTTAGGTATTTTGTAGCTTTTATTGGGGTCTAATAGGGTTTTAATGGTTTATTAAGATTAATTAGTGTTTATTAGGGTTTAGTAGTGGGATTTAGGTTTTATTAGGGTTTATTGTGGTTTATTATTGGTTGGTAGGGTTTGTTAGGATTTATTAGTTCTTATTAGAGTGATTTTGGGTGTATAAGGGATTGTTAGGGTTTATAATGGTGTGTTCGGGTTTCTAAGGGTGGGTTAGGGTTTTTATGGGCGGGTTGGGGTTTCTATGGGCGTGATATGGTTTCTAAGGGTTTCTAAGGTTGTGTTAGGGTTTCTGTGGGTGAGTTCGGGTTTCTAGGGGTGTGTTAGGGTTTCTAAGGGTCTGTTAGGGTTTCAAAGGGTGTGTTAGGGTTTTTAAGGGTGTTTTAGTTTTTCTTAGGTTTGCTTAGGGTTTTTTAGGGTTTTTAGGGTTTTGTTACAGTTTCTTATGGTATCTTAGGAGTTTTTTAGGGTTTCTTTGGGTTTTTTTGTGTTTATAGGGGTTTCTTAGTGATTTTTGGGGTTTTTTAGGGCTTATTAGGTTTTTTCATGGTTTTTAGTGTTTTTTATGTTGTAAGTGTTTTTTTGGGGTTTTTTTGGGTTTTTTGGGTTTGATAGGGTTTGTAAGGGATTGTTAGTGTCTGTTAGTGTCTGTTAGGGTTTGTTATGGTTTTGTGAGGTTTTTAAAGGTTTTTAGTGTTTATGGGGTTATTCATGATTAGTTAGGGTTATTTAGTTGTTCGTGGTTGCCACATATGTGAAAAGCTTGTCGCAAGCTTCAATTTGATATGTGGTAGAGGTGAAACAGACACCCATATGTTCATTTGGAGGAAATAAGGATCTTTTGGATCTTTCAGAATGTGATAATGTGTTCCTATTGGTCACATATATGTAGATCTAGTCGAAAGCTTCAATTTGATATATGGTACAGGTAAAACGGAATCTAGGAGTAGAATTTATGGTCATTTGGAGGGATTAAGTACATTTTTGGGCTTTCAAGGATGTGAGAAGGTGCTTCAGTGGTTATAGGAGTGTGAGTGTAGTCTCTAGCTTCGATTTGATATGTAGTAGAGGCAAAACGGACACCCATAGAAGAAGTTATTGCAAAACTAACAGCAGAAGACAATCTTTTGACCATCAAAATGGATTTTGGGTCTTTGGGGGGGGGTGAAGAATGTTATAAAGGGTTACATTGGTTACCAGAGTGTGTATCTTCTCAAAATATTCAATTGGATATGTGGTAGAGAAAAAATGAACACACATAGCAGAAGTTATTGTCTTTTTAAATTGAGCAACCCTCCTAGCGCCTAAAAACCTAAGAAACCAAGAACTCGCTAAAATATGAATAACTTCTCCTTTGGGTGTCTGTTTGAGCACTGTGACAAGTAAAATTGAATATTGTTAGATGAGTGAGGACAAAGTCTAATCGAAACTGTGATAAGATCAATGAAACAGAAGATGTATTAGTTATACCACTCCAAAAAAGTCCAACTTCAAATGGCTATAACATTCGCTCTAGTAGTACTTTTGAGCTCTACCACATATCAAATAGAAGGCAGTGAAGAGATCTACACAGATGCCTATCTTGAAAAAATTTCAAGTCATTTTTGGGTCACTAAAATACCAAAAATCCATCAGAATGCCTCAAAAACTCTATTTCTGTGTTTGTATCCCTGTTAAATGTTTTTTAAAATGGTCATAAATTCTGATCTGTGTGTCTATTCTACCTCTGACGCCTGTTTTTAACTTAGTGTGTTCCATGAGATTTAGATTGACAATTCACGGAGTGGAAATGGACACCTGAAGAAGAAGTTATTTCTTTTTTAACGACTCTATGATTTGTTAGGATTTTAGAGACAGCATTTCAATCACTTTTGTCTTGTCTACTGTTTTTTCAAACAACTATAACTTATTATTACTGTTATTATTATTATTATCATCATCTCATGAAAATTCACATGCACATGCATGTGAGTTATTAAAATATTTTTATTACCGTGCACGTGCACATGCAATGCACACACGTTGTTTTATTATCACCTGTGTTGTTATTATTATTATTATTGTTATTGTTATTATTATTATTGTGGATGTTGTTGTTATTGGTGTTGTTGTTGTTGTTTTCATCACATGAAAATGCACATCCAAATGCACATACATGCACATTCAATGAACATGTGTTATTCTATTATCACATGCGTTGTTATTATTAATATTAATAATAATATTATTATTACCATCATCATCATCATCACATGCAAATGCAATGTACGGGAGTTATTATTTATTACCATACACATGCACACGTAATGCACATGCAATATTCTATTACCATATGCATTAGTACTACTACTATTATCACCACCACTACTACTATTATTACTACTATTGTTATTATTACTATCATCACATGCAAATGTAGATGCACATGCATAATTATTTATTATTTATTACCATTTATGTGCATATGCAATGCCCTTTTATTATTATTATTATTATTATAACAGTTATTATTATTATTATTATTATTATTATTATTATCATTATCATTATTATTAGCATTATCACATGAAAATGCACATGCATGTGCGTTGTTATTTTGTATTTATTACCATTCTTGTGCATGCGTTATTATTATTATTATTATTACAATTAGTATTATTAATATTATCATCAAATTTAAAGGCACAAGCACATGCATGTGCGTTCTTATTGATTATTATTTATTTATTATTTATTACTATGCACGTGCACATGAATTGCACTTGTGCTAATCTATTATTAGTAGTAGTAGTAGTATTATTATTATTATTATTATTGTTATTATTGTTATTATTGTTATTATTCTTGTTGTTGTTGTTTGTATCATCAAATACAAATGCACATGCGGGTGTGTTGTTATTTATTATTTATTACCATGCACGTGTATGTGTCATTATCATTATCATTACATGTAAATGCACATGCACGTGCATTATTATTTATTATTTATTATCATGAACATGAAAATGCAATGCACTTGTATTATTCTATGATCACATGTGTTATTATTATTTATTTTAATGCATGTGCTCACGCAATGCACGTGCATTATTCTATTATCACAAGTGTTATTATTTATTTTTTACTATCATTCACATGCAAATTCACATTCATGTGGACTTGGTTATTATTTATTGTTTATTACCATGCACATGAACATGCACATGCACATGCACGTGTATGTGCGTAATTATTTAGTATTTATTATCATTCACATGCAGAAGCACATACACATGCAATTCACATGCATTATTATTTATAATTTATTATTTATTATCATTCACATGCAAATGCGTTGGCATATACACATGCACGTGCGTTATGATTTATTATTTAAACCATGAACTTGCATATGCACATGCACATGCATTATTACTAATACTATTATTAGAGGTATTTTTAGTGTTTGCTATCATTTTTTATTATTTTTAATTTTTATTAACATTTATTATGGTTTGTTAGGGTTTTAGGGGTATTTAATGGTATATTAGCCTTTTTAGGGTTTGTTGGGGTAATTTGGATTTTATTAGGGTTTATTATGGTATGTCAAGGTTTATTAGGGTTTATTAGGTATTTTCATGGTTTTATTAGGGTTGAGTTGGGTTTATTATGGTTTATTATGGTATATTATGTTATATTTGGGTATGTTTAGGATTTATTAGGGTTTTTTATGGTTCATTATGGTTTATTAATTTTTAAGAGGGTATATTAGGGGTTTTTAGTGTTCAGTAGTGCTTATTCAGGTTTATTAGTGCTTTTAAGCTTTGTTAGGTTTTATTAGAATTTATTAGGGGTTTTAGGGCTTTTAATGGTATATTTGTGTTTTAGGGTTTAATGGGGGTTATTATGGTTATTTATGGTGTGTTAAGGTTTATTAGGGTTGAATAGATATTTTTAGGGTTTTATTAGGGTTGAGTCATCATCTTTAAGGTTTTATTAGGGTTTATTAGGGTTGAGTACAGTTTATTTGGGATTTTTAGGGATTTTTAGGGTTAACTAGTGTTTGTTAGTGTTTTTATTAGGGAATACGAGTGTTTTTTAGTTTTTGTTAATATATATGAGGGGTTGTTATAAATTTTTAGGTTTTATTAGCGTGTTTTTAGTGTTTGTGAGAATTTTTAATGGTTTATTATCTTTTTTTTGAATTTATTATTGTTTATTAGTGTTTCTAGGGCCTTTTAATGGTTTTTTTTCATTTTTTTTGTTTTTTGGGTTTTATTTGGGTTTTATTAGGTTTTTGTATGGTGAGTCAAAATTTATTAGGGTTGAGAAGGTATTTTTAGGGTTTTATTATGGTTCTATTAAGGTTTATTATTTTTTATTTGGGTTAATTAGGGATTTTAAGTGTTTATTAGGGTTTGTTAGGGGTTTATTAGTTTTTTTTATTAGGTTATATTAGTGTTTGTTAGGTTTTTTCAGATAATATAGTGTGTTTTTATTATTTTTTAGCGTTTTGTTTTAGTTTGTGTGTGTTTTTAAGGTTTCTTAGGTTATATTAGAGTTTATTATGGTTTATTAGGGTTTCTAGGGATTTTTAAGGTACATTAGCATTTTATGTCTTTATTAGGTTATATTAGTGTTTTTAGGTCTTTTTAGGTAATATAGCATGTTTTTAATGTTTGTGATTGTTTCCAATTTTTTATGACTGTTTCGAGGGTTTAATAGGTTGTATTAGAGTTTATCAAGGTTTCTTGGGATTTTTTAAGGTATACTAGCATTTTTTCTTTTTTAGGATTTTGTAGGGTTTTATTAGGGGTTATTATGGTGTGTTAAGGTTTGTTAGGGTTGAGTATGGATTATTTGGATTTATTTATGGTTTATTTGGGCTTTTAGGGTTTTTTGGGGGTTAATTAGGGTTTATTAGTGTCTACTAGGGTTGGTTAGGGTTGTTTATGTTTTATTAATGTGTTTTTAGGGTTTGTTAGTTTTTATTATCATTTATTAGGGTTTTTAGGAATTTCTAGGGTTTTATTAGGGTTGAGTAGAGTGTCTTAGGGTTTTTAGGGATTATAAGGTGTTTTTAAAAATTATTAGAGTTTATTAGGGGTTCATTAGGGTTTAATTTTTAATATTATGGTATATTAGGGAATAATATTTTTGAGGGTTTTAAATTGTCTTTAGGGTTTTTGTAGCATTTTTAGGGTTTGTGTAGCCTTGTTAGAGTTTATGTATCATTTTTAGTGTTTATGTAGCGTTTTTTTGGGTTAATTATGATTTATTGGTGTTTATTAAGGATTGGTAGTGGGTTTTAGGGTTTATTATGGTTTATTATGGTATATTATTGGTTGGTAACGTTTGTTAGGATTTACTAGTGCTTATTAGAGTGATTGAGGGTGTCTAAGGGTTTTTAGGGTTTCTAACGGTGTGTTAGGGTTTCTAAGGGTGGGTTAGGGTTTTTATGGGTGGGTTAGGGTTTCTAAGGGTGTGATATGGTTTCTAAGGGTCTCTATGGTTGTGTTAGGGTTTCTATGGTTATGTAGGTGTTTCTAAGGGTGTGCTTGGGATTCTAAGGGTGTGTTAGGGTTTCTAAGGGTGTGTTAGGGTTTCTTACATTTTCTTAGGGCTTTTTTAGGGTTTTAGGGCTTTGTTAGGGTTTTTTATGGTTTCTTAGGGGGTTTTTAGGGTTTCTTCAGGATTGTTTTGGGTTTATTGGGGTTTCATAGTGCTTCTTGGGCTTTTTAGGGTTTTTAGGGTTTTTCAGGGTTTGTTAGGGTTTGTATGGTTTTTTTAGGGTTTTGGGGGTTTGTTAGGGTTTGTTAGGGATTTTTAGGGTTTGTTAGGGTTTGTAAGGGTTTGTTAGGGTTTTTCATAGTTTTTAATAGTATTTAGATTTTATGGGGTTATTAATGGGTTAGGGTTATTTAGTTGTTCATGGTTGGAATAGATGTGTAGAGATAGTCGCAAGCTTCAATTTGATATGTGGTAGAGGTGAAACGGACACCCATAGCAGAAGTTATGGTCATTTGGAGGACTTAAGGACCTTTTGGGACATTAAAAATGTGTTCAGGGGTTCCTATTGGTCACAGATGTTTAGATCTAGTCGAAAACTTTGATTCAATATATGGTAGAGACCAAACAGACTCTCGGAGTAGAAGTTATAGACTTTGGGAGGGTTTAAGTACATTTTTCGGCCTTAAAAGATGTGAGAAGGTGCTTCTGTGGTTATTGGAGTGCAGGTCCCATCGCAAGTTTCAATTTAATATGTGGTAGAGGCAAAACGGACTCCCATAGAAGAAGTAATTGCAAAACGGACACCAGAAGCCAATCTTTTGACCATCCATTGGTATTTTGGGTCTTTTTGGGGGTTAAAGGATGTCAGAAAGGGTTCCAGTGGTTAATAGAGTGTGTATCATGTTACAATATTCGATTTGATGTGTGGTAGAGCCAAAATGAACACACATAGCAGAAGTTATTGTCGTTTCCAATGGAGCAACTCTCTTAGCGCCTAAAAACCTAAGAAACCCGCAACTCACTAAAATAGGCATAACTTCTCCTTCTGGTGTCCGTTTGAGCACTGTGGCCAGTCAAATCGAAGCTCGTGAGATGGGTGAGGACCAAGTTTAGTAGAAACTATGAGAAGATCAAAGAAATAAATGATATATTAGTTATACCACCACAAAAAAAGACCAACTTCAAACAACCATAACTTTCACTCTGGTTGTCCATTTGAGCTCTACCACATATCAAATCAAAAGTAGCAAATAGATAGATGCAGAAGGATGACTTGAACATAGTTCAAGTCATGTTTGGGACCCTAAAATCCCAAAAACCCATTATAAGGCCTCCAAAACTCTATTTCTGTGTATGGATCCCTATTAAATTTTTATTAAATGGTCATAACTACTGATCTGTGTTTCTGTTCGGCCTCCGAGACCTTTTTTTATCGTAGTTCATTCCATGAGATTTAGATTGGTTATTCACGGAGCGGAAATGGATACTTGAAGAAAAAGTTATACCTTTTTCAATGACTCTGTGATTTGTTAGGTTTTTCGACACCCCATTTCTAGCATTTTTGTCTTGTCTATAGTTTTTTCAAACAACTATAACTTATTATTACTGTTATTATTATTATTATTATTTTCATCATCTCATCCACATGCACATGCACATGCACATGCACATGCACATGTGATAGAGTTTATGTAGCATTTTTTAGGGTTTTGTAGCATTGTTAGAGTTTATGTAGCATTTTTAGTGTTTATGTAGCATTTTATAGGGTTTGTGTAGAATTGTTAGAGTTTATGTAGCATTTTTTAGGGTTTGTGTAGAATTGTTAGAGTTTATGTATCATTTGTAGTGTTTATGTAGCTTTTTAGGGTTTAGTTAGCAGTTTTAGATTTTATGTATCATTTTAGGGTTTATGTAACGTTTTTAGGGTTTATGTAGCTTGTTTAGGGTTTAGGTTTTATGTAGCATTCTTTAGGGTTTATGTTGCGTTTTCTAGGATTATGTAGCATTTTTAGGGGTGATGTAACATTTATGTTAAATATTTTAGGGTTTATGTAACGTTTTTGGGGTTCATGAAGTGTTTTTAGGGTTTATATTGTGTTTTTAGGTTTTATGTAGCGTTTTTAATGATTATGTTGCGTTTTTAGGGTTTATGTTGCGTTTTTTATGGTTTATGTTAGAGTTCTATGGTTTATGTAGTGCTTTTAGGGTTTTTGTAGCATTTTTTTGGGTTTATGTTTAATTCTTTGGTTTATGTAGCGTTTTTAGGGTTATTGTTGCATTTTTAAGGGTTTCTGTAACGTATTTAGGGTTTATGTATCTATTTGAAGCATTTTTTAGGTTTTAATGGTTGTTTATGGTTTTTAGTTTTTTTAGGGGTTTTTAGTGTTGTTAACTTGTATTTATGGTTTTTTTGGCATCTGATGGCCTTTTAATGGTTGGGGGGTTATGGGTTTATTTGTTTTTTTGGGATTGATAAGGGTTGTTAGGGGTTTTTAGTGTGTTTTAGGGTTTGTTTGGGTATTGTAGCGGTTTTTAGGGTTTATATAATGTGTTTTAGCGTTTTTTTGGTTTCTTTAGGGTTTTTAGTGTTGTTTAGAGTTTAATATGGTTTTTAGGGTTTTTAGTGTTCTTTATATTTTAATATGATTTTATTACGATTTATCAGGGTTTATATTGATTTGTTAGGGTTTATTGTGGTTTATTAGGGGTTTGTTATGGTTTGTTTCAGTTTTTTACAATTTATTTGGTGTTTTTAGTAGTTGTTATGATTTATTTGGGGTCATTAGGGTTTGTTACGATTTATTTTGGGGTTATTAGGGTTTGTTAGAGTTTATTAGTGGGTTGTATGGTTTTATAGGCTATTATTTGAAGGTTTTGTAGCATTTTGTCAGGTTTGTTAGGGTTTTTAGTGATTATTAGGGTTTATTATGGTTTAATAGTGTTTTTATTGTATATTAGGGGTTTTAGGACTTCTGTTGCATTTATTAGGGTCTAATAGATTTTGTTAGGGTTTATTATAGGGTATTACAATTTATTAGTGTTTATTAGGGGTTTTAGGGTTTAATAGTATTTTTTACGGGTTGTTAGGGTTTATTAATGGTTCTTAGGGGTTATTTGTGGTTTTTATGGTTTGTTAGGTTTTTTTAGGGTTTTTAGGGTTTGTTACAGTTTGTTTGAGTTGTTTGGGGTTTTATGCATTTTTCAGGTTTCATGGGTGTGTTTGGATTTTTTATGCTTTTTTAGGGTTATTTTATCATTTTTTGGGGTTTTGTTGCATTTTGTGGGTTTTGAAGCAGTTTTTGGTTTTTTGTAGAAATTGTTATGGTTTATGTAGCGTTGTTAGTGGCTTTAGTGGTTATTTTGGGTTTTTAGGGTTCTTTATGGTGTATTAGGGTTTCTTTTTAAATTTTTAGGGTTTTCTAGGGGTTTTTTTGGGGTTTTAAGGGTTTCATAGGTTTGGTTAGGGTTTTGTTAGGCATTATTTGGCTATTTAGGGTTTTTTAGTTTTTGTAGGGGTTTTTAGCATTTTTAGCGTTTATAAGGTTTTTTGAGTTTATTTTATGAGGTTTTTTAGGGGTTTTTGGGTTTGTTTTTGGGTTTTTTTGGTTTTTTCGTGTTTTTAGGGGTTTAAGGGTTTTTAAGGTTTTTTAGAGTTTTTTAGGGATTTTTGGGTTTTTCGTGTTTTTCTGGTTTTTAGGGTTTTTAGGGTTTTGTCAGGTTATGTCGGGTTTGTTAGGGTTTTCTGTGAATATTAGCATTTTGAATGGTTTAATAGCATTTTTGTGGTATATTTGGTTTTTTAGGTATTTCGTAGCTTTTATTGGGGTCTAATAGGGTTTTTAGGGTTTATTACGATTGATAAGTGTTTATTAGGGTTTAGTAGTGGGCTTTACGGTTTATTATGGTTTATTAGGGTTTATTATTGGTTGATAGGGTTTCATAGGATTTATTAGTGCTTATTAGATTGATTCAGTGTGTTTAAGGGTCTGTTAGGGTTTCTAAGGGTGTGTTTAAGTTTCTAAGGGTGGGTTAGGGTTTTTATTGGCGGGTTGGGGTTTCTACAGGTCTGCTATGGTTTCTAAGGGTTTCTAAGGTTGTGTTAGGGTTTTTATGGGTGTTTTGGGGTTTTTAAGGTAGTGCTAGGGTTTATAAGGATGTGTTAGGTTTTCTAAGGGTGTGTTAGGGTTTCTAAGGGTGTTTTAGTGTTTCTTAGTTATGCATTAGGTTTTTTTTTGGGGCGGGGTTTAGGGTTTTTAGGGTTTCTTATGGTTTCTTATAGGGTTTTTAGGGTTTTTTTGGGTTTTTTTGGGTTTATTGGGATTTATTAGTGGTTTTGGTGTTTGTTAGGGTTTGTTAGGGTCTGTTTCGGTTTGTTAGGGTTTATTAGGTTTTGTTATGTTTTTTAGGGTTTTTTGGAGTTTGATAGGATTTGTTAGGGTTTTTAGTGTTTGTTAGGGTTTGTTAGGGTTTGTTAGGGTTTTGTATGGTTTTTAATGGTATTTAGTGTTTATGGGGTTATTCATGTTTTTTTAGGGTTATTTAGTTGTTCATGGTTTTCACAGATTTGTAGATCTAGTCGCAAGGTTCTATTTGATATGTGGTAGAGGTTAAATGAACACCCAGAGAAGAAGTTATGGTCATTTGGAGGAATTAAGGACCTTTTGGGACTTTAAGAATGTGATAAGGTGTTCTTATTGGTCACATATGTGTATATCAAGTCAAAATCTTCGATTTGATATATGGTAGAGGCAAAACGGACTCTCGGAGTAGAAGATTTGGTCTTTTGGAGGGTTTAAGTAATTTTTTGGGACTTCAATGATGTGAGAAGGTGATTCAGTGGTTATAGGAGTGTAGGTCTAGTCACGAGCATCAATTTTATAAGTGGTAGAGGCTAAATGGACACCCATAGATGAAGTTATTGCAAAAGAGACACCAGAAGCCAATCTTTTGAACATCCAAAGTGATTTTGGGTCTTTTTGGGGGTTGAAGAATGTCAGAAAGTGTTTCAGTGGTTACCAGAGTGTGTATCATTTCAGAATCTTAGATTTGATATGTGGTAGAGCCAAAACGAACACACATAGCAGAGGTTATTGTCGTTTTGAATTAAGCAACTCTATTAGTTCCTAAAAACATAAGAAACCCGCAACTCACTAAAATAGGCATAACTTCTCCTTCAGGTGTCTGTTTGACCACTGTGACCAGTAAAATAGAAGCTCGTGAGATGATTGAGGGCCAAGTTTAGTATAAACTATGAGAAGATCACATAAATATAAAATATATTAGTTATACCTCTCCAAAAAAGTCCAACTTTAAACGGGCATAACTTTCACCCCAGTTGTTCGTTTGAGCTCTACCACATATCAAATCGAAAGTAGCGAAGAGATATACGCAGAAGTATGACCTGAACATAGTTCAAGTCATGTTTCAGACCCTAAAATCCCAGAAAACCAATAGAAGGCCACCAAAACTCCATTTTCGTGTACGGACCCCTGTCAAATTTTACATAAAATGGTCATTACTTCTGATCTGTGTGTCTGTTCGGCCTCCAGCGCCGGTTTTTATCGTAGTTAGTTCATTGAGATTCATTTTGGCTACTCATGGTGTAGAAATGGACACTACAAGGAGATGTTATGCCTTTTTTAATGACTGTGATTTGTTAGGTTTTTTGAGACCCCATTTCTAGCATTTTTGTCCTGACTGCTGCTTTTTCAAAAAACTATAACATATTATTACTATTATTATTATTATTATCATCATCTCATGCAAATGCACATGCACAAGCATGTTCGTTATTATTATATTTTTATCACCATGTATGTGCATATGCAATGCACACATGTTATTTTATTATCACATGTGTTGTTATTATTATTTTTATTATTATTGTGTTTGTGGTTGTTGCTGTTGCTGTTGTTGTTGTTATTTTTATTATCATCACATGCAAATGCACATCCAAATTCACATACACGCACATTCAATGAACATGCGATAATATATTATCACATGAGTTGTTATTATTAATATTATTAATATTATTGTTATTATCATCATCATCATCATCATCATCGCATGCAAATGCAATACACATGAGTTATTATTTATTACCATACACATGCACACGTAATTCACATGCAATATTCTATTATCATATGCATTGGTACTACTACTATTATCACCACCACTACTACTATTATTACTATTCCTCTTATTATTACTATCATCACATGCAAATGTAGATTCATGTGCGTTATTATTTATTATTTATTACCATGTATGTGAATATTCAATGAACTTGTATTATTATTATTATTATTATTATAACATTTATTATTATCATTATCATTATTATTATTATCATTATAATTATTATTATCATTATCACATGGAAATGCAAATGCATGTGCATTTTTATTTATTATTTATTACCATACACGTGCATGCATTTTTATTTTTATTATTACAATTAGTATTATTAATATTATTGTCAGATGTAAATGCACGTCCACATACATGTGCATTCTTATTTACTATTATTTAATTATTATTTACTACCACTACAAAAAAAACAGTACATTAGAGGGGGTTATGCACAACCCCCTCTAAATTCATTTTCTGTATCATTACAGGGGGTTCTACACAACCCCCTCTAATCATCGAATTTAGAGGGGATTATAAACCCCCACTAAATTCATTTTCTATAAAAATTGGAGAGGTATTAGGCACAACCCCATCTAAATTTTTAGCATTGTTTTTTTAATATTTGGTGTAATTTTAGATCCAGTTATATCAAAACCACTAATAATTTAATAATTAGTGGCATTATATATTCTTTTGGATTTTAGAGGAGTTATATATATAACATTCGTTTGGATACAAACACACACACACACACATATATATATAATTTATTTTTTAAAGGATATAGTGGGGGTTCACAACCCCCTCTAATTTAATATATTAGAGGGGGTTCATGAAACGCCACTAATCCCTTAGATTAAAGGGGGTTCTGAAACCCATATATTTTAAGAAATTAGAGGGTGATTTGAACCCCCTTTAATTGATGACATTATAGGGGGTTTTGAACCCTGTGTAATTTAATAAACTAGAGGGGGTTTTCAACCCCGTCTAATTTAAGAAATTAGAGGGGGTTTTGAACCCCCTCTAATTGATGACATTAGAGTGGGTTTGGAACCCCCTCTAATTGATAACATTAGAGGAGGTTGTTAACACCTATAATTCAAGAAAATTGATGGGGGTTATGAACCGCTACAAACCCCTTGATTAGAGGGGGTTTTAAACTCTATTTAATTTTTATTTATTTTATAAAACAAATCTCATATAAATTCGAATTTTTTTAATATATTTGTGGGTGTGTGCATGTGTGTGTTTATATATATTAAATAAACACATTATACAAATTTATTTAAATACATTATAACACATATATTTAAGGACATTATATAAATATTTTAAATAAATACTTATACAAATAAACAAAAAAGTATACATATATATAAATATTTATATACATAATATAAATGTAATTATAAAATATTTCTTCAAATTTATAAAATTTATATATGGTTTTATAAATACTATTCATTTATATTATGATTTATATTATACATATATTATATTAAATAAATTTTTATTGTAGATTTTTTTTGTATAAATACATTTATATTATATTATGTATTCAAATATATATAATATCGACAAAATTAAATATAAATTTACTTATATATTTTATATAATTATATTATATATATATTATAAATATTTAATTATATATAAATGTATATATATAATATAATTATTTTACATATATTGCATCATACCATTTTAATTATAGATTAATTTAGTACATATATATATATATATATCATATAACTATTAATAATATTTTTGTTACACACATACGTACATAAATAGATTTGTATTGTATAATTATGTATAAATACATTTATATTAGATTATGTATACTAATTTACATAATTTAGAAATATTTAAAAATAAAAATAGATATAAAGATAAATATATTATTTATTTATATTTTATTTTATGTTATAAATATTTTATTGTAAATAAATTTATATGTATTATATAATTGTTTTATGTATATTGTAGTAAAACATATTAATATAAAATATTTTATTGTAAATAAATTTATATGTATTATATAATATATTTTTAGGGGTTTTCGGGTTATTTAGGGTTTTTTGTAATTTTCATGGTTTTTTTTGGATTTTTGGGTTTTTTGGGGTTTTTATGGGTTTTTGGGGTGTTTGGATTTTTTAGGGTTTTGTCAGGTTTTGCTGGTTTTGTTAGGGTTTTTTTAAGAATATTAGTATTTTGAATGGTTTACTAGAATTTTTATTGTATATTTGGGTTTTTATGTATTTTGTAACTTTTAATGGGGTCTAATAGTGTTTTTAGGGTTTATTACGATTTATTAGTGTTTAGTGGGGTTTAGTTGTGGGATTTAGGGTTTATTAGGGTTTATTATTGGTTGGTAGGGTTTTTTAGGATTTATTAGTGCTTATTAGAGTGATTTACGGTGTCTAAGGGTCTGTTAGGGTTTCTAAGGGCGTGTTAGGGTTTCTTAGGGTGGGTTAGGGTTTTTATGGGCGGGTTAGGGTTTCTAAGGGTGTGTTATGGTTTCTAAGGGTTTCTAAGGTTGTGTTAGGGTTTCTATGTCTGTGTTGGGGTTTCTAATGGGGTTCTAGGGTTTCTAAGGGTGTGTTAGGGTTTTTAAGGGTGTGTTAGGTTTTATAAGGGTGTTTTAATGTTTCTTAGGTTTTCATTGGGATATGTTAGGGTTTTAGGGTTTTCTTAGGGAACATAAGATGTAAGGGTCGGTCTATTTCCAACCCCCACCCCAAAATTTATTAGAAGAAAAAGACGCAGCAGACAATGGAGGGGAGGGGTCAAATGACCCGCACCCAAAAACCCTTAACAACCCCAAACCCAGAAAAAGAAACCAAAAATAATCAAAAAGAAAAACAAAACCAAATAAATAAAGCACACAAGGCCAAGCAGCAACCATCACCATCATCCAACATTAACCAACATCCAGCATCTTTCAACCAAGCAATGATCAGCATCCATCACCTCCTCTCAGCACCAAATTCAAACTCATCAGCTTCCCCACTTCCCAGCCAATCAGCAACCATCCTAGATCAGTGTAGCCATCCTCAAGCATCTCCTTTCCAGGAATATAAACCTTCAGCAGTATAGAAACACTAACATCACCAGCCTTTAGCACCTCCTCACCAAGTGGATCCAATGCCAACAGTGTAGAGCCACCAGAACCAAACTTGTAACCAATAGCTTCATCACAACCCATACCATCAGCAAGCAGCATGCAACACCACCATTTCCAGCAGACAAAATCTCTTTCTTGTAAAGGATCAACAACACAAAACCAATATATCATATCGGCACACGCCAAATTCCACAATAGCAACAAAACGCCGAACAAACCAGAGCCATCGCTACTAGAAATTCAAATCAAAAACCTCTACCCAAATTCACAGCCTAACCATCAAAACAAATCACAAATTAACCAGTCCAAAATTGCAGATAATGAATGTACCAACTAAGAAGAAGGAATTTGAAGCCACGAGCCACTAGTGCACCAGAAATGAAGAAAAATCACAGGTTTAACACTCCAGAAGAGGAAATATACCAAATCGTCATCATAGGGAAATTAAAACCCGAGGCAGCACACCGGAAGGGATGAAAATTTTTCAAAGAGACCAGATCCTAGTCCTCCACTACAACCATCTCCGTTGTTGAAGCCCTCGATGCTGCTGAACCATTTGTAGAAGCCCCATATCTGCAAGCTTTACCCCGATCCACGAATGAAGATCAGAAGGGTTTCCAGCTATTAAGGATCTGTCTACGACGTCATGTAAAAAAACCAGATCAAAGATCCCAGTAGACTACAAGGCCTCCATAGATGTCGATTCTCGAGTTCATAGAAGCCAATTCCCACCTTGATCTAAGGCCAAAAACTCGAGCAAAGACACCACCCGAGGAAGTCGAAGACGTTGAAAATAGAAATTCGCCGCTGCCTTGAGACCGAGAAGCGCCTCCAGAGCATGCCTTTTCTGAGAATAAGGAAGAAGCATGGATCCATGGCTGAGTCCCCAAGAATAATCCAGGGGAAACCCTAGGAGAGGCTTATGAGAGGGAGACATGGGGGAGTGCACCACCATCATTTGGTGATTTTTAAGGGATATAGGGTTTTTTTAGGGTTTCTTATGGTTTCATATTGGTTTTTAGGATTTCTTCAGGTTTTTTGGGGTTTATTGGGGTTTCTTAGTGCTTATTGGGGTTTGTTAGGGCTTTTTATGGTTTTTAGGGTTTGTTATGGTTTATATTATTTTTTAGGGTTTTTGGGATTTTCTAGGGTTTTTTATGGTTTGTTAGTTTTTTTTAGGGTTTGTTACGGTCTTGCATGGGTTTTAATGGTTTTTAGTGTTTATGGGGTTATTCATGGTTTATTAGGGTTATTTAGTTGTTCATGGTTGTCATATATGTGTAGAGCGAGTTGCAAGCTTCAATTTGATATGTGGTAGAGGTGAAACGGACACCCAGAGTAGAAGTTATTGGCATTTGGAGGGCTTAAGTACCTTTTGGAACTTTAAGAACGTGATAAGGTGTTCATATTGGTAACAGATGTGTAGATCTAGACGAAATCTTTGATTTGATATATGGTAGAGGCAAAATGGACCCCCGAAGTTGAAGCTATGGTATTTTGGAGGGTTTAAGTACAATTTTGGACCTTGAAGGATATGAGAAGGTGCTTCAGTGGTTATAAGAGTGTAGGTCTAGTCTCAAGTTTGGATTTGATATGTGGTAGAGGCAAAACAGACACCCATAGAAGATGTTATTGCAAAACGGACACCAGAAGCCAATCTTTTGACCATCCAAAGGGATTTCGGGTCTTTTGGGGGTTTAAAGAATGTCAGAAAGGGTTTCAGTGGTTACTAGAGTGTGTATCTCTTCACAATGTACGATTTGATATGTAATAGACCCAAAATGAACACATGTAGCAGAGGTTATTGTCATTTTAAATTGAGCAACTATCCTAGTGCCTAAAAACCTATGAAACCTATAACTCACTAAAATAGGCATAACTTCTCCTTCGTGTGTCCGTTTGAGCATTATGACAAGTCAAATCAAAGCTCGTGAGATGTGTAAGGACCAAGATTAGTAGAAACTATGAGAAGATCAAAGAAATATAAGATATATTAGATATACCACTCTAAAAAAAGTCCAACTTCAAACGGCCATAACTTTCATTCTTGTTGTCCGTTTGAGCTCTACCACATATCAAATCGAAATTAGTGAAGAGATCTACGTAGAATGATGACTTAAAAATAGTTGAAGTCATGTATGGGAACCTAAAATCCCAGAAACCTATAAGAAGTCCTCTAAAACTACGTTTCCGTGTACGGATCCCTGTCAAATTTTTCTTAAAATAGTCATAACTTCTGATTTGTGTGTTTGTTAGGCCTCCGACACCTATTTTTATCAATGTTCGTTCCATGAAGTTTAGTTTGACTATTCACAGAGCAAAAATGGACACCCAAAGAAGAAGTTATGCTTTTATCAATGACTATGTGATTTGTTAGATTTTTTGAGACCCCATTTCTAGCATTTTTTTCATGTCTGTTGTTTTTTCAAACAACTATAACTTATTATTACTATTATTATTATTATCATCATCATATCATCCACATGAAAATGCACATGCATGTGCATTATTATTATATTTTTATTACCATGCACGTGCACGTGCAATGCACACACGTTATTTTATTATCACGTGCATTGTTATTATTATTGTTATTATTATTATTGTTGTTGTTGTTGTTGTTGTTGTTGTTTTTATTGTTATTATCATCACATGAAAATGCACATGCGAATGCACATACCAGCACATTCAATGCACATGTGTTATTCGATTATCAAATGAGTTGTTTTTATTATTATTATTATTATCATTATCATCATCATCACATGAAAATACAATTCACGAATGTTATTATTTATTACCATGCACGTGCACACGTAATTAACATGCAATATTCTATTATCACATGCATGGGTACTACTACTATTATCTTCACTACTACTATAATTACTACTACTGTTATTATTACTATCATCACATGAAAATGTAGATGCACGCGTGTTATTATATATTATTTATTACCACGCACATGCATATGAAATGAACTTGTATTATTCTTTTATTATTATTATTATCACATTATTATTATTATTATTATTATTATCATTATCACATGAAAATGCACATGCATGTGCATTGTTATTTATTATTTATTACCATGCACGTGCATGCGTTATTATTATTATTATTACAATTAGTATTATTAATATTATCATCAAATGTAAATGCACATGTACATGTATGTGTGTTCTTATTTATTATTATTTATTCATTATTCACTACTATGCATGTGCACATGAAATGCACTTGAATTATTCTATTATTATTATTATTATTATTATTATTATTATTTGTATCATCAAATACAAATGCAGATGCATGTGCATTGTTATTTATTATTTATTACCATGCACATCCATGCGTCATTATCATAATCATTACATGTAAATTCACATGAACGTGCATTATTATATATTATTTATTATCATGCACATGAAAATGAAATGCACTTGCGTTATTCTATTATCACATGTGTTTTTATTATTTATTCTCATGCACGTGCACACGCAATGCACATGCATTATTCTATTATCACTTGTGTTATTATTTATTATTTATTATCATTCACATGAAAATGCACATTCATGTGGAATTGGTTATTATTTATTGTTTATTACCATGCACATGCAAATTCACATGCACATGCACATTCACATGCACATGCACATGTACATGCACTTGGATGTGTGTTATTATTTATTATTTTTTATCATTCACATACACATGCACATACACATGTAATTCACATGCGTTATTATTTATAATATATTATTTATTATCATTCACATGAAAATGCACAGGCATATGCACATGCACGTGCGTTATGATTTATTATTCAAACCATGAATATGCATATGCACATGCATGTGTGTTATTACTACTATTATTATTATAGGTATTTTTAGGGTTTACTTGCATTTTATAGAATATTTAGGCGTTATTAAAATTTATTATGGTTTGTTAGGGTTTTAGGGTTTTTAATGGTATATTAGCTTTTTTAGGGTTTGGTGGGGGTTATTATGATTTTCTTAGGGTTTATTATGTTTTGTTAAGGTTTAGTAGGGTTTATTAGGGTTTATTGTGTAAAGACCTGTAAAATTCAAGGGAATTTTTTTCTTAATTTTCTTTGGAATTTTACAAGAACGCGGTTTCTGACAGAACCTGATTCTGAGGCCCGGTGTGCCCGGAATCAATTTCCGAAGTTTTTTTCGGGTACGTTCAGTGAACGAACGAGCGGGAATTTCTAACTTTTGAACCGGTGCCCGGAATCGAATTCCGAGGGCACCGATGAACTCGCAGCGCCGATATTCGCTTAAGGAGACCTTTTCCGAGGTTGCGTTTATTGCGGGTTGAGAGTTAGTTTTTGGGAATTTAAAATGAAGTTAAATAAAATGCGGAAACACATTTTATTTTTATCCAAGTTGGTTATAACCTCCCAAAGGGAGTTAGGGGTGGGAACCACATCCACTTAACCTCCCTTGAGAGGATTAATTGTGGTGGGGCCAACACGAACCCTAACACTTCATCTTCCCTTTAAACTCCCTATAACTCCTCTTTAATTAATCTTGACAACTTGGTTTATTAATTGAGTTGAGTTGTTTTAATTTCAAACTTTTGAAATTCAAGTTGTTTAATTGTGTAAATAAAATAAGCTTTAAGCTTATTTTATTTTGGTTGGTATCTTTTGCCACCTTGAGAGGATTTGGGAAGCTCTCTCCACCTTCTTCAACTTTGACGAAGAACACGAAGAACACTTAAGCTTCGACGAAGAACGCCGCTTCTCTTCTTCGTAGCCGGTGTGTTTCCGAAGATCGACGACGCCACATCTTCGATATTCTTCCCATGTCAACTAAAGGAGACGCCGATTCCTCCTCGGACTATCTCCGTCAGCTTATGAAGCTTCTCCAGCGACGTACCTCTTCGGACGCACCTCGACGTCAACGGAAATGACGTTCGATTTCCACGACGCCCGACCTCCGTGATGCTTGTCTTCCGCGGCTTGTTGACGTGATCCACACTTGAAACCGAGGTACGGGTTTATTTTATTCTTTTATTCATGATTTATACCCGTTTTTATTTCTTCGTGAGATTTGTCCAATTGTTAGAGAATAACGCGAGGGGGGCCGGACCGCACGAACACGGCCGACCCTCCACCTTTTTTTCGTGATGGTTTCTTGAGGTTGATACGAGGAAACGTGGTGCCGTCGCACCATGCGGTATATTGAGGAAGATACGCGCGGCGCCGTCGCGCCGCGCCGTGGAATGAAATTTCAAGGACACGACGTCGTCGCGTCACGTCGAGGGAAGTCGAAGGCGCCGCGGCCAGAACGGGGCCGCGGTGGAGGGGCGCGGTGCTGTCGCACCGCGCCGGACGACGAAGGCCGCGACCGGTTCCGGGCCGCGGCGGAACGAGAAGACCGGCGGCCAGCCGGGCCACCGGTGTCGGAAGCCGGAAGGGGGACCGGCCTTGCCGGTCCCGTTGAGGAAGAACCGGCCGGCCAGGTCGGGCCGGCCGGAAGGGAGGCAAACAGGGGGGAATTAATTCCCCCGACCAGCAAATAAACGGCCCCCATTATGAGGGGTGCCGGTTTCACAAAGGGGGCAGGCGGCCCCCCCGTTTTTGCAATCAGGTCGGCCTTTGGCCGAGCTGGCAGCGCGCCCAGCGCGCTGCCTTGCGCCGAACCGGCGCGCCGGGCCAGGACGGGTCGACCCTGTCCGGGGCGGGTCCACCCGGTTCGAGCCAACCGGGGGGTCTCGGGCCGGGACGACCCGGGCCCGAAACCCCCGTTACCGAGCGGTTTGGATTCAAATGCCCATAACTCGGGCTACGGATCTCCAAACGACACGCCGTCAGCGGCGATGAGATCCTTGGATCGAGACGGTCGTTTCATTATATCGAACTCATGGTTTTCAGAATACTTTGAGTTCGGCTGGGTTGGTTCGTACACGAAACCAACCGGGCCCTCGGTGCGGAAACGCTCATATCTTGAGCTACGGACGTCTGATTGACGAGCCGTCAGCTTTGTTGAGTTCCTCTTAGTGAGACGGATCTTTTGGCATACTCCGCCCGAGGTTTGGACGCAGGTGGAGTACGGTCGGGTTGGTTTTGCCTTACAAACCAACCGGGCCCCTGGGACGAAAAATCCAATAACTCTAAGACCGGGCGTCTGATTGACGCGCCGTCTGTTGCGTTGAGTTCCTGTTGACGATACGGAAGTTTTGGATACATCAACTCTGGACTTTGTGACAGTTGATGTATCAGCCTCTCGGCTCGTGGAGCGGACCCTCCCGAACGAGCTTGCTGTGTGCATGAACCCTAGAGCTGGCTGCGACTGCTACTGCGACTGCTACTGTGACTGCGACGACGACAGTACAGAGATCCTCAATGGATTCGACGATGAAGACTACAGCACTCAGCGATCCTGTGTGCATCAGTGCTACCGATCCTGTGTGGGTTCGATCCTGTGTGGGTCAGCGCTCAGCGGTCCTGTGTGAACTTGCGCCTACAGATCCTGTGTGGGTCCGATCCTGTGTGGGTCTTTGCGGAGGTTAGTACCTATCGTTCCTTTGTGGGTCCGGTGACTTAGATGGATCAGTGATCATCTCTATCGTCTACCGAAGAAGTATACCTGTGTGAGATGAATCCTATTGCTCTCCTGTGTGGATTGTGTTGTGCTATCCTGTGTGGATTTCGTTTTGCTTTCCTGTGTGGAATACGTATACTTTCCTGTGTGGACTGAGTTGTACTTGGTCTCGGAGGTTGGAGCATATTGGAATTGATGACTTAGGTATATGTATGGGCATATACCTAAGCAGTGTTGGTTGTTACTTCGTGATTGTATCTTTCCTTTGTGGTTTATCCTTTTTGGATTTTGGGAGACCTTCGGGGGTCTCGGGGTCCCTACTGAGTAGCTTATACTCACCCCTGCACGGGCTATGCCCGCACTACATTGTATTGGTTGCAGACGACAGACAGTGTTGATCGTGGTTGAGACTTACTGAGCAGGACGGTACCTGGAGGTGGACCACTGGGCGGGACGTGCTCGGAGCGGACGACGGGACCCGAGGAGTAGTGGAGCTATCTGTACCCACCCTTCAGGTGGGATTTCCAGTGGACAGCTCGGTGTAGCGGCTTTTACTTTACAGTTGTTGTTTTCCCTTTCGAGTTGTACTTTACTTTCAGTTTGGGTTTGTATACTGGCCCATTTACTTTTCCGCACTTCAGTTGTACTTTGTTTTTACTTAGTGTTTACTTTTCCGCTTGCTTACTCTGTGGTTCTTGTTTACTTTTCAAAGGCAATGCCTTCCCTTTTTACCAGGATTTACGCCTTGGTGCTAGTCGCCAGCCCCTGGCCTATGGAAGACGGGCTTGGGGTAGTCACGGCACGGGCCCCGAGGGCGGGTCGTGACATATTAGGTGTTTTTAGAGTTTTATTTGGATTGAGTTGAGTTTATTAGGGTATATTATGGTATATTATGTTATATTTGGGTATGTTTAGGATTTATTAGGGTTTATTATGGTTCATTATGGTTTATTAATTTTTAAGAGGCTATATTAGGGTTTTAGGGTTTAGTAGTGTTTAATAGGGTTTATTAGTGCTTTTATGCTTTGATAGGTTTTATTAGAATTTATTAGGGGTTTTAGGGCTTTTCAATGGTATATTTGCATTTTTTAGGGTTTAGTGGGGTTTATTCTGGTTTATTACAGTGTGTTAAGGTTTATTAGTGTTGATTTGGTATTTTTAGGGTTATATTAGGGTTGAGTATGTATATTGAGGTTTTCATTAGGGTTTATTAGGGTTGAGTATTTTTTATTAGGGTTTTAGGGATTTTTTGGGTTTAATAGCGTTTGTTAGTTTTTTTATAAGGGTGTGTGAGTGTTTTTCAGTTTTTGTTAATATATATGATGGGTTGTTAGGACATTTTTTGTTTTATTAGTGTGTTTTTAGTTTTTATGAGCATTTTTTATGGTTTATTAGGTTTTATTAGAATTTATTATGGTTTATTAGGGTTTCTAGGGATTTTTAATGGTTTTTTTGTGTTTTTTTGTTTATTGGGGTTTAGATGGGTTTTATTAGGTTTTATTATGGTGTGTTAAGGTTTATTAGGGCTGAGAATGTATTTTTAGGGTTTTATTATGGTTTTATTAGTGTTTATTAGTTTTTATTAGGGTTTATTAGGGATTTTTTGGGTTTATTATGATTTGTTAGGGGTTTATTAGTTTTTTTATTAGGTTATATTAGTGTTTGTTAAGTCTTTTCAGATAATATATCATTTTTTATTATTTGTGAGTGTTTTGTTTTTGTTTTTGAGTGTTTTTAGGGTTTCATAGGATATATTAGATTTTATTATGGTTTCTCGGGATATTTAATGTATATTAGCATTTTTTGTCTTTATTAGGTTATATTAGTGTTTTTAGGTTTTTTTAGGTAATATAGTGTGTTTTTCTTGTTTGTGATCATTTTTTTACAATTTGTGAGAGTTTTAGGGTTTATTAGGTTATATTAGAGTTTGTAAGGTTTTCTAGGATTAGTTAGGGTTTTGTTAGGAATTTTTAGGCTTTTTAGTGTGGTTTTAGCATTTTTAGTGGTTTTTTGGTTTTTAGGGTGTTTTGCGGTTTTTTTGAGGTTTTTTGGGGTTTTATAGGTTTGTTTTTGGGTTTTGGTATTTTTCTATTTGTTAGGGGTTTAGGTTTTTTAGGGTTTTTAGAGTTTTTAGGAGTTTTTTGGATTTTTAGGGTGTTTAGGGTTTTTTAGGGTTTTTAGTGGTTTTTTTGGGTTTTTATGGTTTTTTAGGGTTTTGTCAGGTTTTGCCGGGTTTGTTAGGGTTTTTTAGAGAATATTAGCATTTTGAATGGTTTAATAGGGTTTTTGTTGTATATTTGGGTTTTTAGGTATTTTGTTGCTTTTATTGGGGTCTAATAGGGGTTTAGGGGTTTATTACGATTTATTAGTGTTTATTAGGGTTTAGTAGTGGGATTTAGGGTTTACTAGGGTTTGTTGTGGTTTATTATTGGTTGGTAGGGTTTTTTAAGATTTATTAATTCTTATTAGAGTGATTTACGGTGTCTAAGGGTTTGTTAGGGTTTCTAATGGTGTGTTAGGGTTTCTACTGGTGGGTTAGGGTTTTTATGGGTGGGTTAGGGTTTCTAAGGGTGTGTTATGGTTTCTATGGATTTCTATGGTTGTGTTATGGTTTCTGTGGGTGTGTTGGGGTTTCTAAGGGTGTGTTAGGGTTTCTAAGGGTGTTTTAGGGTTTCAAAGTGTGTGTTAGGGTTTCTAAGGGTGTGTTAGTGTTTCTTAGGTTTTATTAGGGTTTTGTTAGGGTTTTTAGGGTTTTGTTATGGTTTCTTATTGTATCATAGGAGTTTTTTAGGGTTTCTTTGGGGTTTTTGTGTTTATTTGTGTTTGTTAGTGATTCTTCTGGGTTTTTATGGCTTGTTATGGTTTGTTATGGTTTTTTAGGATTTGTTATGTTTTTAGGGTTTTTAGGGGTTTGTTAGGGTTTGTTAGGGTTTGTTTGGGTTTGTAAGGGTCTATTAGCGTTTTGTAGGGTTTGTTAGGGTTTATTAGGGTTTTTTGTTGTTTTTAATGGTTTTTAGTGTTTATGGGGTTATTCATGGTTTGTTAGGGTTATTTAGTTGTTCATGATTGTCACATATATGTAAATCCAGTCGCAAGCTTCAATTTGATATGTGGTAGAGGTGAAACGGACACCCATGGTAGAATTTCTTGTCTTTTGGAGGACTTACGGACCTTTTGGATCTTTAAGAACGTGATAAGGTGTTCTTATTTGTCCCATATGTGTAGATCTAGTCGAATGCTTCGATTTGATATATGGTCGATGTAAAATAGACTCCCAGAGTAGAATTTCTGGTCTTTTGGAAGGATTAAGTACCTTTTTGGGATTTCATGGATGTGAGAAGGTGCTTCAGTGGTTATAGGAGTGTAGGTGTAGTCTCCATCTTTGATTTGTTATGTGGTAGAGGCAAAACAGACAACCATAGAAGAAGTTATTGCAAAACTGACACCAGAAGCAAATCTTTTGACCATCCAAAGGGATTTTGGTTCTTTTTGGGGGTTGAAGAATGTTATAAAGGGATACCGGGGTTAACAGAGTGTGTATCTTTTCACAATATTTGATTTGATATGTGGTAGAGACAAAATGAACACACATAGAAGAAGTTATTTTCTTTTTAAATTGAGCAACCCTCCTACCACCTAAAAACCAAAGAAACACATAACTCACTAAAATAGGCATAACTTGTCCTTCGGGTGTCTGTTTGAGCGCTGTGACTAGGAAAATCAAATATCGTGAGACGAGTGATGACCAAGTCTAATCAAAACTGTGATACGAACAAAAAATTAGAAGATATATTAGTTATACCACTCAAAAAAAAGTCCAACTTCAAACGTCCATACCTTTCTCTTCGATAGTCCGTCTGTGCTCTACCACATATCAAATCGAAGGCAGCGAAGAGATCTACACAGATGGATAACTTGAACAAAGTTAAAGTCATTCTTTGGACCCTAAAATACCAAAAAACCATCCGAATGCCTCCAAAACCCTATTTTCGTGTCCGGATCCCTGTTAAATGTTTCTTAAAACTGACACAACTTCTGATCTGTGTGTCTGTTCGGCCTCCGACACCTATTTTAATCGTAGTGCGCTCCATGAGATTTAGTTTGACTATTCACAAAGCAGAAATGGACACCTAAAGAAGAGGTTATTCCTTTTTTAATGACTTTGTGATTTGTTAGGATTTTCGAGAAACCATTTCTAGCACTTTTGTCCAGTCCACTATTTTTTCAAACAACTATCTCTTATTATTACTGTTATTATTATCATCATCATCTCATACAAATGCACATGCACATGCACATGAGTTATTAATATATTTTTATTACCATGCACGTGCACATGCAATGCACACACGTTATTTTATTATCACCTACGTTGTTATTATTATTGATATTATTATTATTGTGGTTGTTGTTGTTTTTGTTATTGTTATTATCATCACATGAAAATGAACATCCAAATGCACATACATGCCCATTCAATGAACGTGCGTTATTCTATTATCACATGCGTTGTTGTTATTAATATTATTAATATTATTGTTATTACCATCATCATCATCATCACATGCAAATGCAATGCACGAGAGTTATTATTTATTACCATACACATGCACACGTAATGCACATGCAATATTCTGTTATCATATGAATTAGTACTACTACTATTATCACCACCACTACTACTATTATTACTACTGCTGTTATTATTACTATCATCACATGAAAATGTAGATGCATGTGCATAATAATTTATTATTTATTACCATTTAAGTTCATATGTGAGGCCCTTGTATTATTTATTATTATTATTATTATAACAGTTATTATTATTATTATTATTATTATCATTATCATTATTATTATCATTATAACATGAAAATTCACATGCATGTGCGTTGTTATTTATTATTTATTACCATGCACATGCATGCGTTATTATTATTATTATTATTATTATTATTATTACTACAATTAGTATTATTAATGTTATCATAAAATTTAAATGCACAAGCACATGCATGTGCATTCTTATTTATTATTATTTTTTTATTATTTACTACTATACACGTGCACATGAAATGCACTTGGTTAATCTATTATTAGTATTATTATTATTATTATTATTATTCTTGTTGTTGTTGTTGTTGTTGTTTGTATCATTAAATACAAATGCACATGCACGTGCGTTGTTATTTGTTATTTATTACCATTCACGTGCATGTGTCATTATCATTATCATTACATGTAAATGCTCATGCACGTGCATTATTATATATTATTTGGTATCATGCACGTGAAAATGCATTGCACTTGCGTTATTCTATTATCACATGTGTTATTATTATTTATTCTAATGCATGTGCACACACAATGCACATGCGTTATTCTATTATCACATGTGTTATTATTTATTATTTATTATCATTCCTATGTAAATGCACATTCATGTGGACTTGGTTATTATTTATTGTTTATTACCATGCACATGCACATGAACATGCACATTCACTTGTATGTGCATAATTATTTATTATTTATTATCATTCACATGAAGATGCACATACACATGCAATTCACATGCACTATTATTTATAAATTATTGTTTATTATCATTCACATGCAAATGCGCAGGCATATGCACATGCGCGTGCGTTATGATTTATTATTTAAACAATGCACCTGCATATGCACATGCACGTGCGTTATAACTACTACTATTATTAGAGGTATTTTTAGGGTTTACTATCATTTTTTATGATTTTTAGTTTTTATTAACATTTATTATGGTTTGTTAGGGTTTTAGGGTTTTTGAATGGTATATTTGGCTTTTTAGGGTTTGGTGGGGGTTATTTGGATTTTATTAGGGTTTATTGTGGTGTGTCAAGGTTTATTAGGTATTTTTATGGTTTTATTAGGATTGAGTTGGGTTTATTAGGATATATTATGATATATTATGGTATATTTGGGTATGTTTAGGATTTATTAGGGGTTTTTATGGTTCATTATGGTTTATTAAATTTTAAGAGGGTATATTAGGGTTTTTTAGTTTTTAGTAGCTTTTATTCAGGTTTATTAGAGATTTTAAGCTTTGTTAGGTTTTATTAGCATTTATTCGGGGTTTTAGGGATTTTAATGGTATATTTGCATTTTTTGTGTTTAGTGGGGTTTATAATGGTTATTTATGGTGTGTTAAGGATTATTAGGGTTGAATAGGTATTTTTAGGGTTTTATTAGGGTTGAGTTGACATCTTTAAGGTTTTATTATGGTTTAGTACGGTTTATTAGGGTTTGTTAGGGATTTTTAGTGTTTACTCAGGATTGTTAGTGTTTGTATTAGGGTATATTAGTGTTTTTTAGTTTTTGTTAATATATATGAGGGATTTTTATGACGTTTTAGGTTTTATTAGCATGTTTTTAGTGTTTGTGAGCATTTTTAATGGTTTATTAGCTTTTATTTGAATTTATTATGGTTTATTAGTGTTTCTAGGGCTTTTTAATGGTTTGTTTGCATTTTTTTTGTTTATTGAGGTTTAGTAGGGTTTTATTAGGTTTTCTTAGGGTGAGTCAAGGTTTATTAGGGCTGAGAAGGTATTTTTAGGGTTTTATTATGGTTTTATTAGGGTTTATTACAGATTTTAAGGGTTTGTTAGGGTTTGTTAGGGTTTGTTAGAAGTTTATTAGTTTTTTTTGTTTTATTAGCTTATATTAGTGTTTGTTTGGTCTTTTTAGATAATATAGCAGGTTTTTATTATTTGTGAGTGTTTTGTTTTAGTTTTTGGGTGTTTTTAAGGTTTCTTAGGTTATATTAGAGTTTATTATGGTTTATTAGGTTTTCTAGTGATTTTTAAGGTATATTTGCATTTTTTTCATTATTAGGATATATGAGTGTTTTTAGGTCTTTTTAGGTAATATAGCACGTTTTTATTGTTTGTGATTGTTTTTTTATTTTTTGTGAGCATTTTTAGGGTTTATTAGGTTATATTAGTGTTTATCAGGGTTTCTATGGATTTTTTAAGGTATACTAGCATTTGTTTCTTTATTAGAGTTCTGTAGGGTTTTATAAGGGGTTATTATGGTGTGTTATGGTTTGTTAGGGTTGAGTATGGATTATTTGGCTTTATTTATGGTTTATTTGGGATTTTAGGGGTTTATTGGGTTTAATTAGGGTTTATTAGTGTTTATTAGTATCTATTAGGGTGGGTTAGGGTTGTTTAGGTTTTCTTAATGTGTTGTTTAGGGTTTATTAGGTTTTATTATCATTTATTAGGGTTTATTAGGTATTTTTGGTGTTTTATTAGGGATGAGTAGTGTTTCTTAGGGTTTTGAGGGATTATAATGTGTTTTTAGGGATAATTAGAGTTTATTAGGGGTTTATTAGGGTTTAGTTTTTTATATTATGGTATATTAGGGATTAATATTTTTGAAGGTTTTAAAGCGTCTTTAGGGTTTTTTTATTATTTTTAGGGTTTGTGTAGAATTGTTAGAGATAATGTATCATTTTTAGTGTTTTTGTAATGTTTTTAGGTTTAAGTTAGCATTTTTAGATTTTAAGAATCATTTTTAGGGTTTATGTAACGTTTTTAGGTTTTATGTAGCGTGTTTAGGGTTTAGGTTTTATATAGAATTTTTAGGGTTCATGTTCCATTTTATGGGATTGTGTAGCATTTTTAGGGATGATGTAGTGTTTATGTGGCATTTTTTAAGGTTAATGTAACTTTTTTTGGGCTCATGTAGTGTTTTTAGGGTTTATATTGCGTTTTTAGGTTTTAGGTAGCATTTTTTAATGTTTATGTTACGTTTTTAGGGTTTATGTTGTGTTTTTAGGGTTTATGTTGTAGTTCTAGGGTTTATGTTGTTATTTTAGGGTTTATGTAGCGTTTTTTAGGTTTATGTTGCATTTTTTGTTTATGTTGAATTTTTAGGGTTTTTTTTTTGAATTTTTAAGGGTTTCGGTAACGTTTTTAGGGTTTATGTATCTATTTGAATCTGTTTTTAGGGTTTTAATGGTTGTTTATGGTTTGTAGTTTTTTAGGGTTGTTAACATGTGTTTATGGTTTTTTATGGTATCTGATGGATTTTTAATGATTGCAGGGGGGTTATGGGTTTATTTGTTTTTTTTTTTGGGATTGATAAGGGTTGTTAGGGTTTTTAGTGTGTTTTAGGGTTTTTTGGGTATTGTAGCAGTTTTTAGGGTTTATATAATGTGTTTTAGCATTTTTTGGGGCTCTTTATGGTATTTTAGTGTTATTAAGAGATTAATATGGTTTTTTGGGATTATTTGGGTTCTTTAGGGATTATTAGTGTTCTTTAGGATTTGATAAAGTTTACTAGAGTTTTATATTGTATATTAGGGTTTTATTAGGCTTTTGTAGGCATTAATATCTTTTTCTACGGTTTATCAAACATTTTAGGGTTATTTAGGATTTATTAGGGTTTATTAGGGTTTCTTTTATTTATTAGGATTTAGTAATGTGTACTTGGTTTTATTATGATTTATTATGGTTTATTATGATTTGTTATTGTTTATTACGGTTTATTAGGGTATTGTTATTGTTTTTTTCTATTTTTTATGATTTATTTGGTGTTGTTAGGACTTCTTACTATTTATTTTGGGTTGTTAGGGTTTCTTACGATTTATTTTGGGGTTATTAGGGTTGGTTAGAGTTTATTAGTGGGTTTTAGGGTTTTGATGGCTATTATTTGGAGGTTTTGTAGCATTTTATTGGGTTTGTTAGGGTTTTTAGTGATTATTAGTGTTTATTATGGTTTAATAGTTTTTTTCATTATATATTATGGGTTTTAGGGCTTCTATAGAATTAATTAGGGTCTAATTGAGTTTTTTAGGGTTTATTATAGGTTATTACAATTTATTAGTGTTTATTAGAGTTTTTATGGATTAATAGTGGCTTTTAGGGGTTATTAGGTTTTATTAATGGTTCTTAGGGGTTATTAGTGTTTGTTAGAGTTTGTTAGGTTTTGATAGGATTTTTAGTGTTTGTTACGGGTTTCTTGAGATGTTTGGGGTTTTATTAAATTTTTTGGGTTTTATGGGTGTGTTTGGATTTTTTATGCTTTGTTAGGGTTATTTTAGCATTTTTTGGGGTTTTGTTGCATTTTGTGGGTTTTGAAGCAATTTTTGGTTTTTTTAGAAATTGTTTGGGTTTGTGTAGCATTGTTAGTGGATTTGGTAGTTCTTTAGGGTTTTTTAGGGTTCTTTAGGGTTCTTTAGGGTTTTTATGGTGTTTTAGGGTTTATTTTGAGGTTTTTAGGGTTTCCTAGTGGGTTTTTAGGGTTTTTAAGGGTTTCATAGGGTTGGATAGGGTTTTGTTAGACATTTTTAGGCTTTTAGGGTTTTTAGAGTTTTTAGGGGGTTTAAGGGGTTTTAGTGTTTTTAAGGGTTTTTTGAGGTCTTTTATTGTTTTTTAGGTTTTTTGAGGGGTTTTCAGTTATTTCGTGTTTTTAGGGGTTTTAGGGTTTTTAGGTTTTTTAGGATTTTTTAGGGTTTTTAGGGGTTTTCAGTTATTTATGGGTTTTTAGGGTTTTGTTAGGTTTTTCCGGGTTTGTTAGGGGTTTATTGTGAATATTAGCCTTTTGAATGGTTTAATTTCTTTTTTGTTGTATATTTGGGTTTTTAGGTATTTTTTAAATTTTATTGGGGTGTAATTGGGGTTTTCGGGTTTATTATGATTTATTAGTGTTTATTAGGTTTTAGTAGTGGGATTTAGGGTTTATTAGGGTTTATTATGGTTTATTATTGGTTAATAGGGATTGTTAAGATTTATTAGTGCTTATTAGAGTGATTCAGGGTGTCTTAGGGTTTGTTAGGGTTTCTAAGGGCGTGTTAGGGTTTCTAAGGGTGGGATAGGGTTTTTATGGGCGGGTAAGGGTTTCTAAGGTTGTGCTATGGTTTCTAAGGGTTTCTAAGGTTATGGTAGGGTTTCTATGGGTGTGTTGGTGTTTCTAAGGTTGTTCTAGGGTTTCTAAGATTGTGTTATGGTTTCTAAGGGTGTGTTAGGGCTTCTAAGGGTGTGTTAGTGTTTCTTAGGGTCTTTTAGGGGTTGTTACGGTTTTTTAGAATTTCTTATGGTTTTCTTAGGGGGTCTTTAGGGTTTCTTCAGTTTTTTTTGGTTTATTGGGATTTCTTAGTGCTTCTTGGGGTTTTTAGTGCTTGTTAGTGTTTGTTAGACTTTGTTAGGGTTTGTTAGGTTTTGTTATGTTTTTAGGGGTTTTTGGGGATTGTTTGGGTTTGTTAGGGTTTGTTAGGGGTTGTTAGTGTTTGTTAGGGTTTTTCATTGTTTTTAATAGTATTTAGTGTTTATGGGGTTATTCAGGGTTTTTCAGGTTTATTTAGTTGTTCATGGTTGTCACAGATGTGTAGATCTAGTCTCAAGCTTCAATTTGATATGTGGTAGAGGTGAAACAGACACCCAGAATAGAAGTTATGGTCATTTTGAGGACATAAGGACCTTTTGGCACTTTAAGAATGTGATAAGGTGCTCTTAGTGGTCATATATGTGTATATCTAGTCGAAAGGTTTGATTTGATATTTGGTAGAGGCAAAACAGACTCCTGGAGTTGAAGTTATGGTCTTTCGGAGGATTTAAGTACCTTTTGGGCCTTCAAGGATGTAAGAAGGTGCTTTCGTGGTTATAGGAGTGAAGGTATAGTCGCGAGCTTCGATTTGATATGTGGTAGAGGTAAAACAAACACACATAGAAGAAGTTATTGCAAAACGGACACCAGAAGCCAATCTTTTGACCATCCATAGGGATTTTGGGTCTTTTTGGGGGGTTGAAGAATGTCAGAAAGGGTTTCAGCGGTTACCAAAGTGTGTATCCTTTCTCAATCTTCAATTTGATATGTGGTAGATCCAAAATGAACACACGTAGAAGAGGTTATTGTTGTTTTTAATTGAGCAACTCTTCTAGCACCGAAAAACCTAAGAAACTCGCAACTCACTAAAATAAGCATAACTTCTCCTTCAGGTGTCCATTTGAGCATTGCGACCAGTCAAATCGATTCGCATGAGATGAGTGAGGACCTAGTTTAGTAGAAACTATGAGAAGATCAAAGTAATATAAGTTATATTAGTTATACCACTCCAAAAAAAGTCCAACTTCAAATGGCCAAAACATTCACTCTGGTTGTCAATTTGAGATCTACCACATATCAAATCGAAAGTAGCGAAGAGATCTATGCAGAAGGATGACTTAAAGTCATGCTTGAGAAACTAAAATCCTAGAAACCCATCATAAGGCCTCCAAAACTCCATTTCCGTGTATGGATCCCTATCAAAGTTTTCTTAAAATGGTCATAACTCATGATCTGTGTGTCTGTTCGGCATCCAGAACCTATTTTTATCGTATTTCGTTACATGAGATTCAGTTTGACTACTCACAGAGCGGAAATGGACACCTGAAGAAGAAGGTATGCCTTTTTTAATGACTCTGTGATTTGTTAGGTTTTTTTACCCCACTTCTATCAGTTTTGTCCTGTCTACTATTTTTTCAAACAATTATAACTTATTATTACTGTTATTATTATTATTATTATTATTATCATCTCATCCACATGCACATGCACATGCATGTGCGTTATTATTATATTTTTATTACCATGCACGTGCACATGAAATGCAATCATGTTATTTTATTATCACATGTGTTGTTATTATTATTGTTATTGTTATTGTTATTATTATTGTGGTTGTTGTTGTTGTTGTTGTTGTTGTTGTTGTTATTGTTATTATCATCACATGCATATGCACATGTGAATGATCATACACACACATTCAATACACGTGCGTTATTCTATTATCACATGCATTGTTAATAATAATAATAATAATAATAATAATAATATCATCCTTATCATTTGCAAATGCAATACATGGGCGTTATTATTTATTACCATACACATGCACACGTAATGTAGATGCAATATTCTATTATCGCATGCATTGGTACTACTAATTTTATCACCACTACCACTACTTTTATTACTACTGCTATTATTATTACCATCATCACATGCAAATTTAGATGCCCAAGCGTTATTATTTATTATTTATTACCATGCAAGTTCACATGCAATGCAGTTGTATTATTCTTTTATTATTATTATTATTATCACAATTTATTATTATGATTATTATTATCATTACTATTATCATTATCACATGCAAATTCACATGCATGTGCGTTGTTATTTATAATTTATTACCATGCATGTGCATGCGTTATTATTATTGTTATTTCAATTTGTATTATTAATATTATAATCAAATGTAAATGCACATGCACATGCATGTGCGTACTTATTAATTATTATTAATTTATTATTTACTACTATGCAGGTGCACATAAAATGAACTTGCGTAATTCTATTATTATTATTTTTGTTGTTGTTGTTGTTGTTGTTTCTATCATCAAATACAAATGCTCATGCACGTGCGTTGTTATTTATTATTTATTACCATGCATGTGCATGTGTCATTATGATTATCAATACATGTAAATGCACTTGTACATGCATTATTATATATTATTTATTATGATGCACATGCAAATACAATGCACATGTGTTATTCTATTATCCCATGTGTTATTATTATTTATTCTCATGAACGTGCACACGCAATGCACCTACATTATTCTATTATCACATGTGCAATTATTTATTATTTATTACCATGCACATGCACATGTACTTGGATGTGCTTTATTATTTATTATTTATTATCACTCACATGCACATGCACATGCACATGGAATTCCCATGCGTTGTTATTTATAATTTGTAATTTATTATCATTCACATGAAAATTCACTGGTATATGCACATGCATGTGCATTATGATTTATTATTTAAACCATGCACATGCATATGCACATACACATGCGTTATTACTATTATTATTAGAGGTATTTTTAGGGTTTACAAGATTTTTTAGATTTTTTAGGTGTTATTAACATTTATTATGGTTTGTAAGAGTTTTAGGAATTTTTAATGGTATATTAGTGTTTTTAGGGTTTGGTGGGGGATATTAGAATTTTATTAGGGTTTATTATGGTGTGTTGGGTTTATTAGGGGTTATTGGGTATTTTAAGTGTTTTATTAGGATTGAGTTGGGTTTATTAGGGTATATTATGGTATGTTATGGTATATTATTGTATATTTTGGAATGTTTAGGATTTATAAGGGTTTTTTATCGTTTATTATGGTTTATTAATTTTTAAGAGGGTATATTAGGGATTTTTAGGGTTTAATAATGTTTATTAGGGTTTATTGGTGATTTTAAGATTTTTTAGGTTTTATTAACATTTATTAGGGGTTTTAGGTCTTTTAATTGTATATTTTCATTTTTAGGGTTTAGTGGGGTTTATTATGGTTTATTATAGTGTGTTAAGTTTTATTAGTGTTGAGTAGGTATTTTTAGGGTTTTATTAGGGTTGAGTATGTATATTTAGGGTTTTATTAGGGTTTATTAGGGTTGAGTAGTGCTTATTAGGGTTTTTAGGGATTTTTAGGGTTTACTACGGTTTGTTAGTTTTTTTATTAGGGTATATGAGCGTTTTTTAGTTTTTGTTAATATTTATGAGGGGTTGTTAGGACTTTTTAAGGGTATTTTATCATTTTTTAGTGTTTGTGGGCATTTTTTATGGGTTATTAGGTTTTATTAGAATTTATTATGGTTTATTAGGGTTTCTAGAGATTTTTAATGATTTGTTTGTGTTTTTTTGTTTATTGGGGTTTAGTTGGGTTTTATTAGGTTTTATTATGGTGTGTTAAGGTTTATTAGGGTTGAGAAGGTATTTTAGGGTTTTATTATGGTGTTATTAGGGTTTATTAGTTTCTATTAGTTTTTATTAGGGACATTTAGGGTTTATTAGGTTTTGTTAGGGGTTTATTAGTTTTTTTGTTTTATTAGGTTATATTAGTGTTTATTAAATATATTTAGATAATATTGCGTTTTTTATTGTTTGTGAGCATCTTATTTTTGTTTGTGAGCATTTTTAGGGTTTCTTAGGTTATTTTAGAGTTTATTATGGTTTATTATGGTTTCTAGGTATTTTTAAGGTATATTAGCATTTTGTGTCTTTATTAGGTTATAGTAGTGTTTTTAGGTCTTTTTTGGTAATATAGCGTGTTTTTATTGTTTGTGATCAATTTTTTATTATTTATGAGTGTTTTTTGGGTTTATTAGGTTATATTAGAGTTTGTCAGGGTGTCTAGGAATTTTTTAAGGAATACTAGAATTTGTTTTCATTACTAGAGTTTTTTAGGGTTTTATTTGGGGTCATTATGGTGTATTAAGGTTTGTTAGGGTTGAGTTGGGTTTATTTGGATTTATTTATGGTTTATTAGAGATTTTTAGATGTTTGGGGTTTATTATGGTTTACTAGTGTTTATTAGTGTCTATTAGGGTTAGTTAGGGTTGTTTAGGTTTTCTTAACGTGTTCTTAGGGTTTATTAGGTTTTATTATCATTTATTAGTGTTTATTAGGTATTTTTGGGGTTTTATTAGGGTTGAGTAGAGTCTCTTTTGGTTTTTTGGGATTATAAGGTGTTTTTAGGGATTATTAGTGTTTATTAGGGGTTTATTAGCGTTTAATTGTTTATATTAGGGTATATTAGGTTTTAATATTTTTTAGGGTTTTGAAGCGTCTTTAGGGTTTTTATGGCATTTTGTAATCTTTGTGTACTATTGTTTGAGTTTATGTAGCATTATTAGTGTTTTTGTAGCTCTTTTATGGTTTAGTTAGTGCTTTTAGGTTTTATGTAGCATTTGTTAATGTTTATGTAACATTTTTAGGGTTTATGTTGCGTGTTTAGGGTTTAGGTTTTATATAGCATTTTTAGGGGTTATGTTGCATTTTCTGGGTTTATGTAGCATTTTTAGGGGTGATGTAGCATTTATGTTGCATTTTGTAATGTTTATGTAATATTTTTAGGGTTCATGTAGTGTTTTTAGGGTTTATATTGTGTTTTTAGGTTTTATATTGCATTTTTTAATATTAATTTTGTGTTGTTTTTTGTTTATGTTATGGTTCTAGGGTTTATGTAGTGCTTTTTGGGTTTATGTAGCGTGTTTTGGATTTATGTTGCGTTTTTTTGGTTTATGTTGCATTTTTTGGGTTTATATTGCATTTTTATGGTTTATGTGATGATTTTTTGGTTTATGTATCTATTTTTTTCCTTTATAGGGGTTTAATGGTTGTTTAAAGTTTGTAGTGGTTTTTAGGGGTTTTAAGGGTTGTTAACAGGAGTTTAGGGTTTTTATGGTATTTGATGGGTTTTCAATGGTTTTTTGGGGGGTTTTTAGGGTTTATTTGTTTTTTCGGGATTGATAGGGGTTGTTAGGGTTTTTAGTGTGTTGTAGGGTTTGTTTGGCTATTGTTGCGATTTCTACGGTTTATGTAATGTATTTTAGCGTTTTTTGGGTTCTTTAGTGTTTTTTAGTGTTCTTTAGAGTTTATTATGGTTCTTTAGGGTTTATTCAGGTTCTATAGGGTTTATTAGTGTTATTTAGGATTTGTTATGGTTTATTAGCATTTTTTGTTGTATATTAGGATTTTATTGGGCCTTTGAAGGCATTAATAGCTTTTTCTAGGGTTTATCAATCTTTTTAGGGTTATTTAGGATTTATTAGGGTTTATTTTATTTATTAGGGTTTATTAACATGTATTTGGGTTTATTTCTATTTATTTGGGTTTATTATGATTTGTTACGATTTATTGCAGTTTATTAGGTGTTTATTATGGTTTGTTTCAGTTTTTTACGATTTATTTGGCATTGTTAGGATTTGTTACGATTTATTTTGGGTTGTTAGGGTTTGTTACAATTTATTATGGGGTTATTAGGGTTTGTTAGTGTTTATTTGAGGGTTGTTGGGTTTTGAATGCTATTATTTACCGAGTTTTTTAGTGTTTTGTCGGGTTTGTTAGTGTTTTTTGTGATTATTGGGATTTATTATGGTTCAATAGTGTTTTTTATTGTATATTAGGAGTTTAATGGATTTTGTAGTGTTTATTTCAGTCTAATAGGTTTTTTAGGTTTTATTATAGGTTATTATGATTTATTAGTGATTATTAGGTTTTTAGGGTTTAATAGTGTGTTTGAGGTGTTATTTGGGTTTATTAGCTGTTCTTAGGGGTTATTAGTGGTTGTTAGGTTTTGTTAGGTTTTGTAAGGGTATGTTAGGACGTGTGTTATTCAATTATCACACATGTTATTATTATCATTATTATCAATATCATTATTATCATTATCATTATTATAATTATCATTATTGTTATTACTATTAATATTAATATTATTACCATCACATGAAAATGCAGATGCACATGCCTTATTTTTTTTAATTTATTATATATTTTTTATTTCCTTGCACGTGCATATGTTGTTGTTGTTGTTATTACTACTATTATTATTACTATTATTATAATTATAATTATTATCATTATAATCACATGAAAATGCACATGCACATCCGTTAGTATTTATTACCATGCACGCGCACACACAAGGCACCTACATTATTCTATTATCACATGCATTTTCATTATTATTATTATTATTTCTATAATTGTTATTATTGTTATTATCATAAAATGCAAATGAAAATGCACGTGCGTTATTATTTATTACCATACACACGCACATTCAATACATGTGCGTTATTTTATTATCAAATGTACTATTATTATTAATATTACTATTATTGTCATTATTTTCATCACGTGTGATATGAGTTTTTATTTGTTATCATGCAACGCAAATGAAATGCAAATCCATTATTCTATTATCACATGAGTTGTTGTTATTATTATTATAATTATAATAATAATTATTATTATTATTATCATCTCATGCCCATGCACATGCACATGCACGTGCATTATTATTTATTTTTTATTACCATGAACGTGCACATGCAATGCACACACGTTATTTTAGTATCACATACGTTGTTATTCTTATTGTTATTTATATTATTGTGGTTGTTTTTGTTGTTATTTTTGTTATTAACATCGCATGCAAATGCACATTAAAATGCACATGAAAATACATAAACGCGCACATTCAATGCACGTGCGTTATTCTATTATCACATGTGTTGTTGTTGTTGTTATTATTATTATTATTATTATCATCGTCATTATCATCACATTCAAATTCAATGTACGTGTTTTATTATTTATTACCATGCATGTGCACATGTAATGCACATGCAATATTCTACTATCACATGCATTGATACTACTACTATTATCACTACTACTATGACTACTACTGTGATTATTATTATTATCATCACAAGAAAATGAAGACGCACGTGTGTTATTATTTATTATTTATTACCATGCACATGCATATCCAACGTACATGTATTATTCTTTTATTATTATTATTATTATTATTATTATTATCACAGTTTTTATCATCATTATTATTATAATTATCATTATTATTATCATTATCACATGATGCATGTGCGTTGTAATATATTATTTATTACCATGCACGTGCATGCGTAATTATTATTTTTATTTTAAAAATTAGTATTATTTATATTATTATCCAATGTAAATGAACATGCACATGCATGTGTGTTCTTATTTAATATTATTTATATATAATTTAATATTATGCACGTGCTCATGTAATGCACTTGCGTTATTCTATTATTATTATTATTATTATTATTATTATTGTTTGTATCATTAAATACAAATGCACATGCACATGGGTTGTTATTTATTATTTATTACCATGCACGTGCATGCATCATTATCATTATGATTACATGTAAATGCACATACACGTGAGTTATTATATATTATTTATTACCATGCACATAAAAATGCAATGCACTTGTGTTATTCTATTATCATATGTGTTATTATTATTTATTCTCATGCACGTGCACACGAAATGCACTTGCGTTATTCTATTATCACATGAGTTATTTTTTATTATTGATTATCATTCTCTTGAAAATTCACATTCATGTAGACTTTGTTATTATTTCTTATTTATTACCATCCACATGCACATGCACATGCACATGCACTTGGATGGGTGTTATTGTTTATTATTTATTATCATTCACATGAACATGTATATACACATTCATTAATATTTATAATTTATAATTTATTATCACTCACATGAAAATGCGCATGCATATGCACATGCACGTGCGTTATGATTTATTATTTAGAACTTGCACATCCACGTGCGTTATAACTACTACTATTATTAGAGGTATTTTAGGGTTTTCTATCAATTTTTAGGTTTTTTAGGTGTTGTTATCATTTATTATGGTTTGTTAGGGTTTTAGGGTTTTTTTAATGGTATATTAGTGTTTTTAGGGTTTTGTGCAGGTTATTATAATTTTATTAGGGTTCATTATGGTGTGTCAAGGTTTATTAGGGTTTATTTTGTATTTTTAGGGTTTTATTAGGATGGAGTTGTGTTTATTAGGGTATATTGTGGTATATTATGGTATATTTGGGTATTTTTAGTATTTATTAGGGTTTATTATGGTTCATTATGGTTTATTAATTTTTAAGGGGGTATATTAGGATTTTTTAGTGTTTAGTAGTGTTTATTCGTGTAGAGACCCAAAGATTGACGTACATGGACATTACATTACATTTGCGGAATACTTATTACATAACAAAAACCAACACTCTAGGACCGTAATAGTTTAGTGTCTTTGGAAACTTGGAACGTAATCTTCTAATCTTGGTGAAAGATCTTCAACATCTCCCATAAAAATCTTCCCTTTTTTGTTGTCTTACCTAAAACGTTTCTTTATATCCTAGGGAAAAGAAAACTTATAAAGGGTGAGCTCAAATTCTCTATAAGGGTAATCATGAATAAAATAAAACAAACCATATGCATTTGTACTTCAAAATATGAACATAATATATAAACATAAAAATCTTGAGCAATGACATAAAACATGGCAGTACGTAGGGCATAGATCATAATGGATCATAAATAATGATAAAAAAGAATGGGAATAAAACATGTAATTATGGAAAACCATTAAGCATGTGATATGATTTCCTTAGTAGCAAAGGCATTACTGCCAAGACCATCTTAGTGGACAAAGTCCCTTACTGAATCGAGTTCACTCTTCATTCCAGTCCTATATCACTGAACCAGATTAACTTTCTGTTCCAGCCATGTCTATCTCATGAGATATAAATCTTTACCGAATGAATTGGAGGGAGATATAGGTCCCACCCATCTCATAATGAAACCATTCTTATGTGTGCCACAAAATCATAAATCATTCATCATAGCATAACCCATGTAATAAAAATGGAATTCATAAACATCATGCCATCATAACATAATCCATAAAAGAACATCATAAAAATAATTCCATCATAACATAATGAAATAAATGTAATAACAGGGATTGAAACATAATCCTATATTATCTTATATGGGAAATAATTTTGATAAAACACTTGAACTCCATTCCTGAGGAAAATATCCGTTCTTCATCAAAAAACATTTTTCCTCTCTAAACTTGTCATACAATTTTAAACTAAAAGAAGTTAATTGAAAATAAACATGAAAACTTGTAAAGGAATCTTATTGTAAATAATTTTATATGAAATCATAGAAATACATTCACACCATATAAGTTAAAAATAAACATTCTTCTTGTACTTTGGCTGGAAAAGTCAAAAGTACCTCTTAATGAAAACGACAAAAGATTCCTTTCTTATCTTTTACTAAAAATTCACCAATTGGTAAAATTGGATTTTTTCAAATGTAGTATGATAGAAATAATTTTACATATTGAAGAAACATGGATGTGTATGATAAATATGCCCCAGTAAATACCGATGTATAAACAATCTCGGATAAAAATTGAGATTGTGAGATTTTCCCTTACCTTAGGTCCGATATGCTTCATACATATCTGAACCTCCGATATAATGATTTAAATAATGTCATTGACTTATTAAAGAATCATATTAATTGTTATTATATCATATATGGTTCACTTATGACTTTATATTACCCGTTCTTTTTTAAATTCCATGTTAAAGTAGTGTTTTTTGTAAAATCGTTTTATTTATCGTACGTGTTTGGACTTGTTGTTCATGATATTATTATTTCTTATATCAGGATTTAATTACTTCCAGAATGTAAATCATGATTTATATATCATATATATTTAGTATATATATATATAATAGATAGATAAATTAAATGAAATACACCGTTCATGGAGATGGTAGGACGTACGTACGCATGAACGCTGTTTTCTTTTCCTTATTGACTTGAATGGAAGTAAGGAGATGAAATATATATATATATATATACACAAATCCATTATACTTATCATGTCATACATTTAATTATTATTCATTATATATACTTTATAATCGTTCTTGAGTGGTTAACATGGAGAATGAATCTTATCGCGTCATGGAGACGGTAAACTGTACGTATGCCCAAGCGATGATATCGTTCCCATAATTATTGAATTGAATTGGAGTGGATGATATAATATCTCCAAATCAGTATGATGTTATAATAACTATATATAGTTATTCTTTACACCATTATACCCATCCAAGTAAGGTTGTGGTGGAAGAACAGATTACACCACGGCATGGAGACGGTATTCCGTACGTACGCACGCACGGTGATTTCGTTTTTCGTAGGATGGATAGAAGGTTAAATGTAACAACCCGTGATTTTATAAGATATATTATTTTTAATTTCATTCATTTCTTCTATTGTACGATACACCAAGATTATCTTGCGCTATACGCAACACCGTATTAGCTTGCAGTATATGCAACACTAATCTTGGATCGTGTTACACACAATTCCATGTTTTTTTGATAGTAGTTATTCTATGAAACATTGAGTATATATATATATATTCAATGTAACAATGTAATATTTCTGGATTCTGTTATACAAAAAAAAAAAAGGAGTCTTGCACTTCACGCAACCCTCACTTGGCTTGCATTACACGCAATCACAACCTTCCTCGATAGCGTGTGTTGTACGCAATACTGGGTTTCACTAAACAACGATATATGGTTATAATATTATTATAAACTAGCTGTTATGAATAGTAGTAAATAAATTTTGAATTTTATGACATTATAATTAATCTTACACAATTTATAGAACATGGTATGAGAACAAAATAAATTTTTCGGGTAAAATAAGTATTTTTAAAAAAATGCAGTTTTGCCACCTTTTGATGGCACACCCATTTTAAATATAATTTTTGACAAGTTTATAAGTTAAATTTTACAAAATAAAATTTTTATTTTGAATCAGGTTATAAAAATTTACATTGGATAATGTTTTGATATTTTTCTGATAACTTTCATATTTTAATGAATAGTAAAAACAAGTTATATTTTAATTAAAAATAACTTTTTTCATCATGATAATTTATATGGTTAAATTATAATATTTAATGGTTTTAAAGTATGAATAGAATATATTTTTACCATTTAATATAATTTATGTCATTAGCATTGATTTTACATTGAATTCATAGGTAAAATCATTTCAATCTTTTGCAATGTTTTTACTTTTAAAACTCGTTTTCATAACAAGATTAATTTTAAATTAATTTCTGCAACTTTTGTGTATTTAATTTAGAAAAATGGATTCCATATTTGGAATCAATGGGTCCAAATTATGTTAATAGGCTACTTTTTATTTTTGGGTATTATGAATAGTAACTACGGTAAATTTTATTTACGATAGTAAAAGGTAAATCGGGTAATTAATGGTAAATATAATATTATAAAATTACCCTAACATTTGTTTTAATATAATTGGATTGTTATATTTTTTCCTAATGAATATTTGGGTCGAAATGGAATCCATCGGAACCCACTTAGAGGTGATTAAGACCTTTAGTTTATTTTATTTAAAGGAAAGTGAAATATGTCTCACTCAACTTTAATAATTAATATATTTTTAATATAAGTTTATACAGAATATAAATTCTGTTATAAATAATAATTTTAAATATAAATTTTTTTTATTTATCATGGTAATTTATTTATAATTTTTAAGAGATATTTAATTACCTAAATAGCTTATACATTAATGATGCAGAAATTATTTATTTAGTGAAAAATAAGTAATATAGTTTTTATTGAAATAATAATACCCATTAAAAGGCTCAAAAACCTAACCAAAACTTATTGGTAGTGTATACATACACCATAATCATCCAATGTCCATATATATGACCTTTTTGAGTCTTATAAAAGTGATTATGACACTTATATTATTTTATTTTAAATGATTTCAAAGTTGTCACCTTCATAATTTAATAAATATAACATTTTAAAAGGTGGGTGTTTTAGAATATAAATACCACTAAAAGTATTATTATGAAATAGATAATATTTATCTTCATCCTAGTATTTTATTTTTAATTTTTATTCAACAAATAAGTATATTTAATAATTATACAAAAATGTTGTAGAAATTATTTTATTAAGAGAAGTATCAAATAAATGGTTTTACAAATAGTAAAATAAATATTATATGAACTATTTAATGTGCTCAACTAAATTTATAGATGCATATGACATGTTATAAACCTATTAAATATTTTACTTCGAATATATCCTTTGTGTGGATTTTATTTAAGTTCAAATAAATGAATAGTGTCAAAATTGACACTATTGTTATTTTATAAAAATAACATATTAATAAATTTTTTAAAAATCACAAATATATTTAAAAATTATAAATTGAAATTTATATAGTCTAAAATGTTATAAATTATGAAATTATGGAAAATTAACAACACATAAGTGATTATGTATAACCATTTAAAATTTAGAATTTTATTACCACAAATAATATTAAATAGATTAAATAAGGATAAATCAAAATGATAAGGTTTAAAATAAAATAAAAAATTGTCTAAATTTGATTTTTTGATGATATTTCAACCCTATATCATCTAATATTCTAATTGAGTCATTTTTCTAGGTTTTTATGTGGGGTTTGAATTTATATTAATCTAATATTTCTGAGGATTCCAAAGGTGCCCCTCTCCTCCCTTATATAAGGACACCTCCTCCCTCTCCTCATTACACAACCTTGAGCCTTTAAGCTCTGACAAACCGTGCCCATTTATCTTATCAACATTCTTAGAAACATAATAGAGGTCTTGGTCTTCTTCAGAGACCAATTTTTGTGCCCTAAGAGGAGGTTTCAAAGAGGCGTGTTGAAGAAGAGGTAATATCCGCTACCGATTATTTCTAATTTATTTCTTCTTCTATTTCCGATTATTTAGTTGTTTCATTATAATGTAATAACATCAGTATTAATTATATACTGATATGTTATTATAAATATGAAACAACCCTATTTCACCTTCTATCCATCCTATGGAAAACGAAATCAATGCGCGTGCGTACGTACGAAATACCGTCTCCACGCCGTGGTGTAATCTGTTTTTCCACCACCACCTTACTTGGATGGGTATAATGGTGTAAAGAATAACTATATATGGTTATTATAAAATCATACTGATTCTAAGAAATTATATCGTCCACTCCAATTCCATTCAATAAATATTGGAACGATATCATCGCTCGTGCGTACGTACGGATTACCGTTTCCACGACGTGATGAGATTCATTTTCCATGTTAAAAATTCAAGAATGATTATAAAGTATATATAATAAGTAATCATGAAATATATGACATAATAATGCTACTGGAATTATGCATATGTATATTTATGTCATATACTTAATTCAATTCAATTCAATAAGGAAACAAAAACAGCGTTCATGCGTACGTAAGACCTACCGTCTCCATGAACGGTGTATTTATTTCCCTTTATCGATCTATTATATATATGTATATTCTGAATATATATTATATATAAATCATGTTTTATATTCTGTAATTAAGTAATCATGGTCTATATAATCATATTAATAATTACTAGTCAAAACACGGACGATAAATGAAACAATTTTACTTAAAACGCTACTTAATCATGAATTTACAAAATAACGGGTAATATAAAGTCATAGTTGAACAATATATGATATTATAACAATGAATATGATTCTGTAATAATTCAATGACATTATTTAATTCATTATACAGTAGGTTCGTATACGTATGAAGCATATCGGACCTAAGGTAAGGGATAATGTTGCAATCTCAATTGTTTTCTATCTGAGATAGATTATACGTAAATATTTATTGGGGTTATATTTATTATCCATGTCCAAGTTTTATAAAAATATTTTCATGTATTTTTAAAGTCCTTTTTACCCATTTTTGACTTTTACTACATGGTATGTAAGGAATCCTTTTTTTGTTTACCATACGAGGTACTTTTTGAATTTTCCGGAAAAAGTATGAGAAGAATTTTTTTTAACTTATACAACATGAACAAATTTTTACAGTTTCATAACGACTTATTTTCATGAAGCTTCATCTACAATATTTCTTGATTATTTTCAAAAAAATACTGTTCTTTTAAAATTGCATGGCATTTTGTAAAAAGAAAATGATTTTCAATAAGAAAGGTTATTTTCTTCAAGAATTCATTTCAAGTGTTTTATCAAAACCATTTTCCATATAAGATGACATTATTTCATATGTGTTTGTTTCAAGTATAATGTATCTATGATTTACATGGTTTCACTTTTCTTATGATGAAATGATATCCATTTTTTTATATGGATTATGTTATAATGGAATGATGTTTATGAAACCCATTTTATTCTTTGGGTTATGATGAATGATTTATGTTTATGTTGTGGAACAAGTAAGAATGATTTCATTATGAGATGGGTGGGGCCTATATCTCCCTCCAATGCATTGGGTAAAGATTTATATCTCATGAGATAGACATGGCTGGAACGGAAAGTAAATCTGGTTCAGTACTACAGGGTTAGAATGACAAGTAAACACGGTTCAGTAAGGGACTTTGTCGACTAAGATGGTCTTGGCAGCAATGACTTGGCTACTATGGAAATAATATCATGTGATTAATGTTTTTCCACAAGTACAAGTTTTATTCCCATGATATTTTATCGTGATTGATGTTCCATTATGATCTATGTCTTATGTACTTCCTTGTTTTATCTAATTGCTCAAGATTTTAATGTTTAAACATTATGGTCATGTTTTTAAGTTCAAATGTATATGGTTTGTTTTATTTTCTCTATGCTTACCCTTACTGTGCATTTGAGCTCACCCTTTATATGTTTTCTTTTCCCCAGGATATAAAGAAAGGTTTTATGTAAGAAAAGAAAAGGGGAAGATCGTTATGGGAGATGTTGAAGATCGTTCAACATTATTAGAAGTTTATATTCCATGTTTCCAAATACGCTAAACTATTACGGTCCTCGTGTGTCTGTTTTTTTCATGTATTAAGTATTCCGAAAAAGTAATGTAATGTCCATGTACGTCAAGCTTCAGGCCTCTACAATTGGTATTAGAGAAAATTTTTAGTCAACCTTTGGAAACTAGGATTCAAAAACTTTAGTGAGATCCCTAGAGATATTTCTAAGGTATTTCTAGGGATTTACCTAAGGTTTAGTATAACTATAGGTTACAATACTAGAATTAGGTTGATGATCCTGAATAACCTAGGGTGAACCTAAGGTGTCATGGATTAAAGAATGTGTGATAAGTTAGACATCCCATAAGTGAATTTTAATGATTATGTGGTTCCTCGTTATTTAAACTATTTCTTACACTATGGTTTCTGGTTTTAGTCAATGTAGGGAATGAGAAGCAATTCAGTTAACAATGTTTCCGATGGACAATTTGGTGACTGTGATCAACAAAATTGTGTAATGCCTTGAGAGAAAGATATTGTGATTATGAAGAATCAGTCATCATGATATATGATTATCAAGGTGAACATTGGTGGTATTCCTAAGTCATCAAATAAGAGGAAGATGGAATTTTATACATGTTCTCATGGTGAGGAGCATAGAGAAAGTATGGTTGATATTTCTAAAGAATGGAAGAAGAACCTTGAGGAATACCTCAAATTGAGGGTAAGATGTTATCTGTGTGGAGAAAAGGGTCATATAGTGACAGGCTGTTATGGAGTTCAATGCCATTTTTGTTGAGAACATGGGCATTACCCAACTCAATGCCCTGACCGGAGAGGTTACTTCTAAATCAAGGAAGGACTTATTCCATGACAATCATTGAAGATGATGGATTTAATTTTTGTATGTATTGGTATTCATTAATAATGTTTTCGAGCTACTTTTATGGTGTATTGGAATATTTTGTATTAGTCTATTGTGGTTTTCAATAATTTTATGGTACCGGTATCCATGAAAAGTGATTCAAATATTTTGGAAAGCAGATGATATGTGCATAATGAAGGGATAAAGAAAAAATTAAATGATCTCATGACTGATATAAGGACAAAGTTATATCATGGTTTTAGTATATAGAAATTTTGGGATTTTTGTATGTGGAAAGAGTTTACTTTTGATAGCATTCATGTTTTCACTATGTTTCAATGGGTAATCATTTTTCAATAGAATACATGATTAAGTTATTCCCATGATTGTAATGTGACCAACAAGATATATGAGGGATAAATGATGGTAATCACATTCTTGGTTGATGATATTTCTTGTAATCATTTTCATTATACTATATGATTGGATAGATGTATTTTAGATAAGCCTAAAGATAAAAATGGATTAAGTTAGACATCAGATAGTATTGTTTAAGGCAAGAACCTTTTTTGATATTATTACAGGAATGTTATAATAATGTATTTTTAGAAAAATGACAACCTACAGGATGGGCGAAAACCCGTCGTATCGGACAAGTATGTGGGAATCGAACCCCCAACTAAAGTGCGACTGGCCTTTATCTCATACCATTGTCCTACAGGAAGTCCCTAGTTAGTAGAAACTAGTTTTATTTTATTAAGCGATATGATAGATGAAGTATAAGTCCATTTTTGGAACCATATACGAATAATATCATCATAGATGGACTTATGTATATAACTTTTTCTAACCTTATGTTTGAGACAGATGGAATGACCTATCATTCTATCGCATGATCTACTAACACTTCATGGAAAACAAATTCAACTTCATTTCTTTTAGAGATGAAGTGGAAATTGTTCAAGACATGAACAACAATGAGATTGTACCAAAATCAAGTAAGAATTTATTTTAATTAAAATATTCTTCAACATTAGGGAAATTATCTTGAAATCCAAAAATGTTGTCCTAGTGCTCTTATATCTGATGAATCAGATGGTACCTTAGATCGTCATAAATTTATGGCTTTGTGATTGATGGCTTTTTCATAGCCATGTTCTCTACCACTCTCCATCAGAACTTGATGGTTAGATTATTCTTCCATATCCATATTTTCACTTATTTTCTCCTATATAGAAACCCAGTGATGAGTTACCTTGGGTAATCGTTATGTTTCATACTTTATTTTTTAAAATTATGTTTTAATATTCCTTTTTACGATGTGGGTTTCTATGAATAGTAAACGATTTATAACCCCGATGAATTTTGAGGGCGAAATTCATTTTAAGGGGGTTAGAATGTAACAACCTGAGCTTTTGTAAGATATATTCTTTTTAATTTCATTCATATCTTATGTTGTATGATACACCAAGATTATCTTGCGTTATACGCAACACCGTATTAGCTTGCAGTATACACAATACTAATCTTGGATCGTGTTACACACAATTTCAAGTTTGTTTGATAGTAGTTATTCTACGCAACATTGAGTATATATATATATATATTCAATTTATAAATTAAATATGTTTGTATTCTGTTATATGCAAAAACAAAGGAGTATTGCACTACACGCAACCCTGCCCTGGCTTTATTACACACAATCACAACCTTCCTCGATAGCGTGTGTTGTACGCAATACCGGTTTTCACTAAACAACAATATATGGTTATAATATTATTATAAACTATCCGTTATGAATATTATTAAATAAATTTTGAATTTTATGACATTAAAATTCATCTTACACATTTTATAGAATATGGTATGAGAACAAAATAAATTTTTCGTGTAAAATAAGTATTTTTCAAAAAAAATGCAGTTTTGTCGCCATTTGATGGCACACCCATTTTAAATATAATTTTTGACAAGTTTATAATTTAAATTTTACAAAATATACTTCTTCTTTTGAATCAGGATATAAAAATTTACATTGGATAAAGTTTTGATATTTTTCTGATAACTTTCATATTTAATGAATAGTAAAAACACACTATATTTTAATTAAAAACAACTTTTTCATCGTAATAATTTATATGATTAAATTATAATATTTAATGTTTTTAAAGTATTAATAGAATATATTTTTACCATTTAATATAATTTATGTCAATATAATTTATTTTACATTGAATTCATAGGTAAAATCATTTCAATCTTTTGCAATGTTTTAACTTTTAAAACTTGTTTTCTTAACAATTAGATTAATTTTAAATTAATTTCTTCAACTTTTGTGTATTGAATTTAGAAAAATGGATTCCATATTCGGAATCATTGGGTCTAAATTATGTTAATAGGCTACTTTTTATTTTTGGACATTATGAATAGTAACTACGGTAAATTTTATTTACCATAGTAAAAGGTAAATCGGGTAATTAATGGTAAATATAATATTATAAAATTACCCTAACATTTGTCTTAATATAATTGGATGCTTATATTTTGTCATAAGGCATATTTGGGTCGAAATGGAATCCATTGGAACCCACTTGGAGGTGATTAAGACCTTTAGTTTATTTTATTTAATGGAAAGTGAAATATGTCTCACTCAACTTTAATAATTAAAGTATTTTCAATATAAGTTTATACAGAATATAAATTCGTTTATAAACACTCATTTTAAAGATAAAATGTTTTTATTTATCATGGTAATTTATTTATAATTTTTAAGAGATATTTAATTACCTTAATAGCTTATACATTAATGATGCAGAAATTATTTATTTAGTGAAAAATAAGTAATATCGTTTTTATTGAAATAATAATACCCATTAAAAGGATTAAAAACCTAACAAAAACTTATTGGTAGTGTATATATACACCATAAGCATCCAATTACCGAATATATGACCGTTTGGAGTCATATAAAAGTGATTATGACACTTATATTATTTTATTTTAAATCATGTCAAAGTTGTCACCTTAATAATTTAATAAATATAACCTTTTAAAAGTTGGGTGTTTTAGAATATAAATACGAATAAAAGTATTATTATGAAATATATAAGATTTATCTTCATCCTAGTATTTTATTTTTAATTTTTATGGAACAAATATGTATATTTAATAATTATACAAAAATGTTTTAGAAATTATTTTATTAAGAGAAGTATCAAATAAATGGTTTTACAAATAGTAAAATAAATATTATATGAACTATTTAATGTGATAAAATAATTTTATATATGAATATGACATGTTATGAACCTATTAAATATTTTAGTTTGAATATATCCTTTGTGTGGATTTTATTTAATTTCAAATAAATGGATAGTTTCAAAATTGACACTATTGTTATTTTATAAAAATAACATATTAATAAATTGTTTAAAAATCACAAATATATTTAAAAAATATAAATATAAATTTATATAGTCTAAAATTTTATAAATTATCCAATTATGGAAAATTAACAACACATAAGTGATTATTTATAACCATTTAAAATTTCGAATTTTATTACCATAAATAAAATTAAATAGATTAAATAAGGATAAATCAAAATGATAAGGTTTAAAATAAAATGAAAAAATGTCTAAATTTTATTTTTTGATTATATTACAACCCTATCGCCTCTAATATTTTAAATGAGTCATTTTTTTATGTTTTTATGTGGGGTTTGAATTTATATTAAACTAATATTTCTGAAGATTCCAAAGGTGCCCCTCTCCTCCCTTATAAAAGGGCACCTCCTCCCTCTCCTCATTACACAACCTTTAGCATTTAATCACTACAAAAACCTGCCCATTTATCTTTTAAACTTCCTTAGAAACATAATAGAGGTTCTGTTCTTCTTCAATGACTAATTTTGGTGCCCTAAGAGGAGGTTTCAAAGAGGCATGTTGAAGAAGAGGTAATATCGGCTACCGATTCTTTCAAATTTATTTCTTCTTCTATTTCCTATTATTTAGTTGTTTAATTATAAAGTAATAACATCAGTATTACTTATATACTGATATATTATTATAAAGATTAAACAACCCTATTTCACCTTCTATCCGTCCTACGGAAAACGAAATCATTGCGCGTGCGTACGTACGGAATACCGTCTCCACGCCGTGGTGTAATCTGTTTTTCCACCACCACCTTACTTGGATGGGTATAATGGTGTAAAGAATATCTATATATGGTAATTATAAAATCATACTGATTATATGATATTATATCATCCACTCCAATTCCATTCAATAAATATGGGAACGATATCATCGCTCGTGCGTACGTACGGATTACCGTCTCCACGACGTGATGAGATTCATTTTCCATGTTAAAAATTCAAGAATGATTATAAAGTATATATAATAAGTAATAATGAAATATATGAAATAATAATGCTACAGGATTTATGTATATATATATATGTATGTATGTCATCTACATAATTCCATTCAATTCAATAAGGAAACGAAAACAGCGTTCATGCGTACGTATGACCTACCGTCTCCATGAACGGTGTATTTATTTCCCTTTATCAATCTATTATATATAGGTATATTATGAATATATATTATATATAAATCATATTTTACATTATGGAATTAAGTAATCATGATCTAAGTAATCATATTAATAATTACAAGTCAAAACACGGATGATAAATGAAACGATTTTACTCAAAACGCTACTTAAACATGAATTTACAAAAGTACGGGTAATATAAATTCATAAGTGAACCATATATGATATCATAACAATGTATATGATTCTGTAATAATTCAATTAAATTATTTAAATCATTATACAGGAGGTTCAGATACGTATGAAGCATATTAGACCTAAGGTAAGGGATAATGTTGCAATCTCAATTGTTTTCTATCTGAGATTGCTTATACATAAGTATTTACTGGGGTTATATTTATCATCCATGTATAAGTTTTATAAAAATGTTTTCATGTATTTTTAAAGTCCTTTTTACCAATTTTTTACTTTTACTACATGGTATGTAAGGAATCTTTTTTTGTTGTTTACCACACGAGGTACTTTTTGACTTTTCCGGTAAAAGTACGAGAAGAATGTTTTTTTAAATTATACAACATGAATGGATTTTTACAGTTTCATAACACCTTATTTCCATGAAGCTTCATCTACAATATTTCATTATTATTTTCAACAAAATACTGTTCTTTTAAAATTTCATGGCATTTTGTAAAAATAAAATGATTTTCAAGAAGAATGGATATTTTCCTCAAGAATTCATTTCAAGTGTTTTATCAAAACCATTTTCCATATAAGATGACATTATTTCATATGTGTATGTTTCAAGTATAATGTCTCTATGATTTACATGGTTTCAATTTTCTTATGATGACATGATAACCATTTTTTTATATGGATTATGTTATGATGGAAGGATGTTTATGAAACCCATTTTATTCTTTGGGTTATGATGAATGATTTATGTTTATGTTGTGGCACAAGTAAGAATGATTTAATTATGAGATGGGTGGGACATATATCTCCCTCCAATGCATTGGGTAAAGATTTATATCTCATGAGATAGACATGTCTGGAATGTCAAGTAAATCTGGTTCAATAATACATGGTTGGAATGGCAAGTAAACCCGGTTCAGTAAGGGACTTTGTCCACTAACATGGTCTTGGCAGCATTGCCTTGGCTACTATGGAAATCATATCATGTGCTTAATGTTTTGCAAAAATTACAAGTTTTATTCCCATGCTATTTTATCATGATTGATTTTCCATTATGATCTATTCCTTATGTACTTCCATGTTTTATCTCATTTCTCAATATTTTCATGTTGAAACATTATGGTCATGTTTTTAAGTTCAAATGTATACGGTTTGATTTTTTTTCTCCATGCTTACCCTTACTGAGCATTTGAGCTCACCCTTTGTATGTTTTCTTTTCCACAGAATATAAAGAAAGGTTTTAGGTAAGAAAACAAAAGGGGAAGATTGTTATGGGAGAAGTTGAAGATCTTTCAACATGATTAGAGGTTTATATTCCAAGTTTCCAAAGACACTAAACTATTACAGTCCTTGTGTGTCTGTTTTTGTCATGTATTAAGTATTCCGCAAAAATAATGTAATGTCCATGTACGTCAAGATTCGGGCCTCTACATTAAATATGGTTGATTAATATTTATAATAACACATCAGTATATTAGTGATAATTATGTTATTACTTTATAATGAAGCAACTAAAGAGGAACAAGTTGAAGAAGAAAGAAACATTAAAGAATCAGTAGAAGAGATTACCTCTTCTACAACGCGGCTCCTCTTATCCTCCTCTTAGGGCACTATATTTGGTTTTAAAAGAAGACCAAGACCTCTAGTATGTTTCTAGGGAAGTTTAGAATGGAAATGGGCATGTGTTGGCCGAGCATGAAGGCTCAAAGTTGTGTAAAGAGGAGATGGAGCAGGTGCCCTTTTATAAGGGAGGAGAGGGGCACCTTTGGAAACCTCAAAAATATTAATTTATAATAAATTCAAACACCACAAAAAAAATTCCAAAATTTGCTCAAATCTGAAGATAGGATGATATTGGGTTTTAATCTCATCATCCAATCAGATTTAGTCATGTTTGGAATTTATTTTAAACATTATCATTTTGATTTTTCCTTAATTAATCTATTTAATTTTATTTTTGGAAATAGGATTTTAAATATTAAATTGTTATAAATAATTAATTATGTGTAATTAATTTCCTATAATTGGATAATTTATGAAATTTTAGACCATATATATTTTAATTTATAATTTTTATATATTTTTGTGATTTTTAAACAATTTTATATTATGTTATTTTTATAAAATAACAATAGTATCAATTTTGACACTATTCATTTATTTGAATTAAAATAAAATCCTCACAGAAGATATATTCTAACTAAAAGCTTTAATAGATTCATGACATGTCATACGTATCTAAAAAATTAGTGGAGAACATTAAATACTTCATATAATATTTATTTTAATATTTTTAAAACCATTTATTTGATATTTCAATCAATAAAATAATTTCACCATCACTATTGTGTCACCTTTAATGATATTTATTTAATCCCTAAAATTTATAAATAAACTCACATGATGTATATAATTTTATTATATTTCTGGAGACTATTCATGTTCTATGTTTTATGATGTTTATCACTAAATTAAAATTATTATACTTATAAGATTTAAGAGAGTGACATGTTGTCACTTTCTTTGGTTTTAATAATAATTAAATTATTTTCATGGTCAAAAGTCTATAAGATTAATCTATTCCGACCCTTAGGTGATATGGGTCTACTTTTAGTCATCCAATAGAATTTTTTCAGGTGTTATGGTAATTTTATAATCATATTTCTACCCTTAATTACCCGATTTACCTTTAACAGCAATAAATAAAAATTACCGTAGTTACTATTCAAACTATCAAAAAAAGTAACCTATTAGCATAATTTGGACCCACTGAATTAAAATATGGAATAAATTTTTCAAAATTCCAAACACAGAAGTTTCATTAATTAATTTAAAATTAATACCGTTGTTAAGTAAATTGGTTATAAAAGTTAAAACATTGCCAAAGATTGAAATGTTTTACCTATGAATTCAATGTAAAATTAATGGTAATGACATACAATAGATTAAATGGTAAAAATATATTCTATTTATACTTTAAAACCATTAAATATTATAATTTAACCATATAACATATTGTGATGAAAAAGTTGTTTTTAATTAAAATATAGCGTGTTTTTACTATTCATTAAAATATGAATGTTATCAGAATAATATGAAAAATTTATCCAAGGTAAATTTTTATATCCTGATTCCTAATAAGAATTTTATTATGTCAAATTGAACTTATTAACATGTGAAATACTAGATTTATTGTTGGTGCGCCATCAAAAGGTGGCAAAACTGCATTTTTTGAAAAATACTTATTTTACACGAAAAATTTATTTTGCTCTCAAACGATGTTCTAGAAAATGTGTAAGATGAATAATAATGTCATAACATTCAAATTGTAGTAAATAATATTTATAACGGCTAGTCCATAATAATATTATAACAATATTTCATTGTTTTGTGAAACCCGGTTTTGCGTACCACACACGCTATCGAGGAAGGTCGCGAGTGCGTGTAATGCAAGCCAAGTCAAGGCTGCGTGTAGTGCTAGATCTCTTTGGTTTTGTGTATAATATAATCAAAACTTATTTCATTTATACATTAAACAAAATCTATTCTTAATGTTGCGTAGAATAATTTCCACAAAACAAACTTGAAATTGTGTGTAATAAGAGCCAAGAATAATGTTGCGTATACATCGAACTAATACATTGTTGTGTATAGTACAAGATAATATTGGTGTAGTGTAAAACACAAGACATCAATGAAATTAAAAGAATGTTTTTCATAAAATCTCGGGGTGTTACATTCTACCCCCTGTAAAATGAATTTCACCCTCGAAATTTTTCAGGGTTATAAATGGATTACTACTTGAATGTTTCATTAATAGAAACCCACATCGTAAAAAGGAATACCAAAACTTATCATTAAAAACTAAAGTATGAAATGTAACGGTTACCCAACTTAACTAATCACTGGGATTCCACATAGGAGAACATTGGTGAAAATATGGATATCAAAGAGAAATCTAACCATCATGTTCTGATGGATAGTGGTAGATAACATGGCTATGAAAAAGACAACAATCACAAATCCATAAATTTTTTATGATCTAAGGTACCATCTAATTCATCAAATATAAGAGCACTAGGAAAACATTTTTGGATTTCAATATCATTTCCCTAAATTTTAAAATTTTGAAATAGAAGAAATACTTAATTGATTTCAGTGTAATATCATTGTTGGTCATCCTATGAACAATTTCCACTTCATCTCTTATTTAAAGAAATGAAGTTGAATTTGTCATGTTCAAAGTGTTAGCAGATCATGCGATAGAAAAATAGGTCATTTCATCTGCCCCTATCACACATTATTAAATATACATAAGTCCATAAATACTGAGATTAATCGTATATGGTTCCTAAAATGGACTCATACTTCATCTATAATACCTCTTAATAAAACTAGTTTCTACTAACCTAGGACTTCCTGTAGACCAGTGGCAGGCGATAAAGGCCTGTCACACTTCGGTTGTGGGTTCGATTCCCACAACCTTGTCCGACGCGACGGGTTGTCGCCCATTCTTCAGGTTATCCTTTTTATAAAACTACATTATCATAACATTAAATCAATAATATCGAAAAAAGTTCTATCCTCAAACAATACTAACTTATGTCCAACGCAATCCATTCCAATATTTAGACTTATTCAAAATACTTCTGTTTTTTTAATGGTTGGGGCCGAAGCCTCATTTATTATCAAAGAAAAGAAAATAACTCTTTTAACTGGGTAGAGGGAGAACCATTACATAGCTCGAAGGCCCAGTGGGCAATTAGCCCATTACATGGCCCGTAGGCCCATTTTTTGGCTCAAAGACCATTCTGTGAATAATACTACTACAGTACCCACACTGCTACAGTACCCACCGCTGCTACAGTACTCTGCCGCCGCTACAATGCCCATTGCTGATACAGTGCGCCGCTGCTATAGTGTTCCGCTGTCCAAGCTCATTGTATAAAGAAAACAATTACGAGAAATTTCATCTGTCGAGCATGTGAATACCATCATTTATCCCCCATATATCATACAATATATCTTCTTGGTCAAATTACAAACATGTGTATACCATAATCATGTATTCTCTTGAATAATGAATAGACATTAAACCTTAATGAAAGCAAGAGTGTTGTAAAAATTTAACACATTCCACATACGAAAATTCAAAACTCAAACCAAGATATGACTTTGTCCTTATATTAGTCATGATCTAATTTCATTTTTTCTTTATCCCTTCATTATCCATGTAAAGACCTATAAAATTCAAGGGAATTTTTTTATTAATTTTCATTGGGATTTTACGAATACGCAGTTTCTGACGGAACCTGATTCTGAGGCCCGGTGTGCCCGGAATCATTTTCCGAAGTTTAGCTCGGGTACGTTCAGTGAACGAATGAGCAGGTTTTCCTAACTTTTGAAACGATGCTCAGAATCGAAATCCGAGGGCACCGATGGAACCGTAGTGCCGGTAATTTCTTAGGAAGACTTTTCCTGGAGTTAGGTTTTCTTGGGAGGTGATGTTAAAAATGTGAGGAATAAAAATAAAATTGTTTTACAATTTATTTTTATTTTTTTAACCGATGGTTAAGCGTTGTGGAATAGGAAGATGCAAGGAAGTCGGGGTGAGGCCCACAAGAGCCCCACCTTTTCAAATTCCTCAAACCTCCCATTATGTTTGCAAACCCCCACTTTTTGTGTAACACACCCACACCCTAATTAATGACAGGTCAACTCTCCCAAATTAAATGGACTGTTAATTATCTTTTCAATTAATATAATTAATTGGATGAGATCTTTGAATTTCTTTTATTGATGGCATGTGTGTGTGTGTAAATAAAATAAGACAACATCTTATTTTATCATGGGGGATTCACTGTGTGGAGGAGAGAACTCTTGAATATTTTATTCTTCCTTCTTGAAGAACATGAAGAACACTGAAGCTTCGACGAAGAACACCGTCTCATCTTTGCATCTTCTCTCCACGTCGAAGGAAGCGAGACGCCACATTCTTCATCGGGCGAACACCAACGACACTTACGGATCCTCGTCCCTCGAAAACGGATTCCGCGACGTCTTTTTTCTGCGATGAACCTCGATCAACGACTCCATCGAGGTAGGGGTTATTTTTTTTGTGAATATCCTTTGTCGTTCATCGTCTTTTATTTTGGTCCGCCTGATATAGTTATAACGGGAGGAGGTCGGACCGCACGAATATGGCCGAACTTCCTCCCCCTTTGTTGTTGAATTCTATGCGGCTCGAACGAAGGCGGCGCGGTGCAACGGAACCGCGCAGAATCAAGGAGGAACACGACGAAAGAAGCGTGGCGCTATCGTTCCACGCAAGAGAACCACGAGGAGGCCGCAGCCGGAGCGGGGCTACGGTGGAGGGGCGCGGCGCCGTCGCGCCGCGCCAGTCGGACAAGGCCATGACTTGAAGCCGCGGCGATGCAAGGAGGGGCGGCCGGACCCACCGGCCGCTGGCGCTTTGGAAGGGCGGGAACGCGGGGTCCCGCGGTGGCATCACCGGCCGGCCCACCGGGCCGGCCGTTTTCCCAGAAATTCAGGGGTCATAACCCCCGGCTGGCAAAGGGTACCCCCCCCCCCCTCTGTATCCCGCTCGGCCAAGTGGCCAAGCTGACTGGACGCGCGGACCACGCCCACGCCAGGCCTACCGGCCGCGCCTAGGCTAGTCCGGCTGCACCGGGCCGGGCCGCTCTGCGCCCTAATGCGCTGGACCCAGGCCCGGGTAGGGTCGCCCGGTTCGGGCCGACCCAGGGGGTCTTGGGCTGGGTCGGTCCGGGCACAAAACCCCATAAAACCGGTCAGGTTCGTTTAAATTCCCTTAACGTGGGCTACAGACCTCCGATCGACGAACCGTCAGTTGCAATACGATCCTTCGATCGAGACGGTCGTTTAGGTATATTACACTCAAGGTTTTGGAGAACTTTGCGTACGGCCGGGTTTGTTCTAGCACGAAACCAACCGGGCCCTCGGAGCGGAAACACTTATAACTTGAGCTCCGGACGTCCGATTGACATGCCGTCGACTTCGTTGGATTACTCTTAGTGAGACGGACGTTTTGGCTTACTGCGCTTGAGGTTTGGATGCAGTTGGAGTGCGGTCGGGTTGGTTTTGACTTAAAAACCAACCGGGCCCCTAGAACGAAAAAGCCAATAACTCTCAGACCGGGCGTCCGATTGACGCGCCGTCTGTCTCGTTGAGTTCCTTTTGTTGTGAAGGAACTTTGCGATACATCAACTCTGTTCTATGTGATAGTTGATGTATCGACCTCTTGCCTCGTGGAGCGGACCCTCCCAGAACGAGTCTGCTTTGTGCGGAAACCCTAGAGCTGGCTGAGACTTGAAGACTGTTGAACGATCGACTCTAAGTGTTTCGATAGCCCGGTGGGGAGCACTTAGTTGTAGCGGAAGACCCACATCAGAGGAGCGCTTGGTTGTAGCAGCAGACCCGCTGTACTCAACAAAAGGAGTACCTCTATAGGCTATGAGGGGAGAGCGCTTGTTTGTAGCGGCAGACCCATGGTGGGAAGCGCTTGGTTGTAGCAGCAGGCCCACAGTACTCAACAGGTGGAGTACTACAGCAGTCCAAGGTTAGTGGGAAGCGCTTGGTTATAGCGGCAGGCCCACTGTACTCGATAGAGGATAAGTTCCCCAGTATCTATTGGTTTGACGGTAACGACTATCATACTGGAATCCTCTGTGGGTTTGACGAAGACGACAACCGTACTGGAATCCCCCGTGGGTTCGGTGGTGACGAATACAATACTAGTATCCTACGTGGGTCCTAGCTAGATGAATCAATAACTTCACCTGATCATCTCCTTTTTCTTTACAAATGTTGTATACATGTGAGAGATGAGTTTTTACTCTCAATCATTATCTTCGATATGATTGACTTGCTTTCCTATGTCGATTGAGTTGTGCTTTCCTATGTGGATTGGGTTGTGCTTTCCTATGTGGATTGGGTTGTGCTTCCCTGTGTGGTTTGGGTTGTGCTTTTCTATGTGGATGTGATCGAACTTGGGCTCAGATGTTGGAGCCGAACTGGAATTGATGACTTAGGTATATGTATGGGCATGTACCTAAGTAGTGTTGGATGTTACTTCGTGATTGTATATTTCCTTTGTGGATTATCCTTTGTGAATTCTGGGAGCCCTTTGGGGGTCTCGGGGTCCCTACTGAGTAGCGTATACTCACCCCTGCACTGGCTATGCCCGCACGACGTTGTGATGGATGCAGACAACGGACAACTCTGATCGTGGTTGAGGCTTGTGGAGCAAGTCGGTACCGGGAGGTAGACTACTGGGCGGGATGTACACGGAGCGTACGGCTGGACCTGAGGAGCTGAGGAGGCTATCTGTACCCACCCTTCAGCTGGGACTTCCAGTGGACGACTCGATATTGCTGATTTACTTTCAGTTGCTGTACTTTCTTTTAGTTGTACTTTACTTCCGTTGGGTTTGTATTCTAGCTCATTTACTTTTCCGCACTTTCTATTTTGCACAGTGTTACTTAGTGTTTACTTCTTCTTTCTTACTCTATGGTGTTTGTTTACTTATAAAGGAAATTCCTTCCCCTTTTTGTTGGGATTTTATGCCTTGGTGCTAGTCGCCATCCCCTGGCCTATGGAAGGTTGGCTTTGGGTAGTCAGGGAACAGGTCCTGAGGACGGGTCGTGATAAATTGGTATCAGAGAAGTTCGGTTCTACTGCAGGACTCAGGACTCTAAAATTTCTTCTGTGTGAGGCAATAGTGTTAATGGTATTGATTGTGGTTATCAGTCCAGGGAGTCCAGTGTTGGTGCGGTGGCCAACGTATCCGTACACCAGGACCCTGACATCTGATTTCAGGCTCAGTGCACGAAAACATTGATTGCATGTGTGTTTCAAAATTTTTCTTTGTGATTACTTTATGTTAGCTCACCAGGTGTACTGTTTTGACCGTGGCACACCTGTTCCTTTTCAGGATGGCCCAACGATGGTAGCCATCTAGGGTTTAGAGCTTTGTGCGAGACGATAGCCCACCGAACGACGAGGCCTCGGTGTAGGTCCCTTTTACAGCGGAGGCACTGGTGGTACCTCTACCCACCCAGCCACCGATGCCACCAGCCGCAGCCGATGAGAGCGCATGTTGCCTTAGTGCACTGCATGTGTTTTAGCGTCAGAGACCGCACAGGTTCCGCGGGGAGATGGACCCTTAGGCAGCCGAGGATTGGCTGGAGGCTGTAGTTCGAGTTTTCAGGTTAGTGGGGACACCAACTAACCTCATGGTGATCCTTGCAGCGAGCCTCCTTCATGCGACAGCAGGTAGATGGTGGAGCCGGATACTCCAGGTGCACGATGAGGCATCTCTTCTATGTGCAGACTTTGAGAGCCTGTTCCGGGTAGAGTTTGTACCAGCCACCATTCGAGCGGTGCACATATAGGAGCTACTACAGCTGCGGCATGGAAGCATGACAGTAGTGCAGTATTCAGCGAGGTTCACCGATCTCTCGCGTTACTCTACAGATATGGTATGGGACCCATTTTTTAGGGCACGAACCTTCGAGCAGGGGCTTAGGCTAGAGATTAGAGCTTCAGTTATTTCCCATAGCATCCCGACGCAGACAGGGGTGTTGGAGCGAGCCCTCTTAGTGGAGAGTTTCCTTGCTGAGCTATCTCCAGCAGCAGGACCCACCACTAGCCGGCATGCGGTAGAGTCTTCTGTAGCGGGTAGTAGACAGATGACACGGAGGTCCAAGAGGACCATACCTACAGGTGATCAATCGCATGACACATGATCGTGTGTGCGAGGCACCCGGGGTGGAGAACGACTTACCAGGAGCAGACAGTGTTACTCTTGTGGCGGGGTTGGACACTTGGCACGTGACTGTCCGACCTGCCATACAGATGACCAGTGGATAAACGAAGGACCTCCCAGGCAGAGGCAGAGGTTCGATTGGGGTGGATCGTAAGGAGTAGGAGACCGAGGTAGGGGAACTGTCCGTGCAGCTGGAGGTGGACGACACTTTGTGGTGTTTCCACCACCACCACCAGGAGATCCACCCCAACCACAGGAAACAGGTGGACATGGAAGAGCTCAGCTTCAAGCAGCAGAGGAAGTTGACTATGGAGCTCCGAAAGCTGTCGGATAGGAGCGAAACTAGTTCCAGGCATGGAGTCCTTCTTATTGGTGCTTCTAGATTTCTTTTAGTTGATGTTGTGGTTGTATGTGTCTTTGTACTTTGAGCTGCAGTAATAAAGACACATTTCTTTGTGGCGTTTACTTTCCTGTCCTCTCTTTATGTTGTTAATAAGAGGTTCCAGTTTAAAAACTATTGACTTGACCCTCACTTCTGAGATACCTATTGGAAGAGACCCAGTGACCACACACTGATGCCGAAAGTGTGACTCAACCCTTGGAGGAGAGAGTAACGGTTGAATATCTTGGTAGTAGCGTCGAGGACTTACGACGTCATCCTTGGTATGGATTAATATCATCCATGTCAGGATTGACTGTATTAGGCAAAGAATGTGGTTCATCCTGGGGTTGAGTCTGAATTTCTCTTATCTGAAAATATGAAATCTTAGCAGCTCTTGTAGGACCAGAGAAGGTCCAGGCCATCCAAGAGCAGATGAGGACAGCTTAGAGCCGACAAAAGTCTTGTGCTAACAGGAGGCCGAGACCACTAGAGTTCGAGGATGGCGACCAAAGTTTCTTACGGGTCTCACCTCGACATGGATTATGGAGTTTTGGTCGGGGCAGTAAGTTATCTTTGTGCTTCATCAAACCCTTCTAGGTCCTCAATGGGGTAGGCTAGGTGGTTTCCCGCTTGACCCATCCACCTCAGTTGCACCGGGTGCACGACTTCTTCCACGTATCTCAGCTGAGGAGATACGTGCATGACCCGATGCATATCATCGACCACGGGGAGCTGGACTTTTGTGATTGGGTGATTTTTGCGGAGGTCCCGTTGGAGATTGAGGATCGACAGGATCGGGTCCTACGTGGGCGGTCGATTCCTCTAGTGCACATCATATGGCATCAAGGGAACCTCTAGGAGAGCACTTGGGAGCGGGAGGCTCAGATGCATGCTCAGTACCATATTTTTTCCCCTAGTTTGTGTTGTGTCTTTACGAGGACGTAAATCCATGAGGTGGGAGTAATGTAATGACCCGTAAATATCACGAGAATTTTTTTTCTTAATTTTCTTTGGGATTTTACGAGTACGTAGTTTCTGACGGCACCTGATTCCAAGGCCCGGTGTGCCCGGAATCATTTTCCAAAGTATAACTCAGGTACGTTCTGTGAAGGAACGAGCGGGTTTTCTGAACTTTTGAACCGGTGCTCGGAATCAAAATCTGATGGCACCGATGGAACCGCAGCGCCGATAATTGCTTAGGATGACTTTTCCTGGAGTTGCGTTTCGTCGGGAGGTGATGTTAAAAATGTGATGAATAAAAATAAAATTGTTTTACAATTTATTTTTATTTCATTAACCGTTGGTTAAGCGTTGTGGAATAGGAAGATGCAAGGAAGTTGGGGTGGGGCCCACACGAGCCCCACTTTTTCAAATTCCTCAAACCTCCCATTATGTTTGCAGACCCCCACTTTTTGTGTAACACACCCACACCCTAATTAATGACAGGTCAACTCTCCCAAATTAAATGGACTGTTAATTATCTCTTCAATTAATATAATTAATTAGATGAGATCTTTGAATTTCTTTTATTGATGGCGTTTGTGTGTGTGTAAATAAAATAACACAACGTCTTATTTTATCTTGGGGGATTCGCAGTGTGGAGGAGATAACTTTTGAAGATTTTCTTCTTCCTTCATGAAGAACACGAAGAACACCGAAGCTTCAATGAAGAATGTCGTCTCATCTTTGCATCTTCTCTCCGCATCGAAGGAAGCGAGACACTGTATTCTTCATCAGGCGAACCCAGACAACGCTTACAAAACCTCATCCCGCGATGCTGGCTTCTGCGACGTCTTTTTTCTGCGACAAATCTCGATCGACGACTCCATCAAGGTAGGGGTTATTTTTGTTCGTTAATATCCTTTGCCGTTCATCGTCTTTTATATTGGGTCACCTGATATCGTAAAAACGAGAGGAGTTCGGACCGCACGAACATGACCGACCTTCCTCCCCCTTTGTTGTTGAATTTTGTGTAGCTCAAATGAAGGTGGTACGGCGCAACGGAACCACGCAGAATCAAGGAGGAACACGATGAAGAAGCGCAGCACCTTCGCGCCACGCCGTTGAGGCCGAACGAAGCCGCGGCCGAAGTCGGGCCTCGGTGAAGGGGCGCTGCGCCATCGCACCGCGCTGGATAACCACGAAAAGGCCTCGGCCGGAGTGGGGCCGTGGAGGAGGGGCGCGACGTCGCCGTGCCGTGCTGGTCGGACAAGGCCACGGCTTGAAGCCGCAGCAGTGCAAGAAGAGGCGGCTGGAATTGCCGGCCGCCGGTGCTTCGGAAGGGCGGGACTGCCGAGTCCCTCGGTGGCAGCAATGGACAGCCAGTCGGGCTGGCCTGTTTCCGAGAAATTTGGGGGTCGTAACCCCTGGATGGCAAAGGGCGCCCCCCTCCATATCTCGCTCGGCCAATTGGCCGAGTTGACTGGATGCGCGGGCCGCACCCAAGCCAGGCCAACCGGCCGCGCCCAGGCCGGAACGGCCGCACCTAGGCCGGACCGGCCGCACAGGGCCGGTTGGGCCAGGCCGTGTCCTAATGCACCAGACCCGGGCCCAGGTTGGGTCGACCCAGTTTGGGCCGACCCAGGGGTCCTGGGCCGGGTCGGTCAGGGCCCAAAACCCCCTAAAACCGGTCAGGTTTTTTAAATGCCTGTAACTTGGCTACGGACCTCCGATCGACGCACTGTTAGTTGCGATGCGATCCTTGGATCGAGACGGTCGTTTCGGTATAATACACTCAAGGTTTGGTGAAAATTGGGTATGACCGGGTTGGTTCGAGCATGAAACCAATCGGGCCCTCGGAGCGGAAACCATTATAACTTGCGCTCCGGACGTCCGATTGACGTGTTGTCAACATCGTTGGATTCCTCTTAGTGAGATGGACCTTTTGGCTTACTCTGCTTGAGGTTTGGACGCATTTGGAGTGCGATCATGTTGGTTTTGACATAAAAACCAACCGGGCCCCTCGAACGAAAAAACCAATAACTCTCAGACCGGGCGTCCGATTGACGGGTCGTCTGTCTCGTTGAGTTCCTTTTGTCGTGACGGAACGTTGCGATACATCAACTATGGTCTACATGACAGTTGATGTATTGACCTCTTGGCTCGTGGAGCGGACCCTCCGGGAACGAGAATGCTGTGTGCGGAAACCCTAGAGCTGGCTAAGACTTGATGACTGCAGAATGATCGAATCTGAGTGTTTCAATAGCCCAGTGGGGAGCACTTGGTTGTAGCGGCAGACCCATGTTTGAGGAGAGCTTGGTTGTAGCGGCAGACCCACAGTACTCAACATAAGGAGTACCTATATAGGCTATGAGGGGGAGCGGTTTGTTGTAGCGGCAGACCCATGGTGGGAAGCACTTGGTTGTAGCAGAAGGCCCACATTACTCGACAGGTGGCATACTACAACAGTCCATGGTTAGTGGGAAGCACTTGGTTGTAGCGGCAGGCCCACTGTACTCGATAGAGGAGGAGTTCCCCAGTAGCTATTGGTTCGACTGTAAAGACTTTCGTACTGGAATCCTCTGTGGGTTCGACGACGACGACAACCGTACTGGAATCCCCCATGGGTTCAGTGGTGATGACTACAGTACTAGTGTCCTACGTGGGTCCAAGATAGATGAATCATTAACTTCACCTGATCATCTCCTTTTTCTTAATAAATGATGTATACCTGTGAGAGCTGAGTTTTGACTTTCAATCATTATCTTTGATATGATTGACTTGCATTCCTATGTGGATTGAGTTGTGATTTACTATGTGGATTGGGTTGTTCTTTCCTATGTGGATTAGGTTGTGCTTCCCTGTGTGGTTTGGGTTGTGATTTCCTGTGTGGATGTGATCGAACTTGGGCTCGGATGTTGGATCTGAACAGGAATTGATGAATTAGGTATATGTATGGGCACATACCTAAGTAGTGTTGGATGTTACTTTGTGATTTTATCTTTCCTTTGTGGATTATCCTTTGTGGATTCTGGGAGACCTTCGGGGGTTTCAGGGTCCCTACTGAGTAGCGTATACTGACCTTTGCACGAGCTATGCCCGAACTACGTTGTGTTGGATGCAGATGAAAGACAGCGTTGATCATGGTTGAGGCTTGTGGATCAAGTCGGTACCTGGAGGTGGACCACTAGGCGACACGTACACGGAGCAGACGGCTAGACCCGAGGAGCTGAGGAGGCTATCTGTACCCACCCTTCAGGTGGGACTTCAAGTGGATGACTCGGCATTGCTTCTTTACTTTCAGTTGCTTTACTTTCTATCAGTTGTACTTTACTTCAATTGGGTTTGTATTCTGGCCCATTTTCTTTTTCGCACTTTCTATTGTTCACAGTGTTACTTAGTGTCTACTTCTTCTTGCTTACTCTATGGTGTTTGTTTACTTATAAAGGCAATGAATTCCCCTTTTTGTCGAGATTTTACACCTTGGTGCTAGTCACCAGCCCCTGGCCTATGGAAGGCAGGGTTGGGGTAGTCACGGCATGGGTCCCGAGGACGGGTCGTGACAATTCCCATATCATCTTCTTTCCAAAAATATTTAAATCACTTTTGATAGTTATTGATTCCATATTCTAATGGAAAACCACAATGGACCATTACATAGATATTCCAATATACCATAAAAGTACATCAACAACATTATTCTTGAATACCAATACATAAACACTTCAATCCATCCTCTTCAATGATAGTCATGGAATAAATCCATGCTTGATTTAGAGGTAACCCCTTAGGTCAGGTCATTGAGTTGGGAAATTCCCATGTTCTCCACATATAAGAAATTGAACTCCATAACAGTCTGTCACTCTATGACCCTTCTCTCCACACAGATAACATATTCCCCTCCATTTGATGTATTCATCAAGGTTCTTCTTCCGTTCTTTATAAATCTCAATCTTCCTTTTTTATGCTCCTTAACATGAGAACATGCATAAAAGTCCATCATCCTATTTTTAATGAATTAGGAATACCACTAATGTTCGCCTTGTTAATCATATATCGCGATGACTGATTCAGCATAATCACAAAATCTTTCTTTCTGGGCATTACGCAATTTCATTGCTCAGAGTCACCAATTTTTCCGTTGGATTCAATATTGACCCAATTACTTCTGGTTCCCTCTAATGACTAAAACCAAAATCCATGGTGTAAGAAACTGTTAAAATAATGGCGAACCACATAATCAAAAAAAGTCACTTATTGGATGTCTAAATTATCACACATTCTTAATCTGAGACACCTTAGGTTCACCCTAGTTTATTCATGATCGTGAACATAATTCTAGGATGGTATGCTATAGTTATATCAAGGGATATCACAAAAGTTTTTGCATCCTAGTTTCCAAATGTTAACTAAACCTTTCCTCTGATACCAACTATAGAGACCCAAAGCATGACGCACATGGACATTACATTAATTTTTCAGAATACTTATTACATAACAAAAACTAAAACTCAAGTACCGTAATAGTTTAGTGTCTTTGGAAACTTGGAACATAATCTTCTAATCTTGGTAAAAGATCTTCAACATCTCCCATAAAAATATTCCCTTTTTTTCTTACCTAAAACCTTTTTTTATATCCTAGGGAAAAGAAAAAATATAAAGGATGAGATCAAATGATCTGTAAGGGTAAGCATAATGAAAATAAAACAAACCATATAAATTTGAACTTCAAAATATGATCATAATATTTAAAAATCAAAATCTTGAGCAATGACATAAAACATGGCAGTACATATGTCATAGATCATAATGGATCATCAATCATGATAAAATAGCATGGGAAAAAAACATGTAATTGTGGAAAACCATTAAGAACATGATATGATTTCCTTAGTAGCCAAGACATTACTGTCAAGACCATCTTAGTGGACAAAGTCCCTTACTGAATCGAGTTCACTCCTCGTTCTAGTCCTGTATCACTAAACCAGATTAATTTTCCATTCTATCCATGTCTATCTCAAGAGATATAAATCGTTACCCAATACATTGGAGGTAGATATAGGTCCCACCCATCTCATAATGAAATCATTCTTATGTGTTCCACAAAATCATAAATCATACATCATAGCATAATCCATGTAATAAAAATGGGCTTCATAAACATCATGCCATGATAACATAATCCATAAAAGGACTTCATAAAAATAATTCCATCATAACATAATGAAATAAATGTAATAATAGGGATAGAAACAGAACCCTATATTATCTTAGATAGAAAATAATTTTGATAAAACACTTGAACTCTATTCCTGAGGAATATATCTGTTCTTCTTCAAAAAAACATTTTTCCTTTCTCAAAATGTCATACAATTTTAAACTAAAAGAAGTTAATTGAAAATAAACTTCAAAACTTGTAAATTAAGCTTTATGTAAATAATTTTCTATGAAATCATAAAAATCCATTCACACCGTATAAGTTAAAAATAAACATTATTCTTGTACTTTGGCTGGAAAAGTCAAAAGTACCTGGTACTGAAAACAACAAAAGATTCCTTTCTTATATTTTTCTAAAAATTCAACAATAGGTAAAATTTGATTTAATCAATTGTAGGAGGATAGAAATAATATTAAATATTTATTAAACATGTATGTGGATGATAAATATGCCCCAGTAAATACCTATGTATAAACAATCTCGGATAAAAATTGAGATTGCGAGATTTTCCCTTACCTTAGGTCTGATATGATTCGTATGTATCTGAACCTCATGTATAATGATTTAAATAATGTAATTGACTTATTACAGAATCGTTTTCATTGTTATGATATCATATATGGTTTATTTATGACTTTATATTACCCGTTCCGTAGTAAGTCAATGTTAAAGCAGCGTTTTGTGTAAAATCCTTTTATTTATCGTACATGATTGAACTTGTTGTTCTTGATATTATTATTACTTATATCGTGATATAATTACTTCCAGAATTTAAATCATGATTTATATATCATATATATTCAGTATATATATATATATAATAGATAGATAAATGAAATGAAATACACTGTTCATGGAGACGGTAGGTCGTACGTATGCATGAACGCTGTTTTCTTTTCCTTATTAACATGAATGGAAGTAAGTAGATGACATATATATATATATATATACATAAATCCAGTAGCTTTATAATGTCATGTATTTCATTATTATTCATTATATTTACTTTATAATCTTTCTTGAGTGGTTAACATGGAGAATGAATCTCATCACGTCGTGGAGAAGGTAATCCGTACGTACGCACGAGCGATGATATCATTCCCATAATTATTGAATTGAATTGGAGTGGATGATATAATATCTCAGAATCATTATGATGTTATAATAACTATATATAATTATTCTTTACACCATTATACCCATCCAAGTAAGGTGGTGGTGGAAAAACATATTACACCACTGCGTGGAGACGATATTCCGTACGTACGCACGCGCGGTGATTTCGTTTTTGGTAGGATGGATAGAAGGTGATGTAGGGTTGTTTCATATTTATAATAACATATCATTATATTATTTATATTGATTTTATTAATTTATAAAGAAACAACTAAAGAAGAAGAAGTTGAAGAAAAAATAAACTTGAATGAATCTATAGAAGAGATTACCTCTTCTTCGATGCAACTCCTCTTATCCTCCTCTTAGGGCACTATAGTTGGTCGTTAAAGAAGACAAGGACCTCTAGTATAATAAATTCAAACCCTACATAAAAACTTCCAAAATTACTAAAATTCGAAGCTTAGATGAGATAGGGTTGTAATATCATAAACCAATAAGATTTAGACATGTTTGGAATTTATTTTAAACATTATCAACTTGATTTATCATTATTTAATCTATTGAGTTTTATCTGTGGTAATAAGATTTTATATTTTAAATTGTTATAAATAATTACTTATGTGTATTTATTTTTCCATAATTGGATAATTTATGACATTTTCGACCATATAAATTATAATTTATAATTTTTAAATATTTTTGTGATTTATAAACAATTTTATATTATGTTATTTTTATAAAATAACAATAGTGTCAATTTTGACAATATTCATTTATTTAAATTTAAATAAAATCCTAACAGAATATATGTTCGAACTAAAATCTTTAATAGATTCATAACATGTCATATATATCTAGAAAATTAGTGGAGCACATTAAATAGTTCATATAATATTTATTTTAATATTTTTAAAACCATTTATTTCATATTTAAATCAATAAAATAATTTCCACATCACAATTTTGTCACCTTTAAAGATAATTATTCAATCCTTAAAAATTCTAAATAAATTCACATGATGTAGATAATTTTATTTTATTTCTGGACACTATTAATTTTCGACATTTCATGATGTTTATCAGTAAATTAAAATTATTATACTTATAATATTTAAGAGAGTGACATGTTGTCACTTTCTTTGGTTTTAATAATAATTAAATTATTTTTATGGTCAAAAGTCTATAAAATTAATCTATTCTGACCCTTAGTTGATATGGGTCGACTTTTAGTCATCCAATAGAATTTTGGAAGGTGTTAGAGTAATTTTATAATCTTTTTTTCCTTACTTACCTGATTTACCTTTAACTGCGGTAAATAAAAATTACTGTAGTTACTATTCATAATATAAAAAAAATTAAAAGTAACCAATTAACATATGTAAAGACCCGTAAAATTCAAGGAAATTTTTTTCTTAATTTTTTTTGGGATTTTACAAGAACGCAGTTTCTAACGACACTTGATTCCGAGGCCTGGTGTGCCCGGAATTTCTATCCGAAGTTTAGCTCGGGTACGTTCATTGAACGAACGAGCGAGAATTTCTAACTTTTGAACCGGTGCTCAGAATGGAATTCTGAAGGCACCGATGGAACCGTAGCGCCGATAATTTCTTATGAAATCCTTTTCCGGAGTTGCGTTTGCATGAGAGAAGATGATAAAAATTGTGGAAGTTTAATTTATAATTAAACTACAATTTTTATTTTCTTTAAGTGGTTTTAGGCTTTGGGTGGAAGTTGGGTAACTACCCAACTTCCCAAGAGAGGTTATAAGGGTGGTAGGGACCACACGAACCCCACCCCTTCATATTCTTCAACCCCCCTCAACTCACCATTAACTTTTGATAACTTAAAGATTAATAACTTATGTTATTAATTAAGTGAGTTAAGTGTGGATATTTGAATTTCGAACTCTTGAAATTCAAAAGTTATGTTATGTTAATAAAATAAGAGGTGAGCTTATTTTATTTGGGGTTGGAACCTTGTGGTGGAATTTTTGGGAGAAAAGACTAAGGACTTGAGGAAGATCTTCTTCTTCGATGAAGAACGCGAAGAACACATCAGTCTCCGACGAAGAACGTCGAGTTCTCGGAAACTGATTACGCGACGCCGACACGACTTCCTCCTTCCGTGACATCTCTTTCCGCGATGGTTTTTCCACGACAAATCCTCGTACGACGAACCTCTGTTAAAGCTCGCATGAAGTAGGGGTTTAATTATTTTATTTTGTTCGTGAATTCTACTTTGTCGTCCTTCGTGAATATATGACCAAATTCTTTCAATTAATGAGAGGGGGCTGGACCGCACAAACAAGGCCGACCCTCCTCCCTTATCCTTGTTTTGTTTCTAATGTGTTGGAACGGAAATGGAAAGGTGCCGTCGTACCACGCGGGATGGTGCGACAAGTAATGTGCGGCGCCGTCGCGCCGTGCCGTGACGTTGAACCAAGTCGCGGCGCCGTCGTGCCGCTTCGGAGAAAACTGAAGACAACGCGGCCGGAGCAGGGCCACGGCAGAGGGGCGTGGCATCGTCGCACCGTGGAAGAAGAACCAAAACCGCGGCTAGTTCCGGGCCGCGGCGGAGCAAGGTGACCAACGGCCGGTTCTGGGCCGCCGGTGTCGGAGCAGGGAGGGGACCGGCCGTCGTCGGTCCCGTGGTGGCAAAAACCGGCAGGTCGGGATGGGCCGGCCGGACAGGAAGACAGCCAGGGGTTCAAACTACCGGCCGACCAACAAAACGTCCCCCATTAAAGGGGGTCCGCAGTTACAACCAGGGGGCAGGGCCCCTCCCCCCCATGCAAACGGCTCGACCGTTTGGCCGAGCGCCTGGCCATCGCGCTGGGCGCGCTGTGCCCAGGCCGGGCCGGCTAACTGGCTGGTCTGCCTGGCCGGGCCGCGCCCAGGTCGGGCTGGGCCGGGCCGGGCTGCGCCCAAGCGGGCCGGACCCGGACCCTGTTCGGGTCGACCCTGGGGGTATCGGGTCGGGTCGGACCGGGCCTGAACCCCTTATTACCGAATCTTTTCCGGTCGGACGCCCATAACATGTGATACGTGCCTCCGATCGACGCACCGTCAGTTGTGATGCGATCCTTGGATCGAGACGGTCGCTTCGGTATATTGCACTAAAGGTTTCGGAATACTTTGGGTTCGGCAGGGTTGGTTCGTACACAAATCTAACCGGGCCCTCGGAGCGGAAACGCTCATATCTTAAGCTCCGGACGTCCGATTGACGTGCCGTCGACTTTTTTGGATTCCTCTAAGTGAGACGGATCTTTTGGCATACTCCGCCCAAGGTTTGGACACAGGTGGAGTACTGTCGGGTTGGTTTTGTTTTAAAAACCAACCGGGCCCCTCGGACGAAAAAGCCAATAACTCTCAGACCGGGCGTCCGATTGACGCGCCGTCTGCGACGTTGGGTTTATGTTGATGATACAGAGATTTTGGATATATAAACTCTGGACTATGTGTTAGTTGATGTATCAGCCTCTCGAGTCATGGAGCGGACCCTCCCGAACGAGTTTGCTGTGTGCGGGAACCCTAGTGCTGGCTGCGTTTGCTTCTGTGACGACGACGACTGTACAGAGATCCTCAGTGGATTCGACGGCGACGAATACAGCACTCAGAGATCCTATGTGGATCAGTGCTACCGATCCTGTGTGGGTCTGATCCTATGTGGGTCAGCGCTCAGCGGTTCTGTGTGAGTCAGCGCCTACAGATCCTGTGTGGGTCTGACCCTGTGTGGGTTATTGCCGGGGTTAGTTACCTATCGATCCTTTGTGGGTCAGATCCTATGTGGGTCATTGCGGGGGTTAGTTACCTATCGATCCTTTGTGGGTCAGATCCTATGTGGGTCATTGCGTGGGTTAGTACCTATCGATCCTTTGTGAGTCCGACGGCTTAGATGAATCAGTGGCAATATCTGATCATCTCTATCGTCATATGAAGAAGTATACCTGTGTGAGCTTAATCCTGTTTTTCTTTCCTATGTGGATTGTGTTGAGCTATCCTGTGTGGATTTACGTTTTTCTTTCATGTGTTGACTGGGTTGTACTTGGGCTCGGATGTTGGAGCTGAACAAGAATTGATGACTTAGGTATATGTATGGGCATATACCTAAGCAGTGTCGGATGTTACTTCGTGATTGCATCTTTCCTTTGTGGATTTTGGGAGACCTTCGGGGGTCTCGGGGTCCCTACTGAGTAGCTTATACTCACCCCTGCACGGACTATGCCCGCACTACGTTGTGTTGGTTGCAGACGACGGACAACGCTGATCGTGGTTGAGGCTTGCGGAGCAGGACGGTGCCTGGAGGTGGAGCACTGGGCGGGACGTACTCGGAGCGGTTGGCTGGACCTGAGGAGCAGAGGAGGATATCTGTACCCACCCTTTAGGTGGGACCTCCAGTGGACGGTTCGACGCTGCGGCTCTACTTTACAGTTGTTGTTTTCCTTTTCCAGTTGTACTTTACTTCCAGTTTGGGTTTGTATACTGGCCCACTTACTTTTCCTCACTTACTGTTGTTCCAGCTTTTACTTAGTGTTTACTTCTTTTGCTTGCTTGCTCTGTGGTGTTTTTTTACTTTACAAAGGCAATGCCTTCCCTTTTTTTCGGGAATTTACGCCTTGGTGCTAGTCGCCAGCCCCTGGCCTATGGAAGGCGGGCTTGGGGTAGTCACGGGACGGGCCCCGTGGACGGGTCGTGACAAATTGGTATCAAAGGAGTTCGGTTATACCACAGAACTTGGGACTCTGATCTTTTCCTATGTGAAGCAATAGTGTTAAGCGTATTGGGTGTGGTTATCAGTCCAGAAAGTCCAGTGATGGTGCGACGGCCGACGTATCCGTACACCAGGACCCTGACTTCTGATTTCCGACTTAATGCACGAAAACATTGATTGAATGTGTGTTTCAAGTTTTCTATATGATTACTTGTGTCACCTCACCAGGTATACTGTTCTGACCGTGTCGCACCTGTTTCTTTTCAGGATGGCCCCACGACGACAGCCAGCTAGGGTTCTGAGAGTTGAGTGTGACGACAGCCCACCGAGCGACGAGGCCTCGGTGCAGGGCCCTTTGTCAGCAGTGGCACCAGCGGTAGCTCTACCCCCCGATCCACCGATTCTTCCAGCCCCAGCCGCTGATGATGCATGTCGCCTTAGTGCACTGCATGAGTTCCAGCGTCAGCGACCGCCCAGGTTCCGCAAGGAGACGGACCCCCAGGCAGCCGAGGACTGGATGGAGGCAGTGGTACGAGTTTTTCGGTTAGTGAGGACACCAGCGGACCTCATAGTGATCCTCGCAGCGAGCCTACTGCACGCAGCAACGAGCCGATGGTGGATCTTGATGCTCCAGGTGCACGTTGAGGCATCTCTCCTCTGGACGGACTTTGAGAGCCTCTTCCGCTCGGAGTTCTTCCCAGCCACCCTTTGTGCAGTGCGCATCCAGGAGCTTCTTCAGCTGCGGTAGGGCAGCATGACGGTTGCCCAGTACTCGGCGAGATTTACCGATCTCTCGCGCTACTCGACCGACATGGTACGAGACCCATTCTTCCAGGCCCGGACCTTTGAGCAGGGATTGAGGCATGAGATCAGGGCATCGCTGATCTCCCTCAGCATTCCGACTCAGACAGGTGTACTAGAACGACCTTTTCTCATCGAGAGATTTCTTGCTGATTCTACACCAGCGGCGAGACCTACCGCAGGGCGACACATGGCGGAGTATTCTGCAGCCGACAATAGACAGATGTCGCAGAGGTCCAAGTGGGCCAGGCCAACAGGCGGACGACCACAGGATACTGGCTCGGAGGTGCGGGGCACACGCATCAGAACCAGTCTTACGAGTGGAAGACATTGCTATGCATGTGGCGGGTAGGGCCACATGGCTCGTGACTGCCCGACCCGCCATGCAGAGGAGCATCAGACGGTTGAGGAACCACCTAGGCAGAGGCAGAGGTTCGACCATGGCGGTCCGTAGGGAGCAGGAGGACGAGGCAGAGGAGCTGGCCAAGCAGCAGGTGGTGGGCGATTCTTTGAGGCTCTACCACCACCACCACCACCAGGAGTTCCACCCCGAACTCAGGGGAGAGCACAGCTTCAGGCAGTTGAATCCTACGATCATGGAGCTCCGGAAGCGGGTGGACAAGTGCGGGACTAGCTCTAGGCCTGAGTCCCTTGACCATAATGCCTCTTGCTTCTTTGTTTGTGTTTCCTTGTGTCCTTGTACTTTGAGTTGATGTAATAAAATACACTTGCATTGGTGACATTTTCTTTCTTTTCTTTTGTTTGTTATTACTATGAGGTGCCGGTTAAAAAAAACTGTTGACTTGACCCTCACTTGCGAGATTCTTACTGGAGGAGACCCAGTGACCACACACTGATGCCGAAAGTGTGACTCAACCCATGGAGGTGAGAGTAATGGTTGGATATCTTAGTAGCAGCGTCGATGCCTTACGACGTCATCCATGCCATGAATTAACTAGTCATTATGGGATTGACTGTATTAGGCAAGGAACGTGGTTCATCTAGGGGATGAGACCAGATTTTCCTTTTCGGTAAAGGAGAAATCTTTGCAGCTTTGCAGAACGTTAAGGAGGAAGGGGAAACCCTTCGTGTGGTCAGACAGATGTCAGCAGAGCTTCCAGGAGATGATACAGAGATTGACCAGCGCACCTATCTTGAGGTTTCCTGAGGAGGGAGTAGGGTATGTAGTCTACTGCGATGTATCAGGGACTGGAATCCGATGTGTCCTGATGGAGGAGCGGGCCATGATCGCCTATAGATCACGTCAGTTAAGGCCGCATGAGCAGAACTACGCTACCCACGACCTGGAGTTAGCAGCAGTGGTCTTCGCTCTGAAGACATGACTACACTACCTTATGGGCGAGTGATTTACAGTATTTTCTGACCATCAGAGTCTTAGATACATCTTCTCTCAGAAGGACCTGAATCTGAGACAGCGGCGATGACTCGATTTCCTCCAGGACTATGACTTTTAGATAGTCTATACTCCTGGGAAGGGAAACGTGGTAGCCAATGCTCTCAGTAGAAGGATGGGAATTCAGCTACTTGGGGAGGCGACATAGCAGCTAGCCTCTTTGCAGATATCCTTCGTGGATAGAGATGGAGCAGCCTTTCTTCAGTCTCTCACAGTCACCCCTCCACTACTGCAGCGGGTCAGAGAGGCACAGCGCGGGGACACTGACTGTGAGACGCGGCGTGCACAGATATCCTCAGGATAGGAACCTGATGGATTCTCCTATGGAGCAGACCACGACGTCCTTTAAAAGGATGTACCTTGGTACCAGTTTGTTTACGGGAGGAAGTGCTGAGAGAGTTTCACACTTCTCCTTTGGTGGTACATCCTGGAGTGGCGAAGATGTACCAGGATCTCAGACGACAGCATTGGTGGCCGGTCATGAAGAAGGCTATGGAGGAGTTCATTTCTCGATACCTCACCTGCCAGTAGGTGAAGGGAGAGCACCAGGTACCAGCAGGCTTGGTACAAACTTTGGAGGTTCCGGAGTGGAAGTGGGACGACATATCTATGGACTTCTTGACTAGACTTCCACGCACTTCCAGAGGTCACGAATCCATTTGGGTGATTATCGACCGACTCACTAAGTTGGAACACTTCTTACCCATTAGAGACCAGGGCTCAGTGGAGAGCTTGGGGAGTCTTTATGTTCAGGAGATTGTACGACTTCACGGTGTGTCATCATCTATCGTCTCCGATCGAGATGCATGCTTCACTTCCCGGCTTTGGAAGGAGTTGCAGGAGGCGTTCGGGACACAACTACGTCTGAGCACTACCTTTCACCCTCAGATAGATGTTCAGACGGAGAGGACCATTCAGACTCTTGAGGACATGCTCCGCGCATGTGTCCTCGACTTTGGTCGCAGCTGGGAGGACCACCTACCCTTGGTGGAGTTTGCGTACAACAACAGCTACCACTCCACCATTGGGATGACACCATAAGAGGTGTTGTACGGATGACCTTGTAGATCTCCTTTGTTCTGGACAGACCCTGGGGAGTCAGAAGTTGTGGGACCAGAGATGGTCCAGGTCATCCAGGAGCGGATGAGGACAGCTCAGAGCTGGCAGAAGTCTTATGCTGACAGGAGGCGGAGGCCCCTAGAGTTCGAGGATGGCGACCACGTCTTCTTTCGTGTCTCACCTCGACGTGGATTACGGAGATTTGGCCGGGTGGTAAGTTGTCTCCATTCTTCATCGGACCATTCCAGGTTCTCAATAGGATTGGCGAGGTGGCCTATCGCCTGGCTCTACCACCTTAGTTGCACAGAGTGCATGACGTCTTCCACGTATCTCAGGTGAGGAGATACGTGCATGACCCGACGCATATTATCGACCATGGGGAGCTAGACGTTGATGATGGGGTAACTTTTACGAAGGTTCCAGTGGAGATCGAGGATCAACAGGAGCGGGTCCTGCGTGGACGGTCAATTCCTCTAGTGCGCATCAGATGGCAGCACGGGAACCTCCAGGAGAGCACTTGGGAGAGGGAGGCTCAGATGCGTGCTCAGTACCCACATTTGTTTCCCTAGCTTAAGATGTATCTTTACGGGGACCTAAATCCATGAGGTGGGAGTAATGTAAAGACCCGTAAAATTCAAGGGAATTTTTTTCATAATTTTGTTTGGGATTTTACATGAACGCAGTTTCTGACAGCACTTGATTCTGAGGCCTGGTATGCCCGGATTTTCTCTCCGAAGTTTAGCTCGGGTACGTTCAGTGAACGAACGAGCGGGAATTTCTAACTTTTGAACCGGTGCTCGGAATCGAATTCCAAGGGCACCGATGGAACCATAGCGCCGGTAATTGCTTATGAACGCCTTTTCCGGATTTTCGTTTGCACAAGAGAAGATGATAAAAATTGTGGAAGTTTAATTTATAATTAAACTACAATTTTTATTTTCTTTAAGTGGTTTTAGGCTTTGGGTGGAATTTGGGTAACTACCCAACTTCCCAAGAGAGGTTATAAGGGTGGTGGGGCCCACACGAACCCCACCCCTTCATGTTCTTCAACCCCCCTCAACTCACCATTAAATTTTGATAACTTAAACATTAATAACTTATGTTATTAATTAAGTGAGTTAAGTGTGGATATTTGAATTTCAAACTCTTGAAATTAAAAAGTTATGTTATGTTAATAAAATAAGAGGTGAGATTATTTTATTTGGGGTTGGAACCTTGTGGTGGAATTTTTGGGAGAAAAGTCTAAGGACTTGAGGAACTTCTTCTTCTTCGACGAAGAACGCGAAAAACACATTGGTCTCCGACGAAGAACATCGAGTTCTTGGAAACCGATTACGCGACGCCGTTTACCGCGACGCCGACGCGACTTCCTCCTTCCGCGACATCTCTTTCCGCAATGTTTTTTCCCCGACGAATCCTCGTATGACGAACCTCCGTTCAAGATCGCACGAAGTAGGGGTTTAATTATTTTATTTCATTCATGGATTCTACTTTGTCGTCCTTCGTGAATATATGACCAAATGCTTTCGATTAACGAGAGGGAGTCAGACCGCACAAACATGGCCGACCCTCCTCCCTTATCCTTGTTTTTTTTCTAATGTGTTGGAACAGAAATGGTGCGGTGCCGTCGTACCGCGGGGGATGGTGCGACAAGTAATGCGCGGCACCGTCGCGCCGCGCTGTGAAGTTGAACCAAGTCGCGGCGCCATCGCGCCGCGTCGGAGAAAACCAAAGACACCGCGGCCAGAGCGGGGCCGCGGCGAAGGGGCGCGGCACCGTCGCGCCGTGCTGGACGAACCAAAACCACAGCTGGTTCCGGGCCGCGGAGGAGCAGGGTGACTGGAGGTCGGTTCCGGGCCATCGGTGTTGGAGCAGGGAGGGGATCGGCCGTCACCGGTCCTGTGGTGGTAGAAACCGGCCGGCCGGGACGGGCCGGCCGGACTGGAAGATAGTCGGGGGTTCAAACCCCCAGCCGACCAACAAAAAGGCCCCCATTATAGGGGTTCGTGGTTACAACCAGGGGGCAGGCGCCCCCCCCCCCCCCCACGCCAAACGGCTTGGCCGTTTTGCCGAGCACCGGGCCAGCGCGCTGGGCACGCTGTGCCCAGGCTGGGCCGGCTGCCTAGCCGGTCCGCTAGGCTGGGCCGTGCCCAGGCTGGTCCGGGCTGTGCCCAAGCAGGCTGGACCCGGACCCGGGTCGGGTCGACCCGGTTCAGGTCGACCTTGGGGGTATCGGGCCGGGTCGAACCGGGCCCGAACCCCTTATTACCGAATCTTTTCCGGTCGGACGCCAATAACTTGTGCTACGGGCCTCCGATCGACGCACCGTCAGTTGCGATGAGATCCTTGGATCGAGACGGTCATTTTGGTATATCACACTCAAGGTTTCAAAATACTTTGGGTTTGGCTGGGTTGGTTCGTACACGAAACCAACCGGGCCCTCGGAGCGGAAACACTCATATCTTAAGCTCCGGAGGTCCGATTGACGTGACATCGACTTTGTTGGATTCCTCTAAGTGAGAGGGATCTTTTGACTTACTCCTCCCGATGTTTGGACGTAGGTGGAGTACGGTCGGGTTGGTTTTGCTTTAAAAACCAACCGGGCCCCTGGGACGAAAAGGCCAATAACTCTCAGACCGGGCGTCCGATTGACGCGCCGTCTGTGACGTTGAGTTCCTGTTGACGATATGGAACTTTTGGATACATCAACTCTAGACTATGTGTTAGTTTATGTATCAGCCTCTCGAGTCGTGGAGGGGACCCTCCCGAACGAGCTTGCTGTGTGCAGGAACCCTAGTGCTGGCTGCGTTTGCTTCTGTGACGACGACGACTGTACAGAGATCCTCAGTGGATTCGATGGCGATGACTACAACACTCAGCGATCCTATGTGGATCAGTGCTACCGATCCTGTGTGGGTCCGATCCTGTATGGGTCAGTGCTCAGCGGTTCTGTGTGAGCCAGCGCCTACAGATCCTGTGTGGGTCAGATCCTGTGTGGGTCATTGCGGGGGTTAGTTACCTATCGATCCTTTGTGGGTTAGATCCTATGTGGGTCATTGCGGGGGTTAGTTACCTATCGATTCTTTGTGGGTCAGATCCTATGTGGGTCATTGAGGGGGTTAGTACCTATCGATCCTTTGTGGGTCCGACGACTTAGATGAATCCGTGGCAATATATGATCATCTCTATCGTCATACGAAGAAGTATACCTATGTGAGGTGAATCCAGTTTTGCTTTCCTATGTGGATTGTGTTGAGCTATCCTGTGTGGATTTACGTTTTCCTTTCCTGTGTGGACTGGGTTGTACTTGGGCTTGGATGTTGGAGCCGAATAAGAATTGATGACTTTGGTATATGTATGGGCATAAACCTAAGTAGTGTCGGATGTTACTTCTTGATTGCATCTTTCTTTTTTGGATTATCCTTTGTGGATTTTGGGAGACCTTCGGGGGTCTCGGGGTCCCTACTGAGTATCTTATACTCACCGCTACACGGACTATCCCCGCACTACGTTGTTTTGGTTGCAGACGACGGACAACGCTGATCGTGGTTGAGGCTTGCGGAGCAGGATGATACCTGGAGGTGGACTACTAGGCGGGTCGTACTCGGAGCAGTTGGCTGGACCCGAGGAGCAGAGGAGGCTATCTGTACCCACCTTTCAGGTGGGACCTCCAGTAGACGGCTCGACGCTGCGGCTCTACTTTACAGTTGCTATTTTCCTTTTCCAGTTGTACTTTACTTCCAGTTTGGGTTTGTATACTGGCCCACATACTTTTCCACACTTACTATTGTACCAGCTTTTACTTAGTGTTTACTTCTTCTTCTTGATTTCTCTGTGGTGTTTCTTTTACTTTACAAAGGCAATGCCTTCCCTTTTTATTAGGAATTTACGCTTTGGTGCTAGTCGCCAGCCCCTGGCCTATGGATGGCGGGCTTGGGGTAGTCACGACACGGGCCCCGAGGACGGGTCGTGACAACATAATTTAGACCCACTAAATTAAAATATGGTATCCATTTTTTAAAATTCTAAACACATAAGTTTCCGTAATTAATTTAAAATTAATCTCGTTGTTAAGAAAACTGGTTTTAAAAGTTAAAACATTGCCAAAGATTGAAATGTTTTTACCTATGAATTCAATTTAAAATTAATGGTAATGACATATATTAGATTAAATGGTAAAAATATATTCTATTTATACTTTAAAACCGTTAAATATTATAATTTAACCATATAAATTATTACGATGAAAAAAAATGTTTCTAATTAAAATATAGTGTGTTTTTACTATTCATTAAAATATGAAAGTTATCAGAATAATATGAAAATTTTATCTAAGGCATATTTTTATATCCTGATTCCTAATAAGAATTTTATTTTTCCAAATTGAACTTATTAACATGTCAAAAACTAGATTTAATGTTGGTGCGCCATCAAAAGGTGGCAAAACTGCATTTTTTGAAAAATACTTATTTTACACGAAAAATTTATTTTGTTCTCATATGATGTTCTAGAAAATGTGTAAGATGAATAATAATGTTAGAACATTCAAAATGTAGTTAATACTATTCATAACGTCTAGTCCATAATAATATTATAACAATATATCTTTGTTTAGTGAAACACGGTATTGCGTACTACACACGCTATCGAGGAAGGTCGTGATTGCGTGTAATCCAAGCCAAGTCAGGGCTATGTGTAGTGCAACCTCCCTTTGGTGTTGAGTATAATAAAATCAAAACTTATTTCATTTACACATTAAACAAAATCTATTCTTAATGTTGCGTTAAATAATTTCCACAAAACAAACTTGAAATTGTGTGTAACAAGAGCCAAGAATAGTGTTGCGTATACTACGAGCTAATACGGTGTTGCGTATAGTACAAGATAATCTTGGTGTAGTGTACAACACAAGACATCAATGAAATTAAAAGAATATTTTTCATTAAACTTTTGGGAGTTACAATTCGGGTTTATAAGCGCTTTTATGCTTTGATAGGTTGTATTAGCATTTATTAGGGATTTTAGGGATTTTTAATGGTATATTTGCATTTTTTACGGTTTAGTGAGGTTTATTATGGTTTATTATGGTGTGTTAAGGTTTATTAGAGTTTATTAGGTAAATCTAGGGTTTTATTAGGGTTGAGTCAGTATATTTAAGGTTTCATTAGGGTTTATTAATGTTTAGTATGGTTTATTAGGGTTTGTTAGGGATTTTTTTAGGTTTACTAGGGTTTGTTAGTGTTTTTATTAGGGTATATGAGTGTTTTTTAGTTATTTTTAATATATATGAAAGGTTGTTATGACTTTTTCGGTTTTATTAGTTTTTTTTTAGTGTTTGTGAGAATTTTTAATTGTTTATTAGCTTTTATTTGAATTTATTACGGTTTATTAGGGTTTCTAGGGTTTTTTGATGTTTTTTCTGTGTTTTTTGTTTATTGGGGTTTAGTTGGGTTTTATTAGGTTTTGTTATGGTGTGTTAAGGTTTATTAGGGTTGAGAAGGTATTTTTAGGGTTTTATTCAGGTTTTATTAGGGTTTATTAGTTTTTATTAGGGTTTATTAGGGATATTTATTGTTTATTAGTGTTTTTTAGGGGTTTATTAGTTTTTTTTGTTTTATTAGGTTATATTAGTGTTTGCTAGGTCTTTCTAGATAATATAGCATGTTTTTATTTCTTGTGAGCATTTTTTTGTGAGCGTTTTAGGGTTTCTTTGATTATATTAGAGTTTATTATGGTTTATTAGGGTTTCAAGTTATTTTTAAGGTATATTAGTGTTTTTTGTCTTTATTATGTTATATTAGTGATTTTAGGTCTTTTTAGGTAATATAGAACGTTTTTATTTTTTGTGATTGTTTTTATTGTTTGTGAGTGTTTTTAGGGTTTATTAGGTTATATTAGAGTTTATTAGGGTTTCTAGGGATTTTTTAAGGAATACTAGCATTTTTTTCTTTATTAGGGTTTTGTAGGGTTTTATTAGGGATTATTATGGTGTGTTAAGGTTTGTTATGTTTGAGTAGGGATTATTTGGCTTTATTTACGATTTATTAGGGAATTGTTGAGTTTATTTGGGGTTTATTTGTGGTTAATAATGTTTATTTGTGTCTATTAGGGTTGGTTAGGGTTGTTTAGGTTTTCTTAACATGTTTTTAGGGTTTTTTAGGTTTTATTATCATTAATTAGGGTTTATTAGGTATTTTTGGGGTATTATTTGGGTTGAGTAGAGTTTGTTAAGATTTTAGGGATTATAAGGTGTTTTTAGGGATTATTAGAGTTTATTAAGGCAAGGAAGGCTCGGGGCCAGGCTATTCTTGACACCCCCCAAAGTTTATTAAAGAGAAGAAAGACACTACAGACAAGGGAGGGGCGGGGTCAATCAACCCACACCCAAAAACCCTTAACAAACACACACCCAAAGACTGAAAAAAAGAAAAGAAAACCCAAAAGAAGCACCAGTCTTCCATCAGCAACCCATCCCTTCACAGGATCTACCAGCCTTCATCATCCTCATAGTCCACACCAGGGGGGTCTCCCTCGGCACCATAACCGTAGTCCGCATCAGAGACTACTGATTCCCATTAAGAAGAGTCATATTGCTTCAAGAAATTGGCATAATTCTCACTTAACCTCACATGCTCCACATTCAGCTGTTTCTTGGAATCCCTTTCACCTCTTCCAGAGGCATTTTCCTTAGCCTTGCAGGATGCTCTTGTGGTCACAATATTTATCAAGGAAGAGTAGTCCTTCCTTGACTTCCTCCTTTTTGGATCAACATGGATCCCGACATGCTTGTTTTCCTTCCCGATGGCCTCCTCAAGCATGACCCTCTCCTTAAGGACCATAGCCATGTTGTGATCTATCCTACTATTATCCTCCTGAAGTAGGTCGGGAATGAAGGAGGATTCCTGGTTAAGTGGATAGCCCGCATGAACCCCACAAGGACCTGGGCAGTCCACCATTGTCAAAGTCATCGCATGAGCATGTGCAGGGTTTCCCTTCCAAGGACCTGGGTGATCTGGGATGAAGGGGGCCTCCTAATTCAGGGAACAGTTAGTAAGAACAGGTTCATCAGAAGCCATACAAAGAGGATACACCACACCGGCCAAGGCCAGCTGTAAATGCCCCTCATCCAATGGAGGCTCCAACCCATGCTTTTCCCTTTTCCCATGCTCTCCAGCATCATTTAAGGGACCAATAATGTCTAGAATTGACTCATCATTTAGAAAAACATCTTGCTTCTCACTTAGCATCTGTACAGCAGGCCTTACACACCCATCATCAACAACCAGAGCCCCTTTCCCCTCCTCTCCATTAATATTGCTTACCTTTCCCTTATCCATATCAAAAACATCACAGTTGTGTCCAAGAGCCTTTAAATCCCTTATCTCCTGCTCATCAACACCGCCCAAGTACCTAGTGATGTCCAACAGTGGCTCAACTTCACTAGCCTACTGGGCCACCCCCACCACCCCTCTCAGCAGCAACAACCTGCACCCCTCTCTCTTGAACCTCAGACTTCTCACTCCCAGCATCAACAAGTGGAGACCCTTGCACCTCCTCCTCAAGCTCCATCCCTTCAAAGCGATTGAAGGTTGGGATGGCCTCCCTGCTATCAGATGAGTTTGACTTCCCACCATTAGCAACCTCCCTGCATAAGGAATTCCCAGCATCTGAGAGCTTTAGGTCACTCCTCAAATGCTTGAAGATGTTGGCCACCTTGGGTTGGCACTCAATAACCACTTTACCTCCATCAACTACAGATCTATTCCCCCCCCCCCGCACAACTGGAGGTCCCTCCTGCACAAACATCTGACCCAAAGATTCAGAACCACTCCCAGAAGCAGGCGCCACCCCCTCAACAGCATTCCTTTTAAGCATGATTGAAACAACCGCTGCAACCTCCTCCAAATTCATCTCCACCTGAGCCTGACCTTCTTCACCAGGCTCATTCTGAACTTCAGGATCCTTGTGAACAACCTCCCGCACCTCGCCCTGAATCTGCGTCTCTTCACCGGACACCTCCTGATATCGGTCCAAAATACAACAAATACCTCCATTGTACCTACATTCCCAAGCATTATAACCCAAAAGCCAGCAAGATGAGCAGAAATCAGTCCACGACTCAAAGATCACAGGTTTTTTCCACTGAAGCTCCTCACCAATAGCAATCCAAACAAAGTCAATCGGTCCTTTAGAGGAATCAATCTCCACAAAGGCCCTTGGGGAAATCAGGTGACAAATAGCCCTTGTTCGGCTATCAACGCATAAGAACCTTCCCAAAAGATTCCCCAACATAGAAATAATGGAGAAATTTTGAAAAGGAAGGGGAAGCTCCAGAAATCTAACCCATGTTGCCACCAGTGGTGAATCACGTTTTAAGTGTTGATCGAAGCTCCACCGGGAGAGGGAAAATCGGGCACCGTTGCATCTTCTTGGGGCCGCTGACCAGGCATGAACCAGATCCTCTTCTGAAACAAAGCGAATCAAAATGCGACTACTATCAAGAAGACCTGCCATAGCGCGATCCTTGAGGTCCCATTGTTCAAACACAAATATATCGAAAACATCAACCGGAGGTCGCCAGTTTAAGAAATTAGCAACCAAGGTCAGCCTATGCAGGGCAGAGGCCTCGTTGAATTCCGCAATCGATAACCGGAGCTGTGGAAATCCTTCATGTAAGTCAGGAACCTTAGGGCATATCTCAATCCGCGGAAAAGGAGGAAGAAGGTCAGGGATTGAGAATGGGACAAAAGGACGCTCATCATCAAGAACCAGTGGAGGCCCCTCCCCCTCGGAGGGGGGAGGGCGTGGTGCAAGAGCAGCCATCGTCTTCAAGGATTCCGCAGAAGGTCGCCATCGCGAGAGAGCCGAGCCGCCATCAAGAGTTTATTAGGGGTTTATTAGGGTTTATTAGGGGTTTATTAGGGTTTAGTTTTTTATATTATGGTATATTACGGTTTAATATTTTTGAGGGTTTTAAAGAATCTTTAGGGTTTTTGTATAATTTTTAGGATTTGTGTAGCGTTATTAGAGTTTATGTAGAATATTTAATGTTTATGTAGAATATTTAATGTTTATGTAGCATTTTTAGGGGTTAGTTAGTGGTTTTAGATTTTATGTATCATTTTTAGGGTTTTTGTAACGTTTTTAATGTTTAGGTTTTATGTAGCATTTTTTAGGGTTTATGTTGCGTTTTCTGGTTTTATGTAGCGTTTTTACGGGTAATGTGGCATTTATGTCAAGTTTTTAGGGTTTATGTAACGTTTTTAGGGTTCCTGGAGTGTTTTTAGGGTTTATATTATGTTTTTAGTTTTTATGTAGCATTTGTTAATGTTTATGTTGCGTTTTTTAGGCTTTATGTTGTCTTTTTTGGGTTAATGTTACAGTTCTAGGGTTTATGTAGTGCTTTTAGGGTTTATGAAGCATTTTATGGGTGTATGTTGTGTTTTTTGGTTTATGTTGTGTTTTTATTATTTTTGTTGGATTATAAGGGTTTATGTAATGTTTTTTGGGTTTATGTATCTCTTTGAAGCCTTTTTAGGGCTTTAATGGTTATTTATGGTTTGTAGTGTTTTTTAGGGTTTTTAAGGGATGTTAACGGGTGTTTATGGATTTTTATGGTATCTGAGGGCTTTTTAATGGTTTTTTGGGGTTTTATGGGTTTATTTGTTTTTTTGGGATTGATAGCGGTTTTTGGGGTTTTTAGTGTGTTTTAGGGTTTGTTTGGGTATTGTAGCGGTTTTTAGGGTTTATATAATGTGTTTTAGCATTTTTTGGGGTTATTTAGGGTTTTGCAGTGTTCTTTAGAGTTTAATATGGTTCTTTAGGGTTTATTAGGGTTCTTTAGGGTTTATTAGTGTTCTTTAAGATTTGTTATGGTTTATTATTGTTTTTGTTGTATATTAGGGTTTTATTGTGCTTTTGTAGGCATTAATAGATTTTTCTTGGGTTTATCAACCTTTTTAGGGTTATTTAGGATTTAGTAGGGTTTATTAGGGTTTATTTTATTTATTAGGGTTTAGTAATGTGTATTTGGGTTTATTATGATTTATTAGGGTTTATTATGCTTTGTTAGAGTTTATTGCGATTTATTAGGGGGTTGTTCTTGTTTGTTTCAGTTTGTTATGATTTATTTGGCATTTTTAGGATTTGTTACAATTTATTTGGGGTTTTTAGGGTTTGTTACAATTTATTTTGGGTTTATTAGGGTTTGTTAGGTTTTATTAGTGGGTTTTAGGGTTTTGTAGGCTATTATTTGGTGGTTTTTGTAGCGTTTTGTCAAATTTGCTTGGGTTTTTTGTGATTATTAGGGTTTATTATGGTTTAATAGTGTTTTTATTGTATATTAGGGGTTTTAGGGATTTTTTAGCATTTATTAGCTTGTAAAAGATTTTGTTCGGGTTTATTACAGGTTATTATGATTTATTAGTCTTTATTAGGGTTTTTGGGGTTTAATAATGGGTTTTAGGGGTTATTAGAGTTTATTCGTGGTTCTTAGGGGTTATTAATGGTTTTTATGGATTTTAAGGTTTTGTTTGGGTTTTTAGATTTTGTTACGTTTTGTTTGAGTTGTTTGGGGTTTTATAGGTTTCTTGGGTTTTATGGGTGTGTTTGGATTTTTTATGCTTTGTTAGGGTTATTTTAGCGTTTTTTGGGGTTTTTTTTTGCGTTTTTTGGGTTTTGATGCATTTTTAAGTTTTTTGTAGCAATTTTTAGTGTATATATAGCATTGTTAGTGGATTTAGTGGTTCTTTAGGGTTTTTTGGGTTTTTAGGGCTTTTTAGGGTGATTTACGGTGTATTAGGATTTCTTTTGAGGTTTTTAGGGTTTGCTCGGGGTATTTTAGGGTTTTTAAGGGTTGATTAGGGTTGATTAGGGTTTTGTTAGGCATTTTTAGGCATTTTAGGGGTTTTAAGCGTTTTTAGTGGTTTTAGGTTTTTTAGGGTTTTTTGAGGTTTTTTTTGAGGTTTTTAGGGTTTTTTAGGTTTTTTTTGGGTTTTTTCAGTTTTTTCGGTTTTTAGGGGTTTTAGGGTTGTTTAAGATTTTTAAGGGTTTTTAAGGATTTTTTAGGGTTTTTACGGTTTTTAGGGGGTTTTAAGATTTTTTATGGTTTTGTCAGGTTTTGCCGGGTTTGTTAGTGTTTTCTTGTGAATATTAGCGTTTTGAATGGTTTAACAGCGTTTTTGTTGTACATTTGGGTTTTAGGTATTTTGAAGCTTTTATTGGGGTCTAATAGGGTTTTTAGGGTTTATTACGATTTATTAGTGTTTATTAGGGTTTAGTAGTGGGATTTATGGTTTATTAGGGTTTATTATAGTTTATTATTGTTTGGTAGGATGTCTTAGGATTTAGTAGTTCCTATTAGAATGATTAAGGGTGTCTAAGGGTTTGTTAGGGTGTCTAAGGGTGTTTAGGGTGTCTAAGGGTGGGTTAGGTTTTTTATGTGCGGGTTAGGGTTTCTAAGGTTGTGCTATGGTTTCTATGGGTTTCTAAGGCTGTGTTAGGATTTCTATGGGTGGGTTGGGGTTTCTAAGGGTGTTCTAGGGTTTCTAAGGGTGTATTAGGGTTTCTAAGGGTGTGTTAGGGGTTCTAAGGGTGTATTAGTGTTTCTTAGGTTTTCATAGGGTTTTGTTAGGGTTTTTAGGGTTTTTAGAGTTATGTTAGGGTTTCTTATTGTTTCTTAGGGGTTTTTAGGGTTTCTTTGGGTTTTTTGTATTTATTGGGGTTTCTTAGTGCTTCGTGGGGTTTGTTAGGTCTTGTTAGGGTTTGTTAAGATTTGTTATGTTTTTTAGAGTGTTTTGGGGTTTGTTTGGGTTTGTTAGCGTTTGTTAGGGTTTTGCGTGGTTTTTAGTGGTTTTTAGTGTTTATTGGGTTATTCATGGTTTGTTAGGGTTATTTAATTGTTCATGGTTGTCACAAATGTGTTGACCTAGTTGCAAGCTTCAATTTGATATGTGGTAGAGGTGAAACGGACACCCAGAGCAGAATTTATGGTCATTTGGAGGACTTAAGGACCTTTTGGGTCTTAAAGATCGTGATAAGGTGTTCCTATTAGTCACATATGTGTAGATCTACTTGAGATCTTCAATTTGAAATACGGTAGAGGCAAAATGGACTCCCAGAGTAGAAGTTATGGACTTTTAGAGGGTTTAAGTACCTTTTTGGGCCTTCAAGGATGTCAGAAGGTGCTTCAGTGGTTATAGGAGTGTAGGTCTAGTCTCAAGCTTCAATTTGATATGTGGTATCGGCAAAACGGAAACCCATAGAAGAAGTTATTTCATAACGGACACCAGAAGCAAATCTTTGGACCATCCAAAGGGATTTTGGGTCTTTTGGGGGGTTGAAGAATGTCAGAAAGGGTTCTAGTGGTTACAAGAGTGTGTATCCTTTCACAATATTCAATTTGATATCTGATAGATCAAAAATGAACACAATTAGCAGAAGTTATTGTCGTTTTAAATTGAGCAACCCTCCTAGCGCCTAAAAACCTAAGAAACCTGCAACTCACTAAAATAGGCATATCTTCTCGTTCGGGTGTCCGTTTGAGTGTTGTGACTAGTAAAATAAAATCTCGTGAAATGAGTGAGAAACAAGTCTAATCGGAACTGTGATAAGATCAATGAAACAGAAGATAAATTAGTTTTACCACTACAAAAAAGTACAACTTCAAACAGCCATAACTTTCACTCTGGCTGTCCGTTTGAGCTCTACCACATATCAAATCGAAGGAAGCGAAGATATATATGAATAAGGATAACTTAAAACATGTTCAAGTCATTTTTATCACCCTAAAATCCTAAAAATCCTTCAAAAGGCCTCCAAAACTCCATTTCTTTGTCCGGATCCCTGTCAAAATTTTCTTAAAATGATCATAACTTCGGATATGTGTGTCTGCTCGGCCTCCAATGCCTGTTTTTATCATAGTTAGTTCCATGAAATTTAGTTTGACTATTCACAGAGTGGAAATGGACACCTAAATAAGAAGTTATGCCTTTTTGTAATGACAATTTGATTTGTTAGGTTTTTTGAGACACCATTTCTAGCACTTTTGTCGTGTCTGCTATTATTTCAAAAAAACTATAACATATTATTACTATTATAATTATTATTATTATTATCATCATCTCATGAAAATGCACATGCACATGCATGTGCGTTATTATTATATTTTTATTACCATGCACGTTCACATGCAATGCACACATGATATTTTATTATCACATTCATTGTTATTATTTTTGTTATTATTATTATTGTTGATGTTTTTGTTGTTATTGTTGTTGTTGTTGTTATTGTTATTATAATCACATGAAAATGCACCTCCAAATGCACATACACACACCTTCAATGAACGTGCATTATTCTATTATCACATGCATTATTATTATTAATAATATTATTATCATCATCATCATCACATGCAAATGCAATACACGTGAGTTATTATTTATTACCATACACATGCACACGTAATTCACATGAAATATTCTATTATCATATGCATTGGTACTACTACTATTATCATCACTACTACTACTACTATTACAACTGTTGTTATTATTACTATCATCACATGCAAATGTAGATGCACGTGCGTTATTAATTTTTATTTATTACCATGTACGTGCATATAAAATTCACTTGTATTATTCTTTTATTATTATTATTATTATTATTATCACATTTATTTTTGTTATTATTAATATCTTTATCATTCTTATTACCATTATCACATACAAATGCAGATAAATGTGCGTTGTTATTTATTATTTATTACCATACATGTGCATGTGTTATTAATATTATTATTATTACAATTAGTATTATTAATATTATCGTTAAATGTAAATGCACATGCACATGCATGTGCATTCATATTTATTATTATTTATTTATTATTTACTACTATGCACGTGCACATAAAATGCACCTGCGTTATTCTATTATTGTTTTTGTTGTTGTTGTTGTTGTTGTTTTTGTTATTGTTGTTTTTTGTATCATCAAACACAAATGCAAATGCACGTGCATTGTTATTTATTATTTATTACCATGCATGTGCATGTGTCATTATCATTATAATTACATGTAAATGCACATGCACGAGCGTTATTATATATTATTTATTATCATGCACATGCAAATGCAATGCACTTGTGTTATTTTATTATCACATGTGTTATTATTATTTATTCCAATGCACGTGCACACGCAATGCATGTGCGTTATTCTATTATCACATGTGTTATTATATATTATTTATTATCATTCACATGAAAATGCACATTCATGTGGAGATGGTTATTATTTATTGTTTATTACCATGCACTTGCACATGCACATGCACTTGTATGTGCGTAATTATTTAATATTTATTATCATTCACATGCACATGCACATACACATGCAATTAACATTCGTTATTATTTATTAACATTCACTAGAAAATGCACAGGAATATGCACATGCACGTGCGTTATGATTTATTATTTATACCATGCACATACATATGCACATGCACGTGCGTTGTCACTACTACTATTATTAGAGGTATTTTTAGGGGTTACTATCATTTTTTAGTATTTTTAGGTGTTATTAACATTTATTATGGTTTGTTAGGGTTTTAGGGTTTCTTAATGGTATATTAGCATTTTTTAGGGTTTAGTGGGGGTTATTAGGTTTTTATTAGGGTTTATTATGGTGTGTCAAGGTTTATTAGGGTTTATTAGGTATTTTTCTGTTTAATTAGGATTGAGTTGGGTTTATTTGGGTATATTATGGTATATTATGGTATATTTTGGTATGTTTAGGATCTATTAGGGTTTATTATGGTTCATTATGGTTTATTAATTTTTAAGAGGGTATATTAGCATTTTTTAGTGTTTGGTAGTGCTTATTCAGGTTTATTAGACCTTTTAAGCTTTGTTAGGTTATATTAGTATTTATTAGGGGTTTTAGGGGTATTTAATGGTATATTTGCATTTTTTAGGGTTTAGTGGGGTTTATTATGGTTTATTATGGTGTGTTAAGGTTAATTTGGGTTGAGTAGGTATTTTTAGGGTTCTATTTGGGTTGAGTCGGTATATTTAAGGTTTTATTAGGGTTTATTACGTTTGAGTATGGTTTATTAGCGTTTGTTAGGGATTTTTAGGGTTTTCTAGGGTTTGTTAGTGTTTTTATTAGGGTATATGAGTGTTTTTTAGTTTTTGTTAATATATATGAGGGTTTTTTATGACTTTTTAGGTTTTATTAGCGTGTTTTTAGTGTTTTTGAGCATTTTTAATGGTTTATTATATTTTATTTGAATTTATTATGGTTTAATAGGGTTTCACGGTATTTTTAATGGTTTGTTTGTGTTTTTTTCTTTATTGGGGTTTTGTTGGGTTTTATTAGGTTTTGTTATTGTGTGTCAAGGTTTATTAGGGTTGAGAAGGTATATTTAGGGTTTTATTATGGTTTTATTAGGGTTTATTCGTTTTTATTAGGGTTTATTAGGGATTATTAGGGTTTATTAGGGTTTGTTAGTTTTTTTGTTTTATTAGGTTATATTAGTATTTGTTTGGTGTTTTTAGATAATATAGCGTGTTTTTATTTTTTGTGAGCATTTTGTGTTTGTTTGTGAACATTTTTAGGGTTTCATAGGTTATATTAGATTTTATTATGGTTTATTAGGGTTTCTTGGGATTTTAAGGTATATTAGCATTTTTTTCTTTATTAGGTTATATTATTTTTTTTAGGTATTTTTAGGTAATATAGATTGTTTTTAATGTTAGTGATAATTTTTTTATTCTTTGTGAGCACTTTTAGGTTTTACAAGGTTATATTAGAGTTTATCAGGGTTTCTAGGTATTTTATAAGGTATAGTAGCATTTTTTCTTTATTAGGGTTTTGTAGGGGTTTTATTAGGTGTTGTTATGGTGTGTTATGTTTTGTTAGGGTCGAGTGGGGTTTATTTGGCTTTATTTATGGTTTATTAGGGATTTTAGGGTCTGTTTGGGGTTTATAAGGGTTTATTGGTGTCTATTAGTGTCTATTAGGGTTGGTTAGGGTTGTTTAGGTTTTCTTAATGTGTTTTTAGGGTTTAATAGGTTTAATTATCATTTATTAGGGTTTATTAGCTATTTTTGGGGTTTTATTACTGTTGAGTAGTGTTTCTTAGGATTTTTAGGGATTATAAAGTGTTTTTTGGGATTATTAGAGTTTATTCGGGGTTATTAGGGTTTAATTTTTTATATTATGGTATATTAGGGTTTAATATTTTTGAGGGTTTTAAAGCATCTTTAGGGATTTTGAATAAATTTAGTGTTTGTGTAGCATTGTTAGAGTTTATGTAGCATTTTTAGTGTTTATGTAGCGTTTTTAGGGTTTAGATAGCAGTTTTAGATTTTATGTATCATTTTTAGGGTTTATGTAATGTATATAGGGTTTATGTAGCGTGTTTAGTGTTTAGGATTTATGTAGCATTTTTTAGGGTTTTTGTTGCGTTTTTTGGGTTTATGTAGCATTTTTAGGGGTGATGTAGCATTTATGTAGCATTTTTTCGGGTTCATGTAACTTTTTTAGCGTTCATGTAGTGTTTTTAGGATTTATTTTGTATTTTTAGGTTTTATGTAGCGTTTTTAATGTTTATGTTGAATTTTTTTGGGTTTATGTTGTGTTTTTAGGGTTTATTTTATAGTTCTAGGGTTTATGTAGTTCTTTTAGGGTTAATGGAGAGTTTTTTTGGTTTATGTTGCATTTTTTGGTTTATGATGCGTTTTAGGGTTTTTGTTGCATTTCTAAGGGTTTATGTAATGTTTTTAGGGTTTATGTATCTATTGGGAGCCTTTTTAATGGTTTTAATGGTTGTTTATGGTTTGTATATTTTTTAGGGATTTTATGGGTTTTTAACGGGTGTTTATGGATTTTTATAGTATCTGATGGATTTTTAATGGTTTGGGGGGGTTATGGGTTTATTTGTTTTATTGGGAAACATATGGGTCGTTAGGGTTTTCAGTGTGTTTTAGGGTTTGTTTGGGTATTATAGCGGTTTTTACGGTTAATATAATGTGTTTTAGCGTTTTTGTGTTCATTAGGATTTTTTAGTGTTCTTTAGAGTTTAATATGGATCTTTAGGGGTTTATTAGGGTTCTTTAGGGTTTATTAGGGTTCTTTAGGGTTTATTAGTGTTCTTTAGGATTTGTTAAGGTTTATTATCATTTTTTGTGGTATATTAGGGTTTTATTGGGCTTTTGTAGGCATTAATAGCTTTTTGTAGGGTTTATCAACCTTTTTTAGGGATATTTAAGATATATTAGGGTTTATTAGGGTTTATTTTATTTATTAGGGTTTAGTAATGTGTATTTGGGTTTATTACGATTTATTAGGGTTTATTATGATCTGTTAGGGTTTATTGCGGTTTATTAAGAGTTTTTTATGGTCTATTTTAATTTGTTACGATTTATTTGGCATTGTTAGTATTTGTTACAATTTATTTGGGGTTGTTAGGGTTTGTTATGATTTATTTTGGTGTTATTAGGGTTTCTTAGGGTTTATTAGTGGGTTTTAAGATTTTGTAGGCTATTATTTGGATGTTTTTGTAGCGTTTTTTGGGGTTTGTTAATTTTTTAGTGATTATTAGGGTTAATTATGGTTTAATAGTGTTTTTTATTAAATATTAGGGGTGTTAGATTTTATTTAGCGTTTATTGGGATCTAATAGAGTTTGTTAGGGTTCATTATAGTATATAACGATTTATTAGTGTTTATTAGGGTTTTCAGGGTTTAATAGTGGGTTTTAGTGGTTATTAGGGTTTATTAGTGGTTGTTAGGGGTTATTAGTGGTTGTTAGGGTTTGTTAGGTTTTGTTAGGGTTTTAGGGTTTGTTATAGATTTTTTGAGTTGTTTGGGGTTTTCTGTTTTTTTTGGGGTTTTATGTGTGTGTTTGGATTTTTATGCTTTATTAGTGTTATTTTTGCATTTTTTGTATCAATTGTTAGGGTTTATGTAGCGTTGATAGTGGCATTAGTGGTTCTTTAGGGTTTTTTAGGGTTTGCAGCTACTAAGGATCCATCTGCGATGTCATGTAAAACAACCCAATCAAAGATCCCAGCAGACTCTGAGACCTCCATATATGTCATTGCCCGAGCGCACAATAGCCAATCCCCGCCTCGATCTAAGGCCAAAAACTTGAGCAAAGACACCACCCGAGGAAGTCGATGACGTTGAAAACAGGAAGTCTCCACCGCCTTGAGACTGAGAAGCGCCTCCAGAGAAAGCCTTTATCGAGAATAAGGAAGAAGCATAGATACACGACCGAGTCCCCAAGATGAATCCAGGGGAAACCCTATGAGAGGGGAACGAGAGGTAGATCCGGGGGAGTGTGCCGCTAACATTCAGTGATTTTTAAGGGATATACGGTTTTGTTAGGGTGTCTTATGGTTTCTTAGGGGTTTTATGGTTTCTTCATGTTTTTTTGGGTTTGTTGGGATTTCATAGTGCTTCTTGGGGTTTGTTAGGGATTGTAAGGGTTTTTAGGGTTTGTTAGGGTTTATATTATTTTTTAGGTTTTTTTGGGATTTGATAGGGTTTGATAGGGTTTGTTAGGGGTTGTTAGGGGTTTTCTTATTATTAAATTGTTTTTAGTGTTTATGGGGTTATTCATGATTTGTTAGGGTTATTTAGTTGTTCATGGTTGTCACAGTTGTGTAGAGCTAGTCGTAAGCTTCAATTTGATATGTGGTAGAGGTGAAACAGACACCCAGAGAAGATGTTATGGTAATTTGGAGGACATAAGGACCTTTTGGGACTTTAAGATCGTGATAAGGTGTTCGTATTGGTCAGAGATGTGTAGATCTAGTTGAAATCTTCGATTTGATATATGGTAGAGGTAAAACAGACTCCCGGAGTAGAAGTTATGGTCTTTTGGAGGGTTTAACTACCTTTTTAGACATTCAAGGATGTGAGAAGGTGATTCGGTGGTTATAGGAGGGTAGTTCTAGTCTCAATCATTGATTTGATATGTGGTAGATTAAAAACGGACACCCATAGAAGAATTTATCGCAAAACGAACACCAGACGCCAATCTTTTGACCATCCAAATGGATTTTGGGTCTTTTAGGGGGTTGTAGAATGCCAGAAAGGCTTCTAGTGGTTACCAGAGTGTGTATCTTTTCACAATATTCGATTTGATATGCGGTAGACCCAAAATGAACACATGTACCAGAAGTTATTGTCATTTTAAATTGAGAAACTCTCATAGCACCTAAAAACCTAAGAAACCTGCACCTCACTAAAATAGGCATAACATCTCCTTCAAGTGTCCATTTGAACATTGCGACCAATAAAATCGAAGCTCGTGAGATGATTAAGAACAAAGTTTAGTAGAAACTATGAGAAGATCAAATAAATATAAGATATATTAGATATACCAGTCCAAAAAAAGTCCAACATGAAATGGCCATAACTTTCGCTCCAGTTGTCCATTTGAGCTCTACAACATATCAAATCGAAAGTAGTGAGGAGATCTACGTAGAAGGATGACTTGAACACAGTTCAGGTCAGGATTAAGAACCTACAATCCCAGAAACCCATCAGACGTTTTCCAAAACTCCATTTATGTGTACAGATCCCTGTCTAATTTTAATTAAAATAGTCATAACTTCTGATTTGTGTGCGTGTTCGGCCTCCAACACCTGTTTTTATTGTAGTTCATTCCATGAGATTCAGTTTGACTATTCATGGAGTAGAAATGGACACCCGAAGAAGAAGTTATGCCTTTATCAATGACTAGGTGATTTGTTAGGTTTTCTGAGACCCCTTTTCTAGCATTTTTGTCATGTCTTCTATTTTTTCAAACAACTATAACTTATTATTACTGTAATTATTATTATTATTACTATCATCATATCATCCACATGAACTTGCACTTTCATGTGCATTATTATTATATTTTTATTACCATGTATGTGCATATGCAATGCACACACGTTATTTTATTATCACATGCGTTGTTATTATTATTATTATTATAATTATTGTGGTTGTTGTTGTTGTTGTTATTGTTATTATCATCACATGCAAATGCACATGGGAATGCATGTACAAGAACATTCAATGCATGTGCGTTATTCTATTATCACATGAGTTATTATTATAATTATTATTATTATCGTCTTCTTCATCATCACATGAAAATACAATGCACAGACATTATTATTTATTACCATGCACGTGCACACATAATGCACATGCAATATTCTATTATCACATGCATTGGTACTACTACTATTATCACCACTACTACTACTATTATTACTACTACTATTATTATTACTATCATCACATGCAAATGTAGATGAACGTGCGTTATTATTTATTATTTATTACCATGCACATGCATATGCAATTCACTTGTATTATTATTATATTATTATTATTATTATTATTATTATCACTATTATTATTATTATTATTATTATTATTATCCCATGAAATGGCACATGCATGTACGTTGTTATTTATTATTTATTACCATGCACGTGCATGAATTATTATTATTATTATTATTATTATTACTATTATTATTATTATTATTATTATTACTATCATCAAATGTAAATGCACGTGCACATGCATGTGCATTCTTATTTGTTATTATTTATTTATTTATTATTCACTACTATGCACGTGCACATGAAATTCACTTGTGTTATTCTATTATTATTATTATTATTTTTGTTTGTATCATCAAATACAAATGCACATGCATGTGCGTTGTTGTTTATTATTTATTACCATGCATGTCCATGCGTCATTATCATTATCATTACATGTAAATTAATCTGCATGTGCATTATTATATATTATTTATTGTCATGCAAATGGTAATGCAATGCACTTGTGTTATTCTATTTTCACATGTGTTATTATTATTTATTCTCATTCACATGCACATGAAATGCACGTGCATTATTCTATTATCACTTGTGTAATTATTTTTTATTTATTATCAATCACATGAAAATGCACATTCATGTGGACTTGGTTATTATTTATTGTCTATTACCACGCACATGCACATGCACATGCACATGCACATGCACTTGGATGTGCATCATTATTTATTATTTATTATCATTCACATGCACATGCACATACACATGTAATTCACATGCGTTATTATTTATAATTTATTATTTATTATCATTCACAAGCAAATGCGCCGGCATATGCACATGCCCGTGCGTTATGATTTATTATTTAAACCATGCACATGCATATGCACAAGCATCTGTGTTATTACTATAATTATTATTAAAGGTATTTTTAGGGTTTACTAGAATTTTTTATAATTTTTAGGTGTTATTAACATTTATTATGGTTTGTTAGGGTTTTAGGGGTTTTTAATGGTATATTAGCGTTTTGATGGTTTAGTGGGGGTTATTAGGATTTTAATAGTGTTTATTGTGGTGTGTTAAAAATTATTAGGGTTTATTATGGTTTATTAGGTATTTTTAGGTTTTTATTAGGATTGAGTTGAGTTAATTCGGGTGTATTATGGTATATTATGGTATATTTGGGTATGTTTAGGATTCATTAGGGTTTATTATCATTCATTACGATTTATTTGGCATTTTTAGGATTTGTTACAATTTATTTGGGGTTTTTAGGGTTTGTTACAATTTATTTTGGGTTTATTAGGGTTTGTTAGGTTTTATTAGTGGGTTTTAGGGTTTTGTAGGCTATTATTTGGTGGTTTTTGTAGCGTTTTGTCAAATTTGCTTGGGTTTTTTGTGATTATTAGGGTTTATTATGGTTATATAGTGTTTTTATTGTATATTAGGGGTTTTAGGGATTTTTTAGCATTTATTAGCTTGTAAAAGATTTTGTTCGGGTTTATTACAGGTTATTATGATTTATTAGTCTTTATTAGGGTTTTTGGGGTTTAATAATGGGTTTTAGGGGTTATTAGAGTTTATTCGTGGTTCTTAGGGGTTATTAATGGTTTTTATGGATTTTAAGGTTTTGTTTGGGTTTTTAGATTTTGTTACATTTTGTTTGAGTTGTTTGGGGTTTTATAGGTTTTTTGGGTTTTATGGGTGTGTTTGGATTTTTTATGCTTTGTTAGGGTTAGTTTAGCGTTTTTTGGGATTTTTTTTGCGTTTTTTGGGTTTTGATGCATTTTTAAGTTTTTTGTAGCAATTTTTAGTGTATATATAGCATTGTTAGTGGCTTTAGTGGTTCTTTAGGGTTTTTTGGGTTTTTAGGGCTTTTTAGGGTGATTTACGGTGTATTAGGATTTCTTTTGAGGTTTTTAGGGTTTGCTCGGGGTATTTTAGGGTTTTTAAGGGTTGATTAGGGTTGATTAGGGTTTTGTTAGGCATTTTTAGGCATTTTAGGGGTTTTTAAGCGTTTTTAGTGGTTTTATGTTTTTTAGGGTTTTTTGAGGTTTTTTTTAGGTTTTTAGGGTTTTTTAGGTTTTTTTGGGTTTTTTCAGTTTTTTCGGTTTTTAGGGGTTTTAGGGTTGTTTAAGATTTTTAAGGGTTTTTAAGGATTTTTTAGGGTTTTTACTGTTTTTAGGGGGTTTTAAGATTTTTATGGTTTTGTCAGGTTTTGCCGGGTTTGTTAGTGTTTTCTTGTGAATATTAGCGTTTTGAATGGTTTAACAGCGTTTTTGTTGTACATTTGGGTTTTTGGTATTTTGAAGCTTTTATTGGGGTCTAATAGGGTTTTTAGGGTTTATTACGATTTATTAGTGTTTATTAGGGTTTAGTAGTGGGATTTATGGTTTATTAGGGTTTATTATAGTTTATTATTGTTTGGTAGGATGTCTTAGGATTTAGTAGTTCCTATTAGAATGATTAAGGGTGTCTAAGGGTTTGTTAGGGTGTCTAAGGGTGTTTAGGGTGTCTAAGGGTGGGTTAGGTTTTTTATGTGCGGGTTAGGGTTTCAAAGGCTGTGCTATGGTTTCTAAGGGTTTCTAAGGCTGTGTTAGGGTTTCTATGGGTGGGTTGGGGTTTCTAAGGGTGTTCTAGGGTTTCTAAGGGTGTATTAGGGTTTCTAAGGGTGTGTTAGGGGTTCTAAGTGTGTATTAGTGTTTCTTAGGATTTCATAGGGTTTTGTTAGGGTTTTTAGGGTTTTTAGAGTTATGTTAGGGTTTCTTATTGTTTCTTAGGGGTTTTTAGGGTTTCTTTGGGTTTTTTGTATTTATTGGGGTTTCTTAGTGCTTCTTGGGGTTTGTTAGGTCTTGTTAGGGTTTGTTAAGATTTGTTATGTTTTTTAGAGTGTTTTGGGGTTTGTTTGGGTTTGTTAGCGTTTGTTAGGGTTTTGCGTGATTTTTAGTGGTTTTTAGTGTTTATTGGGTTATTCATGGTTTGTTAGGGTTATTTAATTGTTCATGGTTGTCACAAATGTGTTGACCTAGTTGCAAGCATCAATTTGATATGTGGTAGAGGTGAAACGGACACCCAGAGCAGAATTTATGGTCATTTGGAGGACTTAAGGACCTTTTGGGTCTTTAAGATCGTGATAAGGTGTTCCTATTAGTCACATATGTGTAGATCTACTCGAGATCTTCAATTTGAAATACGGTAGAGGCAAAATGGACTCCCAGAGTAGAAGTTATGGACTTTTAGAGGGTTTAAGTTCCTTTTTGGGCCTTCAAGGATGTCAGAAGGTGATTCAGTGGTTATAGGAGTGTAGGTCTAGTCTCAAGCTTCGATTTGATATGTGGTATCGGCAAAACGGAAACCCATAGAAGAAGTTATTTCATAACGGACACCAGAAGAAAATCTTTTGACCATCCAAAGGGATTTTGGGTCTTTTGGGGGGTTGAAGAATGTCAGAAAGGGTTCTAGTGGTTACAAGAGTGTGTATCCTTTCACAATATTCAATTTGATATCTGATAGGTCCAAAATGAACACAATTAGCAGAAGTTATTGTCGTTTTAAATTGAGCAACCCTCCTAGCGCCTAAAAACCTAAGAAACCTGCAACTCACTAAAATAGGCATATCTTCTCGTTCGGGTGTCCGTTTGAGTGTTGTGACTAGTAAAATAAAATCTCGTGAGATGAGTGAGAACCAAGTCTAATCGGAACTGTGATAAGATCAATGAAACAGAAGATAAATTAGTTTTACCACTACAAAAAAGTCCAACTTCAAACAGCCATAACTTTCACTCTGGCTGTCCGTTTGAGCTCTACCACATATCAAATCGAAGGAAGCGAAGATATATATGAATAAGGATAACTTAAAACATGTTCAAGTCATTTTTATCACCCTAAAATCCTAAAAATCCTTCAGAAGGCCTCCAAAACTCCATTTCTTTGTCCGGATCCCTGTCAAAATTTTCTTAAAATGATCATAACTTCGGATATGTGTGTCTGCTCGGCCTCCAATGGCTGTTTTTATCATAGTTAGTTCCATGAAATTTAGTTTTACTATTCACAGAGTGGAAATGGACACCTAAATAAGAAGTTATGCCTTTTTTTAATGACAATTTGATTTGTTAGGTTTTTTGAGACACCATTTCTAGCACTTTTGTCGTGTCTGCTATTATTTCAAAAAAACTATAACTTATTATTACTATTATTATTATTATTATTATTATCATCATCTCATGAAAATGCACATGCACATGCATGTGCGTTATTATTATATTTTTATTACCATGCACGTTCACATGCAATGCACACATGATATTTTATTATCACATGCATTGTTATTATTTTTGTTATTATTATTATTGTTGATGTTTTTGTTGTTATTGTTGTTGTTGTTGTTATTGTTATTATCATCACATGAAAATGCACCTCCAAATGCACATACACACACCTTCAATGAACGTGCGTTATTCTATTATCACATGCATTATTATTATTAATAATATTATTATCATCATCATCATCACATGCAAATGCAATACACGTGAGTTATTATTTATTACCATACACATGCACACGTAATTCACATGAAATATTCTATTATCATATGCATTGGTACTACTACTATTATCATCACTGCTACTACTACTATTACAACTGTTGTTATTATTACTATCATCACATGCAAATGTAGATGCACGTGCGTTATTAATTTTTATTTATTACCATGTACGTGCATATAAAATTCACTTGTATTATTCTTTTATTATTATTATTATTATTATTATTATTATTATCACATTTATTTTTGTTATTATTAATATCTTTATCATTCTTATTACCATTATCACATACAAATGCAGATAAATGTGCGTTGTTATTTATTATTTATTACCATACATGTGCATGTGTTATTAATATTATTATTATTACAATTAGTATTATTAATATTATCGTTAAATGTAAATGCACATGCACATGCATGTGCATTCATATTTATTATTATTTATTTATTATTTACTACTATGCACGTGCACATAAAATGCACCTGCGTTATTCTATTATTGTTGTTGTTGTTGTTGTTGTTGTTGTTTTTGTTATTGTTGTTTTTTGTATCATCAAACACAAATGCAAATGCACGTGCGTTGTTATTTATTATTTATTACCATGCATGTGCATGTGTCATTATCATTATAATTACATGTAAATGCACATGCACGTGCGTTATTATATATTATTTATTATCATGCACATGCAAATGCAATGCACTTGTGTTATTTTATTATCACATGTGTTATTATTATTTATTCCAATGCACGTGCACACGCAATGCATGTGCGTTATTCTATTATCACATGTGTTATTATATATTATTTATTATCATTCACATGAAAATGCACATTCATGTGGAGATGGTTATTATTTATTGTTTATTACCATGCACTTGCACATGCACATGCACTTGTATGTGCGTAATTATTTAATATTTATTATCATTCACATGCACATGCACATACACATGCAATTAACATTCGTTATTATTTATTAACATTCACTAGAAAATGCACAGGAATATGCACATGCACGTGCGTTATGATTTATTATTTATACCATGCACATACATATGCACATGCACGTGCGTTGTCACTACTACTATTATTAGAGGTATTTTTAGGGGTTACTATCATTTTTTAGGATTTTTAGGTGTTATTAACATTTATTATGGTTTGTTAGGGTTTTAGGGTTTCTTAATGGTATATTAGCATTTTTTAGGGTTTAGTGGTGGTTATTAGGTTTTTATTAGGGTTTATTATGGTGTGTCAAGGTTTATTAGGGTTTATTAGGTATTTTTATGGTTTAATTAGGATTGAGTTGGGTTTATTTGGGTATATTATGGTATATTTTGGTATATTTTGGTATGTTTAGGATCTATTAGGGTTTATTATGGTTCATTATGGTTTATTAATTTTTAAGAGGGTCTATTAGCATTTTTTAGTGTTTGGTAGTGCTTATTCAGGTTTATTAGACCTTTTAAGCTTTGTTAGGTTATATTAGTATTTATTAGGGGTTTTAGGGGTATTTAATGGTATATTTGCATTTTTTAGTGTTTAGTGGGGTTTATTATGGTTTATTATGGTGTGTTAAGGTTAATTTGGGTTGAGTAGGTATTTTTAGGGTTCTATTTGGGTTGAGTCGGTATATTTAAGGTTTTATTAGGGTTTATTACGTTTGAGTATGGTTTATTAGCGTTTTTAGGGATTTTTAGGGTTTTCTAGGGTTTGTTAGTGTTTTTTTAGGGTATATGAGTGTTTTTTAGTTTTTGTTAATATATATGAGGGTTTTTTATGACTTTTTAGGTTTTATTAGCGTGTTTTTAGTGTTTTTGAGCATTTTTAATGGTTTATTATATTTTATTTGAATTTATTATGGTTTAATAGGGTTTCACGGTATTTTTAATGGTTTGTTTGTGTTTTTTTTCTTTATTGGGGTTTTGTTGGGTTTTATTAGGTTTTGTTATTGTGTGTCAAGGTTTATTAGGGTTGAGAAGGTATATTTAGGGTTTTATTATGGTTTTATTAGGGTTTATTCGTTTTTATTAGGGTTTATTAGGGATTATTAGGGTTTATTAGGGTTTGTTAGTTTTTTTGTTTTATTAGGTTATATTAGTATTTGTTTGGTGTTTTTAGATAATATAGCGTGTTTTTATTTTTTGTGAGCATTTTGTGTTTGTTTTTGAACATTTTTAGGTTTTCATAGGTTATATTAGATTTTATTATGGTTTATTAGGGTTTCTTGGGATTTTAAGGTATATTAGCATTTTTTTCTTTATTAGGTTATATTATTTTTTTAGGTATTTTTAGGTAATATAGATTGTTTTTAATGTTAGTGATAATTTTTTTATTCTTTGTGAGCACTTTTAGGTTTTACAAGGTTATATTAGAGTTTATCAGGGTTTCTAGGTATTTTATAAGGTATAGTAGCATTTTTTCTTTATTAGGGTTTTGTAGGGTTTTATTAGGTGTTGTTATGGTGTGTTATGTTTTGTTAGGGTTGAGTGGGGTTTATTTGGCTTTATTTATGGTTTATTAGGGATTTTAGGGTCTATTTGGGGTTTATAAGGGTTTATTGGTGTCTATTAGTGTCTATTAGGGTTGGTTAGGGTTGTTTAGGTTTTCTTAATGTGTTTTTAGGGTTTAATAGGTTTAATTATCATTTATTAGGGTTTATTAGCTATTTTTGGGGTTTTATTACTGTTGAGTAGTGTTTCTTAGGATTTTTAGGGATTATAAAGTGTTTTTTGGGATTATTAGAGTTTATTCGGGGTTATTAGGGTTTAATTTTTTATATTATGGTATATTAGGGTTTAATATTTTTGAGGGTTTTAAAGAATCTTTAGGGATTTTGAATAATTTTAGTGTTTGTGTAGCATTGTTAGAGTTTATGTAGCATTTTTAGTGTTTATGTAGCGTTTTTAGTGTTTAGATAGCAGTTTTAGATTTTATGTATCATTTTTAGGGTTTATGTAATGTATATAGGGTTTATGTAGCGTGTTTAGTGTTTAGGATTTATGTAGCATTTTTTAGGGTTTTTGTTGCGTTTTTTGGGTTTATGTAGCTTTTTTAGGGGTGATGTAGCATTTATGTAGCATTTTTTCGGGTTCATGTATCTTTTTTAGCGTTCATGTAGTGTTTTTAGGATTTATTTTGTATTTTTAGGTTTTATGTAGCGTTTTTAATGTTTATGTTGAATTTTTTTGGGTTTATGTTGTGTTTTTAGGGTTTATTTTATAGTTCTAGGGTTTATGTAGTTCTTTTAGGGTTAATGGAGAGTTTTTTTGGTTTATGTTGCATTTTTTGGTTTATGATGCGTTTTTAGGGTTTTTGTTGCATTTTTAAGGGTTTATGTAATGTTTTTAGGGTTTATGTATCTATTGGGAGCCTTTTTAATGGTTTTAATGGTTGTTTATGGTTTGTATATTTTTTAGGGATTTTATGGGTTTTTAACGGGTGTTTATGGATTTCTATAGTATCTGATGGATTTTTAATGGTTTGGGGGGGTTATGGGTTTATTTGTTTTATTGGGAAACATATGGGTCGTTAGGGTTTTCAGTGTGTTTTAGGGTTTGTTTGGGTATTATAGCGGTTTTTACGGTTAATATAATGTGTTTTAGCGTTTTTGTGTTCATTAGGATTTTTTAGTGTTCTTTAGAGTTTAATATGGATCTTTAGGGTTTATTAGGGTTCTTTAGGGTTTATTAGTGTTCTTTAGGATTTGTTATGGTTTTTTATCATTTTTTGTGGTATATTAGGGTTTTATTGGTCTTTTGTAGGCATTAATAGCTTTTTGTAGGGTTTATCAACCTTTTTTAGGGATATTTAAGATATATTAGGGTTTATTAGGGTTTATTTTATTTATTAGGGTTTAGTAATGTGTATTTGGGTTTATTACGATTTATTAGGGTTTATTATGATCTGTTAGGGTTTATTGCGGTTTATTAAGAGTTTTTTATGGTCTATTTTAATTTGTTACGATTTATTTGGCATTGTTAGTATTTGTTACAATTTATTTGGGGTTGTTAGGGTTTGTTATGATTTATTTTGGTGTTATTAGGATTTCTTAGGGTTTATTAGTGGGTTTTAGGATTTTGTAGGCTATTATTTGGATGTTTTTGTAGCGTTTTTTGGGGTTTGTTAATTTTTTAGTGATTATTAGGGTTAATTATGGTTTAATAGTGTTTTTTATTAAATATTAGGGGTGTTAGATTTTATTTAGCGTTTATTGGGGTCTAATAGAGTTTGTTAGGGTTCATTATAGTATATAACGATTTATTAGTGTTTATTAGGGTTTTCAGGGTTTAATAGTGGGTTTTAGTGGTTATTAGGGTTTATTAGTGGTTGTTAGGGGTTATTAGTGGTTGTTAGGGTTTGTTAGGTTTTGTTAGGGTTTTAGGGTTTGTTATAGATTTTTTGAGTTGTTTGGGGTTTTATGTTTTTTTTGGGGTTTTATGTGTGTGTTTGGATTTTTATGCTTTATTAGTGTTATTTTTGCATTTTTTGTGTTTTGTTGCGTTTTGTGGGTTTTGAAGCATTTTTGGGTTTTTTGTATCAATTGTTAGGGTTTATGTATCGTTGATAGTGGCATTAGTGGTTCTTTAGGGTTTTTTAGGGTTTGCAGCTACTAAGGATCCATCTGCGATGTCATGTAAAACAACCCAATCAAAGATCCCAGCAGACTCTGAGACCTCCATAGATGTCATTGCCCGAGCGCACAATAGCCAATCCCCGCCTCGATCTAAGGCCAAAAACTTGAGCAAAGACACCACCCGAGGAAGTCAATGACGTTGAAAATAGGAAGTCTCCACCGCCTTGAGACTGAGAAGCGCCTCCAGAGAAAGCCTTTATCGAGAATAAGGAAGAAGCGTAGATACACGACCGAGTCCCCAAGATGAATCCAGGGGAAACCCTATGAGAGGCGAACGAGAGGTAGATCCGGGGGAGTGTGCCGCTAACATTCAGTGATTTTTAAGGGATATACGGTTTTGTTAGGGTGTCTTATGGTTTCTTAGGGGTTTTATGGTTTCTTCATGTTTTTTTGGGTTTTTTGGGATTTCATAGTGCTTCTTGGGGTTTGTTAGGGCTTGTAAGGGTTTTTAGGGTTTGTTAGGGTTTATATTATTTTTTAGGTTTTTTTGGGATTTGATAGGGTTTGATAGGGTTTGTTAGGGGTTGTTAGGGGTTTTCTTATTATTAAATTGTTTTTAGTGTTTATGGGGTTATTCATGATTTGTTAGGGTTATTTAGTTGTTCATGGTTGTCACAGTTGTGTAGAGCTAGTCGTAAGCTTCAATTTGATATGTGGTAGAGGTGAAACAGACACCCAGAGCAGATGTTATGGTAATTTGGAGGACATAAGGACCTTTTGGGACTTTAAGATCGTGATAAGGTGTTCGTATTGGTCAGAGATGTATAGATCTAGTTGAAATCTTCGATTTGATATATGGTAGAGGTAAAACGGACTCCCGGAGTAGAAGTTATGGTCTTTTGGAGGGTTTAACTACCTTTTTAGACATTCAAGGATGTGAGAAGGTGCTTCGGTGGTTATAGGAGGGTAGTTCTAGTCTCAATCATTGATTTGATATGTGGTAGATTAAAAACGGACACCCATAGAAGAATTTATCGCAAAACGAACACCAGACGCCAATCTTTTGACCATCCAAATGGATTTTGGGTCTTTTAGGGGGTTGTAGAATGCCAGAAAGGCTTCTAGTGGTTACCAGAGTGTGTATCTTTTCACAATATTCAATTTGATATGCGGTAGACCCAAAAATGAACACATGTACCAGAAGTTATTGTCATTTTAAATTGAGAAACTCTCATAGCACCTAAAAACCTAAGAAACCTGCACCTCACTAAAATAGGAATAACATCTCCTTCAAGTGTCCATTTGAGCATTGCGACCAATAAAATCGAAGCTCGTGAGATGATTAAGAAAAAAGTTTAGTAGAAACTATGATAAGATCAAATAAATATAAGATATATTAGATATACCAGTCCAAAAAAAGTCCAACATGAAATGGCCATAACTTTCGCTCCGGTTGTCCATTTGAGCTCTACAACATATCAAATCGAAAGTAGTGAGGAGATCTACGTAGAAGGATGACTTGAACACAGTTCAGGTCAGGATTAAGAACCTACAATCCCAGAAACCCATCAGAAGTTTTCCAAAACTCCATTTATGTGTACAGATCCCTGTCTAATTTTAATTAAAATAGTCATAACTTCTGATTCGTGTGCGTGTTCGGCCTCCAACACCTGTTATTATTGTAGTTCATTCCATGAGATTCAGTTTGACTATTCACGGAGTAGAAATGGACACCCGAAGAAGAAGTTATGCCTTTATCAATGACTAGGTGATTTGTTAGGTTTTCTGAGACCCCTTTTCTAGCATTTTTTTCATGTCTGCTATTTTTTCAAACAACTATAACTTATTATTACTGTAATTATTATTATTATTACTATCATCATATCATCCACATGAACTTGCACTTTCATGTGCATTATTATTATATTTTTATTACCATGCATGTGCATATGCAATGCACACACGTTATTTTATTATCACATGCGTTGTTATTATTATTATTATTATAATTATTGTGGTTGTTGTTGTTGTTGTTATTGTTATTATCATCACATGCAAATGCACATGGGAATGCATGTACAAGAACATTCAATGCATGTGCGTTATTCTATTATCACATGAGTTATTATTATTATTATTATTATTATCATCTTCTTCATCATCACATGCAAATACAATGCACAGACATTATTATTTATTACCATGCACGTGCACACATAATGCACATGCAATATTCTATTATCACATGCATTGGTACTACTACTATTATCACCACTACTACTACTATTATTACTACTACTATTATTATTACTATCATCACATGCAAATGTAGATGAACGTGCGTTATTATTTATTATTTATTACCATGCACGTGCATATGCAATTCACTTGTATTATTATATTATTATTATTATTATTATTATTATTATTATCACTATTATTATTATTATTATTATTATTATCCCATGCAATGGCACATGCATGTACGTTGTTATTTATTATTTATTACCATGCACGTGCATGAATTATTATTATTATTATTATTATTATTACTATTATTATTATTATTATTATTATTATTACTATCATCAAATGTAAATGCACGTGCACATGCAGGTGCATTCTTATTTGTTATTATTTATTTATTTATTATTCACTACTATGCACGTGCACATGAAATTCACTTGTGTTATTCTATTATTATTATTATTATTTTTGTTTGTATCATCAAATACAAATGCACATGCATGTGCGTTGTTGTTTATTATTTATTACCATGCATGTCCATGCGTCATTATCATTATCATTACATGTAAATTCATCTGCATGTGCGTTATTATATATTATTTATTGTCATGCAAATGGTAAATGTAACAGCCCAAGATTTTATAAAGAAATATTCTTTTTAATTTTATTAATGTCTTGTGTTGTACGCTACACCAAAAGGAGCTTGCACAACACGCATCCTTGTCTTGCCTTGCATTACACGCAATCGCGACCTTCCTCGATAGCGTGTGTAATACGCAATACCGAGTTTCACTAAACAACGATGTGCTATTAAAATATTATTAAAACTAGCCGTTATGAATAGTAATAACCACTTTTTAAAATTCTGTAAATCTTATTTTTCAAAATGAACTTCATTCTTGGATTCGGAGTATCGAATTTAGCCTAAGGTGAAATTTTGGTACTTTTCGGATAACTTTCATATTCTGATGAATAGTGAAAATTACTAAATTATAATTAAAAAACAACTTTTTTAATCAAAATAATTAATAGGGATAAATTATTAATTTGAGTTGTTTTAAAGTATATTTAGAATATATTTTTACAATTTAATACAATGTTGGTCATTGGATGTAATTTCACATTTAAACCAGACATAATCAGGTGTCAATCTTTTGATATATATTGTTTCTTAAAAACACGCTATTTGTTTTAACAGCGGGATTTAATTATAAAATTAATTAATGCAACTTCTATGTTATGAATTTGGTAAAATAGACTTTATTTTTGAATTCGGAATATAAAATATAGCTTAGGATGAAATTTTGGCATTGTTCTGAAAAACATCAATTTTTGATGAATAGTGAAACTACTAAGTGGTAGGTTAAAAACTGAATTTTGCATAAAACTTAATTTTACCGCTTCTGTGAATGGAATTTCGAAAATCCGAGAAACACGGTTAATATCAAGGACTAAAATGTGGTTCAATGAAATGAAAATAATTTTTTGGTGAATAGTAACTTTTTACTTTTTTTTACCGCGGTTAATAGTAAATAGGGTAACTAAGGGTAAATATGATATTACTATTACCCTAACACATGTCCTAATTCTATTGGACAAGTGTAATTCGACCAAAAACAAACTTAGGAATAAAATATGACCATTTAGGCCCACTTGGATTAGATTAGGACATTTATTATTAATTTATTTAAAGAAGGGTTAAAATAGTTAAAATCAAAGTTTAATAAGTAAATCATTTTTAATATGGGGATATACATAAGATAAATTCGATTGTAAATATTCATTAGAAAGCTAAAAAGATTTCCTACATGATGGTATTTTATTTGTAATTTTTAGACATAAAATAATTTAATTTATTTATGACACAACGATGATGCACTAATTATCTTATTAATGAAATATTGACATAATTGATGTTATAAACACCAAAATAAATGTAATTTGAGATTTTTTATGAATTCCACTAATTTTCTAGGTTACTATGATATATTAATGTTGATTTAATCAACTTGTCTCGAACATTTAATTCTGTTATTACTTTCACAAAAAATCATATATCAAATAGTGTCAAAATTGACACAAAATAGTTTTTAAATAAAATATTATATTATTAATTGTTATTGTATTCCTAAAAATCTAAGGTTCGGCCAAATGACTTAGATAAGGATATATATATTAATAATAAACAATTTGGGGTTCGTTTGGCATGTTATAGTAAGTGTATTAACCATATAGTGAAAGAAAACAAAAAGACATGGTAAAAGTTAAATTATTTAACTTAGAGTTAAATCTAATTGATAAGGTTAAAATAATATCCTAAACTTGTCTAAATTCTATTGGTTGATAGGATTTCGACCCATCCCCACTTTAGCTTCGAAATAAGACCCTTTGGAACCATTATAAACCGATTTTGACTTTAATATAAAATAATATTTTGAGATATTCCTAAGGTGCCCCTCTCCTCCCCTATAAAAGGACACCTCCTCCCCCTCCTCCTCACACCAATTTGAGCACTCAAGCTCGGCCAACCCCTGCCAAAATCTCTTCTCCACTTCCCTAGCAACATCCTAGAGGTTCTGGTCTTCCTCAAAGACCAATTCTAGTGCCCTAAGAGGAGGTCTCAAAGAGGCACTTCAAAGAAGAGGAGGTTCGGACACATACGAAGCAAATTGGACCTAAGGTAAGGGAAAATATCACAATCTCACTTTTATCCGAGATTGTTTTTACTTTGGTAATTACTGGGGTGTATTTTATCATCCACATCCATGTTCCCTCAATATGTAATATTATTTCCATCCTTCTACAATAGTTTATATCCAATTTTACCCTTCGGTGAGTTTTTAGTAAAAGATACGAAAGGAATCTTTTGTCGTTTTTCGTACGAGGTACTTTTTGACTTTTCCGACAAAAGTACGAAGAATGTTTTTTTTAACTTATACGGCATGAATGGATTTTTAAAACATTATTTCCAAGAAGCTTCCTTTACAAGTTTTCATGTTTATTTTTAATCAACTTCTTTTATTTTAAAGTTTTATGACATGTTATGAAAGGAAAAATGTTTTCCTCAAGAATGAAGTTCAAGTGTTTTATCAAAATTATTTTCCATATAAGATAATAAAAGGGTTCTGTTTTTATCCCTATTATTACATGGATTTGATTATGTTTTGATGGAAACATTTTTATGAATTCCTTTATCTTATATGAATTGTTTTATGATGTCATGTTGTTTAAGAATCCCATTTTTATTACATGGGTTACGCTATGATGTATGGTTTATGATTATGTGGCACACATAAGAAAGGATTCATTATAAGATGGGTGGGACCTATATCTCCCTCCAATGCATTGAGTAATGATTTTATATCTCATGAGATAGACATGGCTGGAACGGAAGGTTATTTCGGTTCAGTGATACAGGACTGAAACGAGGAGTGAACTCGGTTCAGAAAGGGACTTTGTCCACTAAGATAGTCTTGGCAATGAGTCATGACTAACAAGAAATGATTTTCCATGATTATGTGTGCATGCCACAAAGTTTCAAGTTTCGTGTTATGATTATGGTGATCTCATTTTCACTTCTATGATTTGTTCCATGTTAAGATATTATGATCTCTTTTGCAGGTTATGATTTTCAAAAAGATATGATATGATTTTTTATTTCTTTTGTATACCCTTACTGAGCATTTGAGCTCACCCTTTTTATGTTTTCTTTTCCCCAGGATATAAATAAAGGTTTTAGGTAAAAAAAGGGAAGATCTTTATGGGAGATATTGAAGATCTTTCACCACGATTAGAAGATTACGTTCCGAGTTTCCAAAGACACTAAACTATTACGATCCTTTAGTGTGTGTTTTTGTTATGTACTAAGTATTCCGCAAATGTAATGTAAAGTCAGTGTACGTCAAGATACGGGTCTCTATAGTTGGTATCAGAGGAAAGGTTTAGTCAACCTTTGGAAACTAGGATGTGAAAACGTTAGTGAGATCCCTAGAGATATTTTTAAGGTATGTCTAGGGATGTCCCTAGGGATAAGTATACGTATAGGTTATAGTAATAGAATTACACTAACGATTATAGAATTAAACCTAAGATGTTGGATATTGAAGGTACTCCCCCTTTATTATGTTGTTTTCCCTAGCATGATTTTTGCCTCTCACACTATTCTTTTTGGGTTTTAGACGATGGCTGGAACCCGAAGGAACCGTGTTGATCAATGCAATGGACAATGCAATGATTGCCCTCCTGAACAAACAAATGTTATGGGAGATGGAGTGCAAAATCTTATTGCTATACTTACACAAGCTATGAATCATTCTGGACTTCCAAATGAGCAGAGAAGGGAACAATATTCTATTGAGTCCTTCATGAGGCAACGTCCACCTTCTTTAAGTGGGACTTCCGATCCACTTGTTGCTGAACAATGGATCAGTACCACTGAAAAGATATTTTCAGTTCTTCAATGTTCTGAACATGATAAAGTCATCTTAGCAGTATATCGTTTGGAAGGTGAAGCTGATCAATGGTGGAATATTATCAAGAATACGAGGCCAAGGGATGAAATTGAGTCCATGGAATGGGACGAGTTCAAGAACTTGTTTTTCAATAAGTACTTCCCTCGTATTCTTCGAACAAAGATGGAAAAGGAGTTTATTGAGCTGAAGCAGAAGGATGATGAATCTGTTGGTATATACGAAGCGAATTTTACAAGACTTGCAAGGTATGCATATGGCATTATCATCCAACCTGAAAGTAAAGTTGATCGATTTTTCAGTGGCTTAAAACCAAGTCTTCGAAGGGCATTAGCTATAAGAGACTTCAGTAGCTATGAAGAAATTGTGCGTTGTGATATCAAGGTAGAAATGGAAGTTGGTGTTACATATCCATCTCATGGTTTTGACAAGAAACGAAAGATGGAGTTCAAGGAGAAATCTCATAATAATGGTGAAAAGAAGATGAATGTTTCCTTATGCACAAAGTGTGGAAAGAAGCATGGTGGAGATTGTCTTAAAGGAACTAGAAAATGTTTTAAGTGTGGAAAAGAAGGTCATCGAGCAGCTGAGTGTCGAAGTAATGGAAAAAGGGTTTCTAATGATGTGAATAAAGCAAACACTGCAGAGAACGCACCACCAACACTTCAATGATTCAAGTGCAAGGAAATGGGGCATTATGCTAATAATTGCCCTAATCCAAGGGTTAGTGATGATCAACATGAGCAACCACTGAAGGCAAAGGACAAAGGGAAGTCACATGCGATCACTATTGGCGATGTTGAATATGATAAAGATGTGGTGGAATGATTAAGCGTTTATGTAATGGGATTCCAAAATAATATTGTATCATTGAGTATTGCAATATTTATTAATGTGGTATTCAAAGTGATTGAGATATTTTTTTGGAAATAAGATGATATGCGCATAATGAAGACGAGAAAATGAAATGTTTAATAGTATTCATGAGCTCATGATTGATATAAGGACTAAGTGATATCATGGATTGAGTATATAGAATTTTGAGGATTTTGGTATGTGGAAAGTGTTAACTTTTAACTGCATTCATGTTTTCACTAAGGTATTCAAGAGAATACATGATTAAGGACTTTGAATATTTAGAATGTGACCAACAAAACATATCTTATGATATATGGGGATCAACGATGGTATTAAATCTCTGGTAATTGTTTTCACTATGTTATGAGAGTGGACTGCAGTATTATGGATAAGCCTAAAGATTGAAATGGATTATGTTGGACATAAGTGATTATTGTTTAAGGATAGAAGTTTTTTTTCGATATTATTGATGGGATGTTATAGTAATGTAGTTTTAGAAAAAGGACAACCTGCAGGACGGGCGACAGCCCATCGCTTCGGACAAGGCTGTAGGAATCGAACGCACAACCGAAGTGCGACTGGCCTTTATCGCCTACCACTGACCTACAGGAAGTCCCTGTTTAGTAGAAACTAGTTTTATTATATTAAGCAGTATGATATATGAAGTATAAGTCCATTTTAGGAGCCATATATGATTAATCTCACTATAGATCGATTTATGCATATAATTTTTGCTAACCTTTTGTTTGAGACAGATGGAATGACCCGTCATTCTATCACATGATCTGCTAACACTTCACGAATAACAAATTCAACTTCATTTATTTAAGAGATGAAGTGGAAATTGTTCAAGGAACGAACAACAGTGAGATTGTACCAAAATAAAGTAAGTATTTATTCTAATTCAAATTTTCAACTTTAGGGGAAATGATCTTGAAAACCAAAAATGTTGTCCTAGTGATCTTATACCTGATGAATCAGATGGTACCTTATATCATCACAAATCTATGGATTTGTGATTACTGGATTTTCCGTAGCCATGTTCTCTACCACTCTCCATCAGAACATGATGGTTAGATTTCTCTTCCATATCCATATTTTCACTTATGTGGAAACCCAATGATTAGTTTTTTTGGGTAACCGTTAATTTTCATACTTTTGTTTTTAAAGATTGGTTTTGATATTCCTTTTTACGATGTGGGTTTCTATTAAAGAAACTTTCGAATAGTAAACCATTTATAACCCCGACGAATTTCGAGGGCGAAATTCATTTTAAGGGGGGTAGAATGTAACAGCCCAAGATTTTATAAAGAAATATTCTTTTTAATTTTATTAATGTCTTGTGTTGTACGCTACACCAAAAGGAGCTTGCACAACACGCATCCTTGTCTTGCCTTGCATTACACGCAATCGCGACCTTCCTCGATAGCGTGTGTAATACGCAATACCGAGTTTCACTAAACAACGATGTGCTATTAAAATATTATTAAAACTAGCCGTTATGAATAGTAATAACCACTTTTTAAAATTCTGTAAATCTTATTTTTCAAAATGAACTTCATTCTTGGATTCGGAGTATCGAATTTAGCCTAAGGTGAAATTTTGGTACTTTTCGGATAACTTTCATATTCTGATGAATAGTGAAAATTACTAAATTATAATTAAAAAACAACTTTTTTAATCAAAATAATTAATAGGGATAAATTATTAATTTGAGTTGTTTTAAAGTATATTTAGAATATATTTTTACAATTTAATACAATGTTGGTCATTGGATGTAATTTCACATTTAAACCAGACATAATCAGGTGTCAATCTTTTGATATATATTGTTTCTTAAAAACACGCTATTTGTTTTAACAGCGGGATTTAATTATAAAATTAATTAATGAAACTTCTATGTTATGAATTTGGTAAAATAGACTTTATTTTGGAATTCGGAATATAAAATATAGCTTAGGATGAAATTTTGGCATTGTTCTGAAAAACATCAATTTTTGATGAATAGTGAAACTACTAAGTGGTAGGTTAAAAACTGAATTTTGCATAAAACTTAATTTTACCGCTTCTGTGAATGGAATTTCGAAAATCCGAGAGACACGGTTAATATCAAGGACTAAAATGTGGTTCAATGAGATGAAAATAATTTTTTGTTGAATAGTAACTTTTTACTTTTTTTTACCGCGGTTAATAGTAAATAGGGTAACTAAGGGTAAATATGATATTACTATTATCCTAACACATGTCCTAATTCTATTGGACAAGTGTAATTCGACCAAAAACAAAATTAGGAATAAAATATGACCATTTAGGCCCACTTGGATTAGATTAGGACATTTATTATTAATTTATTTAAAGAAGGGTTAAAATAGTTAAAATCAAAGTTTAATAAGTAAATCATTTTTAATATGGGGTTATACATAAGATAAATTCGATTTTAAATATTCATTAGAAAGCTAAAAAGATTTCCTACATGATGGTATTTTATTTGTAATTTTTAGACATAATATAATTTAATTTATTTATGACACAACGATGATGCAGTAATTATCTTATTAATGAAATATTGACATAATTGATGTTATAAACACCAAAATAAATGTAATTTGAGATTTTTTATGAATTACACTAATTTTCTAGGTTACTATGATATATTAATGTTGATTTAATCAACTTGGTTCGAACATTTAATTCTGTTATGACTTTCACAAAAAATCATATATCAAATAGTGTAAAAATTGACACAAAATAGTTTTTAAATCAAATATTATATTATTAATTTTTATTGTATTCCTAAAAATCTAAGGTTCGGCCAAATGACTTAGATAAGGATATATATATTAATAATAAACAATTTGGGGTTCGTTTGGCATGTTATAGTAAGTGTATTAACCATATAGTGAAAGAAAACAAAAAGACATGGTAAAAGTTAAATTATTTAACTTAGAGTTAAATCTAATTGATAAGGTTAAAATAATATCCTAAACATGTCTAAATTCTATTGGTTGATAGGATTTCGACTCATACCCACTTTAGCTTCGAAATAAGACCCTTTGGAACCATTATAAACCGATTTTGACTTTAATATAAAATAATATTTTGAGATATTCCTAAGGTGCCCCTCTCCTCCCCTATAAAAGGACACCTCCTCCCCCTCCTCCTCACACCAATTTGAGCACTCAAGCTCGGCCAACCCCTGCCAAAATCTCTTCTCCACTTCCCTAGAAACATCCTAGAGGTTCTGGTCTTCCTCAAAGACCAATTCTAGTGCCCTAAGAGGAGGTCTCAAAGAGGCACTTCAAAGAAGAGGAGGTTCGGACACATACGAAGCAAATTGGACCTAAGGTAAGGGAAAATATCACAATCTCACTTTTATCCGAGATTGTTTTTACTTTGGTAATTACTGGGGTGTATTTTATCATCCACATCCATGTTCCCTCAATATGTAATATTATTTCCATCCTTCTACAATATTTTATATCAAATTTTACCCTTCGGTGAGTTTTTAGTAAAAGATACGAAAGGAATCTTTTGTCGTTTTTCGTACGAGGTACTTTTTGACTTTTCCGACAAAAGTACGAAGAATGTTTTTTTTAACTTATACGGCATGAATGGATTTTTAAAACATTATTTCCAAGAAGCTTCCTTTACAAGTTTTCAAGTTTATTTTTAATCAACTTCTTTTATTTTAAAGTTTTATGACATGTTATGAAAGGAAAAATGTTTTCCTCAAGAATGAAGTTCAAGTGTTTTATCAAAATTATTTTCCATCTAATATAATAAAAGGGTTCTGTTTTTATCCCTATTATTACATGGATTTGATTATGTTTTTATGGAAACATTTTTATGAATTCCTTTATCTTATATGAATTGTTTTATGATGTCACGTTGTTTAAGAATCCCATTTTTATTACATGGGTTACGCTATGATGTATGGTTTATAATTATGTGGCACACATAAGAAAGGATTCATTATAAGATGGGTGGGACCTATATCTCCTTCCAATGCATTGGGTAATGATTTTATATCTCATGAGATAGACATGGCTGGAACGGATGGTTATTTCGGTTCAGTGATACAGGACTGAAACGAGGAGTGAACTCGGTTCAGAAAGGGACTTTGTCCACTAAGATAGTCTTGGCAATGAGTCATGACTAACAAGAAATGATTTTCCATGATTATGTGTGCATGCCACAAAGTTTCAAGTTTCGTGTTATGATTATGGTGATCTCATTTTCACTTCTATGATTTGTTCCATGTTAAGATATTATGATCTCTTTTGCAGGTTATGATTTTCAAAAAGATATGATATTATTTTTATTTCTTTTGTATACCCTTACTGAGCATTTGAGCTCACCCTTTTTATGTTTTCTTTTCCCCAGGATATAAATAAAGGTTTTAGGTAAAAAAAAGGGAAGATCTTTATGGGAGATATTGAAGATCTTTCACCACGATTAGAAGATTACGTTCCGAGTTTCCAAAGACACTAAACTATTACGATCCTTTAGTGTGTGTTTTTGTTATGTACTAAGTATTCCGCAAATGTAATGTAAAGTCAATGTACGTCAAGATACGGGTCTCTACAGTAATGCAATGCACTTGTGTTATTCTATTTTCACATGTGTTATTATTATTTATTCTCATGCACATGCACATGAAATGCACGTGCATTATTCTATTATCACTTGTGTAATTATTTTTTATTTATTATCAATCACATGAAAATGCACATTCATGTGGACTTGGTTATTATTTATTGTCTATTACCACGCACATGCACATGCACATGCACATGCACTTGGATGTGCATCATTATTTATTATTTATTATCATTCATATGCACATGCACATACACATGTAATTCACATGCGTTATTATTTATAATTTATTATTTATTATCATTCACAAGCAAATGCGCCGGCATATGCACATGCCCGTGCGTTATGATTTATTATTTAAACCATGCACATGCATATGCACAAGCATCTGTGTTATTACTATAATTATTATTAAAGGTATTTTTAGGGTTTAATAGAATTTTTTATAATTTTTAGGTGTTATTAACATTTATTATTGTTTGTTAGGGTTTTAGGGGTTTTTAATGGTATATTAGCGTTTTGATGGTTTAGTGGGGGTTATTAGGATTTTAATAGTGTTTATTGTGGTGTGTTAAAAATTATTAGGGTTTATTATGGTTTATTAGGTATTTTTAGGTTTTTATTAAGATTGAGTTGAGTTTATTAGGGTATATTATGGTATATTATGGTATATTTGGGTATGTTTAGGATTCATTAGTGTTTATTATCATTCATTACGGTTTATTAATTTTTAAGAGGGTACATTTGAGATTTTTAGGGTTTAGAAGTGTTTAATAGTGTTTATTAGTGCTTTTAAGCTTTTTTATGTTTTATTAGCATTTATTAGGGGTTTTAGGGCTTTTTAATGGTATATTTTCATTTTTTAGGGTTTAGTGGGGTTTATTATGGTTTATTATAGTGTGTTAAGGTTTACTAGGGTTGAGTAGGTATTTTTAGGGTTTTATTAGGGTTGAGTAGGTATATTTAGGGTTTCTATATGGTTTATTAGGGTTGAGTAGTGTTTTTTAGGGTTTGTTAGGGATTTTTACGGTTTACTAGGGTTTGTTAGTGTTTTTATTAGGGTATATGAGTGTTTTTTAGTTTTTGTTATTATATATGAGGAGTTGTTTGGACTTTTTAGGTTTTATTAGCTTGTTTTTAGTGTTTGTGAGAATTTTTTATGGTTTATTAGGTTTTATTAGAATTCAGTATGGTTTATTAGGTTTTCTTGGGATTTTAATGGTTTGTTTGTGTTTTTTTGTTTATTGGGGTTTAGTGGGTTTTATTGGGTTTTATTACTGTGTGTTAAGGTTTATTAGGGTTGAGAATGTATTTTTAGTGTTTTATTATGGTTTTATTATTGTTTATTAGTTTTTATTAGAGTTTATTAGGGTTGTTTTGGATTTATTAGGGTTTGATAGGGATTTATTAGTTTTTTTTGTTTTATTAGGTTATATTAGTGTTTGTTAAGTCTTTTCAGATAATACATCATTTTTATTGTTTGTGAGTGTTTTGTTTTTGTTTGTGAGCAATTTTTAGGGTTTCATAGGTTATATTAGAGTTTATTATGGTTTACTATGGTTTCTAGGGATTTTTACGGTATATTTGCGTGTTTTGTCTTTATTAGGTTATATTAGTCTTTTTAGGTCTTTTTAGGTAATATAGCCCGTTTTTATTGTTTGGAATCATTTTTTATTGTTTTTGAGCGTTTTTAGGCAAAGAAGGCTCGGGTCCAGGCTATTCCTGGCCCCCCCAAAATTTATAAAACAAAAAGACACAGACACTGCAGACAAGGGAGGGGAGGGGTCAATCGACCCACACCCAAAAGCCCCTTACAACCCACGCCAAAAAAGAAAAACAAAGAGAGAAAAAGACTCAAAAACAGACACAATAGCAGGGATCTTAGGGATTTTTTAAGGTATACTCGCATTTATTTTCATTATTAGGGTTTTGTAGGGTTTTATTAGGGGTCATTATGGTGTGTTATGCTTTGTTAGGGTTTAGTAGGGTTTATTTGGATTTATTTATGGTTTATTCGAGATTTTTATGGTTTGTTTGGGGTTTATTACAGTTTATTAGTGTTTATTAGTGTCTATTAGGGTTGGTTAGGGTTGTTCAGGTTTTCGTATTGTGTTTTTAGGGTTTATTAGTTTTTATTATCATTTCTTAGGGTTTATTAGGTATTTTTGGTGTTTTATTAGGGTTGAGTAGAGTTTCTGAGGATTTTAGGGATTATAAGGTGTTTTAGGGATTATTAGTGTTTATTAGGGGTTTATTAGAATTTAATTTTTTATATTATGGTATATTAGGGTTTAATATTTTTTAGGGTTTTAAAGCGTCTTTAGTGGTTTTGTATAATTTTTTAGGGTTTTTGTAGCATTGTTAGAGTTTATGTAGCATTTTTAGTGTTTATGTAGTGTTTATTCGGGTTTATTAGTGCTCTTAAGCTTTGTTAGGTTTTAGTATCATTTATTAGGGGTTTTAGAGCTTTTTAATGGTATATTTGTGTTTTTAGGGTTTAGTGGGGTTTATTATGGTTTATTATGGTGTGTTAAGGATTATTAGGGTTGAGTAGGTATTTTTAGGGTTTTATTAGGGTTGAGTCGGTATCTTTAAGGTTTTATTAGGGTTGATTATGGTTTATTAGGGTTTGTTAGGGATTTTTATGGTTTACTAGGGTTTGTTAGTGTTTTTATTAGGGTATATGAGTGTTTTTTAGTTTTGGTTAATATATATGAGGGGTTGTTATGCCTTTTTAGGTTTTATTATTGTGTTTATTGTGTTTTGAGCATTTTTATTGGTTTATTAGCATTTATTTGAATTTATTATGGTTTATTTGGGTTTCAAGAGATTTTTAATGGTTTGTTTGCATTTTTTTGTTTATTGTGGTTTAGGTGGGTCTTATTAGGTTTTGTTAAGGTGTGTCAAGGTTTATTAGGTTTGAGAAGGTATTTTTAGGGTCTTATTATGGTTTTATTTGGGTTTATTCATTTTTATTAGGGTTTATTAGGGATTTTTAGGGTTTATTAGGGTTTGTTAGGGGTTTATTATTATTTTTGTTTTATTAGGATATATTAGTGTTTGTTAGTTCTTTTAAGATAATATAGCATGTTTTTATTGTTTGTGAGCATTTTTTTTTGTTTGTGAGAGTTTTAGGGTTTCTTTGGTTATATTAGAGTTTATTATGGCTTATTAGGGTTTCTAGGGATTTTTAAGGTATATTAGTGTTTTTGTCTTTATTAGGTTATATTAGTGTTTTTAGGTCTTTTTAGGTAATATAGCGTGTTTTTAGGGGTTGTGATCGTTTTTTATTGTTTGTGTGGTTTTTTTGGGTTTATTAAGTTATATTAGAGTTTATCAAGGTTTCTAGGAATTTTTTAAGGAATAATAGCATTTTTTTCTTTATTAGGGTTTTGTAGGGTTTTATTAGGGGTTATTAGGGTGTGTAAAGGTTTGTTAGGGTTGAGTAGGGTTATTTGGATTTATTTATGGTTTTTATGGCTTTTTAGGGTTTTTTGGGGTTTATTAGGGTTTGTTAGTGTTTATTAGTGTCAATTAGGTTTGGTTAGGGTTGTTAAGGTTTTCTTAATGTGTTTCGAGGGTTTATTAGGTTTTATTGTCATTTAATAGGGTTTAGTAGTTATTTTTTGGGGTTTTATTAGGGTTGAGTGGAGTTTCTTAGGATTTTAGGGATTATAAGGTGTTTTTAGGGATTATTAGAGATTATTATGTGTTTATTAGGGTTTAATTTTTTATGTTATGGTATATTAGAGTTTAATATTTGGGGGGGTTTTAAATAATATTTAAGGTTTTTGAAGTATTTTTTGGGTTTGTGTAGCATTGTTAGAGTTTATGTAGAATTTTTAGTGTTTATGTAGTGTTTTTATGGTTTAGTTAGCAGTTTTATATTTTATGTATCATTTTTTGGGTTTATGTAATGTTTTTAGTGTCTATGTAGCATGTTTAGTGTGTAGGTTTTATGTAGCATTTCTTAGGGTCTATGTTGCGTTTTCTGTGTTTATTTAGCATTTTTAGGGGTGATGTAGCATTTATGATGTATTTTTTTGGGTTTATGTACCTTTTTTAGGGTTCATGGAGTGGTTTTTGGGTTTATATTTTGTTTTTAGGTTTTATGTAGAGTTTTTTAATGTTTATGTTATGTTTTTCAAGGTTTAGTTGTGTTTTTCAGGGTTTACATTACAGTTTTAGGGTTTATGTAGTGTGTTTAGGGTTTATGTAGCGTTTTTTGGGTTTATGTAGCGTTTTTTTGTTTATGTTGCGTTATTAAGGTTTTTGATGCTTTTTTATGGTTTATGTAACGTTTTTTGGGTTTATGTATCTATTTGAAGCCTTTTTAGGGTTTTAATGGATGTTTATGGTTTGTAGTGTTTGTTAGGGTTTTTAAGGGTTGTAAATGGGTGTTTATTGTTTTTATGGAATCTGATAGATATTTAATGGTTTTCTGGGTGCTTTTATGGGTTTATTTGTTTTTTAGGGATTCATAGGGGTTGTTAGGGTTTATAGTGTGTTTTATGGTTTATTTGGGTATTGTAGAAGTGTTTTGGGTTTATATAATGTGTTTTAGAATTATTTGGGCTCTTTAGGGTTTTTAGTGTTCTTTAGAGTTTAATATGGTTATTTCGGGTTTATTAGGGTTCTTTATGGTTTATTAGTGTTCTTTAGGTTTTTTAATGTTTATTAGAATTTTATATTGTATATTAGGGTTTTATTGGGCTTTTGTAGGCATTAATAGATTTTTCCAGGGTTTGTCAACCTATTTTAGGGTTATTTAGGATTTATTAGAGTTTATAATATTTATTAGGGTTTGGTAACATGTATTCGGATTTATTACGATTTATTAGGGTTTATTTTGATTTTTTAGGGTCTATTGGGGTTTTTTATGGTTTGTTATGGTTTGTTTCAGTTTGTTACGATTTATTTGGTGTTGTTAGGATTTTTTATGATTTATTTGGGGTTGTTAGGGTTTGTTATGATTTATTTTGGGGTTATTAGTGTTTTTAGGGTTTATTAGAGGGTTGTAGGGTTTTTTAGGATATTATTTGGAGGTTTTTGTAGCGTTTTTTCAGGTTTGTTAGGGTTTTTAGTGATTATTAGTGTTTATTATGGTTTAATAGTGTTTTTTTGTATATTAGGGATTTTAGGGCTTTTTTAGCATTTATTAGGTTCTAATAGAGTTTGTTAGGGTTTATTACAGGTTATTACGATTTATAATTGTTTATAAGGGGTTTTCAAGGTTTAATAGTTGGTTTTAGGGGTTATTAGGGTTTATTGGTGGTTCTTAGGGGTTATTAGTGGTTGTTAGGGTTTGTTGGGGTTTGATATGGTTTTTAGGGTTTGTTACAGTTTGTTTGAGTTGTTTAGGGTTTTATGTGTTTTTTTGGCTTTATGGGTGTGTTTGGATTTTTGTGCATTGTTTGGGTTATATTAGCATTTTTGGGGTTTTGTTGCATTTGTTGGGTTTTGAAGCATTTTTGGGGTTTTTGTAGCAATTTATAGGGTTTATGTAGCACTGTTAGTGGCTTTAGTGGTTCTTTAGGGTTCATTAGGGTTTATTAGGGTTGTTTAGGGTATATTATGGTTTCTTTTGAGGTTTCTAGGGTTTGTACTGGGTTTTTAGGGTTTTTAACGGTGTTAGAGGGTTGGTTAGGGTTCTGTTAGTCTTTTTTAGTCTTTTTAGAGTTTTTTAGTGTTTTTAGTGGTTGTTAGGTTTTTAGGGTTTTTAGAGGTTTTTTGAGGTTTTTTGGGTTTTTTGGTTTGTTTTTAGGTTTTTTCAGTTTTTTCAGTTTTTAAGGTGTTTTAGGGTTTTTATGGTTTTTTAGGGTTTTTTAGGATTTTTTGGGTTTTTTGGGTTTTTATGGTTTTTTAGTGTTTGGTGAGGTTTTGGCGGGTTTGATAGGGTTTTTTGTGAATATTGAAATTTTGAATGGTTTAATAGTGTTTTTGTTGTATATTTGGGTTTTTAGGTATTTTGTATCTTTTATTGGGGTCTAATAGGGTTTTAGGGTTTATTACAATTTATTAGTATTTATTAGGGTTTAGTAGTGGGCTTTAGGGTTTATAAGGGTTTATTATGGTTTATTATTGGTTGGTAGGTTTTGTTAGGATTTATTAGTTCTTATTAGAGTGATTTAGGGTGTCTAAGGGTTTGTTAGGGTTTCTATGGGTGTGTTAGGGTTTCTAAGGGTGGGTGAGGGTTTTTATGGGCGGGTTAGGGTTTCTAATGGTGTGCTATGGTTTCTAAGGGTTTATAAGGCTGTGTTTGGTTTTATATGGGTGCGTTGAGGTTTCTAAGGGTGTACTAGGGTTTCTAAGGGTGTGTTAGTGTTTCTAAGGGTGTGTTAGGGTTTCTACGGGATTGTTAGTGTTTCTTAGGTTTTCATAGGGTTTTTTAGGTTTTTTGGGTTTTTAGGGTGAGGTTAGTGTTTCTAATGGTTTCTTAGTGGGTTTTTAGTGTTTCTTTGTGTTTTTTGTGTTTTTTGGGTTTTCGTAGTTTTTCTTGGGGTTTGTTATGGTTTGTTAGGTTTTGTTAGGGTTTGTTAGGGTTTTTAAGGGTTTTTTAGTTTTTGTTAGGGTTTGTTAGTGTTTTTAGGGTTTGTTAGAGTTTTTTTTGGTTTTTAATGGTTTTAGTGTTTATTGGGTTATTCACGGTTTGTTAGGGTTATTTAGTTGTTCATGGTTGTCACTGATGTGTAGAGCTAGTCGAAAACTTCAATTTGATATGTGGTAGAGGTGAAATGGACACCCAGAGCAGAACTTATGGTTATTTGGAGGACCTAAGGACCTTTTGGGTCTTTAAGAACGTGATAAGGTGTTCATATTGTTCACAGATGTCTAGATCTAGTCAAAAGCTTCGATTTGATATATGGCAGAGGTAAAACGGACTCCCCGAGTAGATGTTATGGTCTTTTGGAGTTTTTAAGAACCTTTTTGGGCCTTCAAGGATGTGATAAGGATCTTCAGTTGTTATAGGAGTTTAGGTCTAGTTGCAATATTCGATTTGATATGTGGTAGAGGCAAGACGGACACCCATAGATGATGTTATTATAAAATGGACACCAGAGGACAATCTTTTGACCATCCTAAGAGATTTTGGGTCTTTTGTGGGGTTGAAGAATATCAGAAAGGGTTCAGTGGTTACCATAGTGTGTATTGTTTCACACTATTCGATTTGATATGTGGTAGAGCCAAAATTAACACATGTAGCAGAAGCTATTGTCATTTTAAATTGAGCATCCCTCCTAGCGCCTAAAAACCTAAGAAACGAGCAACTCACTAACATAGGCATAACTTTTCCTTCAGGTGTCTGTTTGAGCATTGCGACTAGTCAAATCGAATCTCATGAGATGAGTGAGGACCAAGTTTAGTAGAAACTATGATAAGATCAAAGAAACATAAGATATATTAGTTATACCACTCCAAAAAAGTCCAACTTCAAAAAACCATAACTTTCACTCTGGTTGTCCGTTTGAGCTCTACCACATATCAAATCGAAGGTTGTAAAGAGATCTACACAGAAGGCTAACTTGAATAATGTTCAAGTCATGTTTGGGAACCTAAAATCCCAAAAACCCATCAAGAGGCCTCCAAAACTCTATTTCTGTGTCGGGATACCTGTCAAATTTTTATTAAAACGGTCATAACTTCTAATTTGTGTGTCTGTTCGGCCTCCAGAACCAGATTTTATCGTAGTTCATTCCATGAGATTTATTTTGACTATTCACGGAGTAGAAATAGACACCTGAAGAAGATGTTATGACTTTTTTAATGACTCTGTGATTTGTTAGGTTTTTCGAGACACCATTTCTAGCACTTTTGTCCCGTCTGCTGTTTTTTCAAACAAGTATAACTTATTATTACTATTATTATTATTATTATTATCATCATCTCATGAAAATGAACATGCACATACATGTGAATTATTATAATATTTTTATTACCATGAACATGCACATGTAATGAACACACATTATATTGTTGTCACGTGCGTTGTTATTATTATTGTTATTATTATTGTTGTTATTATTATTATTTTGGTTGTTGTTGTGGTTGTTGTTGTTGTTATCATCAGATGAAAATGAACATCCAAATGCAAAAACATGCACATTCAATGAATGTGCATTATTCTATTATCACATGCGTCGTTATTATTAATATTAATATTATTATCATCAATATCATCATCATCACATGAAAATGCAATGCACGAGAGTTATTATTTATTACCATACACATGCACACGTAATGAACATGCAATATTCTATTATCATATGCATTAGTACTACTACTATTATCACCACTACTACTACTATTATTACTACTGATGTAATTATTAATATCATCACATGAAAATGTAGAGCCACATCTGTTATTATTTATTATTTATTAACTTGTACGTGCATATGCAATGCACTTGTATTATTCTTTTATTATTATTATTATTATTATTATAACATTTTTTATAATTTTTATTATTATTATAATTATCATCATCATTATCATTATTATTATCATTATCAGATGTAAATGCACATTCATGTGCATTTTTATTTATTAATTATTACCATGCACATGCATGCGTTATTATTATTATTAATATTACAATTTGTATTATTAATATTATCATCAAATCTAAATTCACATGCACATGCATGTTCGTCCTTATTTATTATTATTTATTTATTATTTACTACTATGCACGTGCACATGAAATGCACTTGCGTTATTATATTATTATTATTATTATTATTATTATTATTCTTTTTGTTATTGTGGTTTGTATCATCAAATACAAATGCATGTACATGTGCATTGTTGTTTATTATTTATTACCATGCACGTGCATGCATCATTATCATTATCATTACATGTAAATGCACATGCATGGCCATTATTATATATTATTTATTATCATGCACATGAAAATGCAATGAACTAGCGTTATTCTATTATCACATGTGTTATTATTATTTATTCTATTGCACGTGCACACGGAATTTGCGTGCGTTATTCTATTATCACATGTGTTGTTATTTATAATTTATTATTTATTATCATTCACATGAAAATGAGTAGGTATATGAACATGCACGTGAATTAGGATTTATTATTTAAACCATGCCCATGCATAAGCACATGCATGTGCGTTATTACTACTATTATTATTAGAGGTATTTTTAGGGTTTACTATCATTTTTTTTGGATTTTTATGTGTTATTAAAATTTATTATAGTTTGTAAGGGTTTCAGGATTTTTAATGGTATATTAGCACTTTTAGGGTTTGGTGGGGGTTATTAGGGTTTTATTAGGGTTTATTATGGTGTGTCAAGGTTTATTAGGGTTTATTAGGTATTTTTAGGGTTTTATTAGGATAGTGTTGGGTTTATTAGGGTATATTATGGTATATTATGGTATATTTGGGTATGTTTAGAATTTATTTGTGTTTATTATGGTTCATTTTGGTTTATTAATTTTTAAGAGGGTATATAAGGGTTTTTTACTGTTTAGTAGTGTTTATTCGAGTTTATTAGAGCTTTTAAGCTTCGTTATGTTTTATTATCATTTATTAGGGGTTTTAGGGGTTTTAATGGTATATTTGCATTTTTTTAGGGTTTAGTGTGGTTTAATATGGTTTATTATGGTGTGTTAAAGTTTACTAGCATTGAGTATGTATTTTTAGGGTTTTATTAGGGTTGATTCAGTATATTTAATGTTTTATTAGGTTTTATTTGGGTTGAGTACGGTTTATTAGGGTTTGTTAGGGATTTTTAGGGTTTACTAGGGTTTGTTAGTGTTTTTATTAGGGTATATGAGTGTTTTTTAGTTTTTTTAATATATATGAGGGGTTGTTATGACTTTTTAGGTTTTATTAGAATGTTTTTAGTGTTTGTGAGAATTTTTAATGGTTTATTAGCTTTTATTTGAATTTATTATGGTTTATTTTGGTTTCTAGGGCATTTTAATTGGTTGTTTGCGTTTTTTTGTTTATTGGGGTTTAGTTGGGTTTTATCAGGTTTTGTTATTGTGTTTCAAGGTTTATTAGGGTTGGGAAGGTATTTTTAGGGTTTTATTATGGTTTTATTAGGGTTTTTTAATTTTTATTAGGGCTTATTAGGGATTTTTATGGTTTATTAGGGTATGTTAGGGGTTTATTAGTTTTTTATTTTATTAGGTTATATTAGTGTTTGTTATGTCATTTCTGATAATATAGCGTTTTTTATTGTTTGTGAGCATTTTGGTTTTTTATTTGTGAGAATTTTTCGGGATTCTTAGGTTATATTAGAGTTTATTATGGTTTATTAGGGTTTCTAGGTATTTTTAAGGTATATTAGAATTTTTTGTCTTTATGAGGATATATTAGTGTTTTTAGGTCTTTTTAGGTAATATAGTGCATTTTTATTGTTTGTGATCATTTTTTTATTATTTGAGAGTGTTTTTATGGTTTATTAGGTTATATTAGAGTTTATCAGGGGTTCTAGGTACTTTTTTAGGTATACTAGTATTTGTTTCTTTATTAGGGTTTTTGTAGTGTTTTATTAGGGGTTATTATGGTGTGTTAAGGTTTGTTAGGGTTGAGTAGGGTTTATTTGGATTTATTTAAGGTTTATTGGGGATTTTTAGGGTTTGTTTGGGGTTTATTAGTGTTTATTAGTGTTTATTAGTGTCTATTAGGGTTGGTTAGGTTTGTTTCGGTTTTCTTAACATGTTTTTAGGGTTTATTAATTTTTATTATCATTTATTAGGGTTTATTAATTATTTTTGGGGTTTTATTATGGTTGAGTAGATTTTCCTATGGTTTTTAGGGATTATAAGGTGTTTTAGGGATTATTAGTCTTTATTTGGGGTTTATTAGGGTTTAATTTTTTTTATTATGGTATATTCGGGTTTAATATTTTTGAGGGTTTCAAAGCATCTTTAGGGTTTTTGTAGCATTTTTTAGCATTTATGTTGCATTTTATAGGGTTTATGTAACGTTTTTAGTGGTTATGGAGTGTTTTTAGGGTTTATGTTGTGTTTTTATGTTTTATGTAGTGTTTTTTAATGTTTATGTTGTGTTTTTTGGGGATTATGTTGTGTTTTTTAGGGTTTATGTTACAATTATAGAGTTTATGTAGAGATTTTAGGGTTTATGTAGTGATTTTAGGGTTTATGTTGCGTTTTTTTGTTTTATGTTGCATTTTTAGGGCAAGGAAGGTTCGGGGCCAGGCTATTCCTGACTCCACCAAATTTTATTATAAAAAAGACACAAAGAAGCTACAGACAAGGGAGGGGAGGGGTCAAATGACTCACACCCAAAAACCCTTTACAGACACACACTCATGAACCAAAAAAAGAGAGATAAAAAACACACAAGAAAAAGAAAGACTGAAACATCTCCGACAACAGCTCTCATCCAATCAACAACCAGCAGTAACACAAGCGCATCACCTTCAACATCTCCCATACCAGCAGCATCCAGCATCCAGAACCACCAGCATCCAACATCACAAAACAAACATCATCCAACACCACAAAACCACCAGCATCATAATCACAAGCCTCACCTTCACCAGCATTCAGCGGTTCACCAGCAAACAACGACCAACATTCAATATTACAGAAACCAGAAACCAGGACCTTCATGCCAAAATGAGCTACCACCAAAATCACATAACCATCAGCACCAAAAGCACAAAACCACCAGTAACTAGAGTTCGCATCCAGAAAGAAACCAACCTCCTTATTCACAAAAACCAGTAGCCAGCACCTCCCTTCATCACTTCAGGGCGAAGCAACACCCCTTTCCAAGCACCAACAACAACAATCACCTTCAAACCAGTCTTCCTTCAGCAATTCACACCATCTAGCAACCACCAGTCCAGCCAAAAACATCATCCAGCACCAGATTTTCAGCCAACCAACATTTACTTCAATGCCTCGTGAGAAATGATCTGCAAAACGCCTACTTCCCTCGTCAGCACACACCCAAAGCCACAGCAGCATAAACAAAATCGAAAAAACCAGAACCACCTTATCCATAAATTCAAACAGAGTATCTCCAACCAGATGAAGATCCCCACAATAGAACCAGTCCCTCAGCCAAGCGAACCATAACAACAGATGAATCAAGCACCCACAAAGCAGTAGTGCACTGAAACCATGAGCCACCGGGAGACTAGGAGAAGAGAAAAAATGCAGGAACAAAACCACTCTAAAGGCAACATACCAGATTGTCAGAAGAAGTCGAAGTGCACCTTCTACCATGAGTCTGAGAGGCACCACTGAATCCCATCGCCATAAACCGGAACACCAAAATCTGACCCACTCATCCCAGGATATGTAGGGTGCACATCGAAGACTCCAGATCTAAATGATTCCCCCACAGATCAGCAAACACCGCGACCAGATCCAGCACGAAGCAAAGCGTTGAGAACGGATCTTGTCCACTCAACCATGGATCTGCAACACTGAACGAAGGGGAGACCAAATCCCTCTGTGACCTCCAAAGAACTGTAGCTTCACGCGCCAGAGGGTCCAGAGAAGCCCCAAAAGACTAGTCGCACACCGGGAAGACCAAAACCGACGACCTCCTCCATGAATCGCCTAGTGGAAAGACCGGTCCACCCCACGAAAGCTCCACAATGCCGAAAACCAGAAAGACCAGAACTGGCTAGCTCTAAGATGGATGTAGCCTTCATCTGAAGCTGCTTCCAGAGAAAACCTGCGAGGGCACCATCAATCCAGAGAAAAATCACCTCAAGAACAAAGCAAGCTAACGCCTGAGGATCCACAGTCGCGCCGAAGAAGCATTGATGTCGATGGAAGACCCAAATGCGAGAGGAGCCAGGAATAGCGGGATCCATCTTTTGGGGCTCCCTGTTGCGTTTTTTGGGGTTTTGTTGTATTTTAAGGGTTTATGTAACGTTTTTAGGGTTTATGTATCTATTTGTAGCCTTTTTTGGGGTTTTAATGGTTGTTAAAGGTTTGTAGTTTTTTTGGGTTTTTAAGGGCTGTTAAAAGGTGTTTATGGTTTTTTATGGTATCTGATGACTTTCTAATGCTTTGGGGGGGGGGGGGTTATGGGTTTATTTTTTGGGATTGATAGGGGTTGTTAGGGTTTTTTTGTTTGTTTTAGGGTTTTTTGGGTATTGTAGTGGTTTTTAGGGTTTACATAATGTGTTTTAGCATTTTTTCGGGTTCTTTAGGGTTTTTTAGTGTTCATTAGACTTTTATATGGTTCTTTAGGGTTCTTTAGGTTTTATTAGTGTTCTTCAACATTTGTTACAGTTTATTAGCATTTTTATTGTATATTAGGGTTTTATTGGGCTTTTGTAGGCATTAATAGATTTTTCTATGGTTTGTCAACCTTTTTTAGTGTTATTTTGGATCTATTAGGGTTTATTTTATTTATTAGGGTTTAGTAATGTGTATTTGGGTTTATTACGATTTACTAGTGTTTATTATGATTTGTTAGTGTTTATTGCGGTTTATTAGGGGTTTGTTACTATTTGTTACGATTTATTTGGCGTAGTTAGGATTTGTTATTATTATTTGGGGTTGTTAGGGTTTGTTACGATTTATTTTGGGGTTATTAGGGTTTGTTAGGGTTTATTAGCAGGTTGTAGGGTTTTGTAGGCTATTATTTGGAGGTTTTTGTAGTGTTTTGTCGGGTTTGTTTGGGTTTTAAGTGATTAATAGGGTTTATTATGCTTTAATAGTGTTCTTATTGTATATTGGGGTTTTTAGGGCTTTTGTATCATTTATTAAGGTCTAATGGAGTTTGTTAGGGTTTATTACATGTTATTGTGATTTATTAGTGTGTATTACGGTTTTTATTGTTTAATAGTGGGTTTTAGGGGTTATTAGGGTTTATTAGTGGTTCATAGGGGTTATTAGTGGTTTTTAGGGTTTGTTATATTTTGTTATGGTTTTTAGGGTTTGTTAGGGTTTGTTTGAGTTGTTTGGGGTTTAGGCAATTTTTTGGGATTTATGGGAGTGTTTGGATTTTTTATGCCTTTTTAGGGGTATTTTAGAATTTTTTGGGGTTTTGTTGCATTTTGTGGGTTTTGAAGCATTTTCAGTATTTTGTAGTAATTGTTAGGGTTTATATAGCGTTGTTAGTTGATTTAGTGGTTCTTTAGTGTTTTTACGGTACTTTAGGGTTCTTTATGGCGTATTAGGGTTTCTTTTGAGTTTTTAGGGTTTCCTAGAGGGGTTTTTAGGATTTTTAAGGGTTTCATAGGGTTGGTTAGGGTTTTGTTAGGCATTCTTATGATTTTTAGGATTTTTTAGCGTTTTTAGGGGTTTTTAGAGTTTTAGCGTTTTTTGAGAGTTTTTTGTTGTTTTTTTGGGTTTTTTAGGTTTTGTTCGGGTTTTTTTTGTTTTTTTCATGTTTTTAGGGGTTTTAGGATTTTTTAGGGTTTTTAGGATTTTTTAGGGTTTTTTTGGGTTTTTTGGGTTTTTTGGGGTTTTATGGTTTTTTGGGATTTTAGGGTTTTTTTTAGAGTTTTGTCAGGTTTTGCCGGGGTTGATTGTGTTTTTTTGTGAATATTAGCGTTTTGAATGGTTTAGTAGCATTTTTTATGTATATTTGTGTTTTTTGGTATTTTATAGCCTTTATTGGGGTTTAATAGTGTTTTTAGGATTTATTACGATTTATTAGTGCTTATTAGGGTTTAGTTGTGGGATTTAGGGTTTATTAGGGTTTATTATGGTTTATTATTGGTTGGTAGGGTTTGTTAGGATTTATTAGTGCTTATTAGATTGATTTAGGGTGTCTAATGGTTTTTTAGGGTTTCTAAGGGTGTGTTAGGGTTTCTAAGGGTGGGTTAGGGTTTTATGGGCGGGTTAGGGTTTCTAAGGGTGTGTTATGGTTTCTAAGGGATTCTAAGGTTGTGTTAGGGTTTCTAGGGGTGTGTTGGGGTTTATAAGGGTGTGCTAGGGCTTTTAAGGGTGTGTTAGGGTTACTAAGGGTGTGTTATGGTTTCTAAGGGTGTGTTAGAGTTTCTTAGGTTTGCTTAGGGTTTTGTTAGGGTTTTTAGGGTTTTGTTAGTGTTTCTTATGGTTTCTTATTGTGTTTTTAGGGTTTCTTCAGGTTTTTAGGGTTTATTGGGAAAAGAAAGCGTGGGGCTAAGTAGAAGTCTTGGTCCCTCAAGTGTATAAATGAAAAATAAAGTGCAAGGCATTACAAGGGGGACTTATGCAACCGGGTTCGGATAGCACCCTTCATGTCTGAATCCACAAATGATGAAAAAAAGAAGGAGCAACAAAAGACCACCATGAGCAGCGTTATTCAATAGCCTTCTTGGAAAGCACATTAGCCAGCATATTGACTTCCCTGTATGCATGGGTGATCGTAATAACCAGATTCTTGGATAATCTAATGCAATCAATCCATTGGGGTAGAAGCCGCCAGGGAACCGTCCTTGAATTTTGGTGAAAGTCCTCAATCGCAAGAATGGAATCAGACTAAATCCAGAGTTTCTTCCAACCAAACTGGTTTGCAAACCGCACTGCCTTGATGATAGCCCAAATCTCTGCTTCATAAGCACATCCAATTCCGATGAAGTGATAAAAAGTGCCCTTGAAAAAACCACTATAAGTACTGAAGACGCCACCACATCCCAAAGGCCCTGGAGATCCTACTACTGCACCATCAACATTGACTTTGATCCAAGACAGGATAGGTGGAATCCATCGGATTGACTTCACCACCAAAGGTTTTTTGCACCTACCAGAGACACCAAGAGTGTGGAGGGTGATGAGGTCAGTAAAGCAATTGTTCATCACACCTGTTTGAATGCCCTCGACCATCCGAACAGAAGAATGAATGGCAAGAATACCCTCATGAAGGGATCATGACTTATTCTGGAACATAGCAGAATTTCTGGCAGCCCATAGAAAATCCACAATGGCTGCCGATGCAGCAAGGATAAGATTGTGAATTTGTTCACTATACCTTGATTTCGTGATGAGAGACATCATCTGAGAAAAGGATCTATCCTAGGCAAATTGAAGACCAAAGACGTCCTGTAGATACTTCCACAGACCATAAGCAAGCTTGCATTCCACAAAAAGATGCTGCACATTTTCAGCATCCTGCATTCCTAGACAGCAGGCCGAAGCAAGATGCCAACCAACTTTTTGAAGTTTTCCATGCATGGGCAGCCGATTCCTCCAGATCCTCCATAAGAGCAGAAAGTGTCTAGGGGGAATAAAATGGCATTTGTATCTCATGATCCATGAGGGGGGATCTATCCCTTGCCAGCATTTGTGATTGTAAAAGTCCTTTGCAGTATGCAGGCCAATCAAGTTTGGTTTCCAGATAATTGTATCATAATCCATGTAACTGTAGAATTGAATCTCAGAAATGATATGAGCAGGTAAGATCCCATCCAGCTCCGGCAGTCTAGTCACAAGCTTCGATTCAAATATGTGGTAGAGGTAAAATGGACATCCATAGAAGAATTATTGAAAAACGGACACCAGAAGCCAATCTTTTGAACATCCAAAGGGATTTGGGTCTTTTTGGGGGTTGAAGAATGTAATAGAGGGTTCCAGTCGTTACTAAAGTGTTTATTTTTCACAATCATCGATTTGATACGTGGTAGAGCCAAAATTAACACACGTAGTATATGTTATTGTCGTTTTAAATTAAGAAACTCTCCTAGTGCCTAAAAAACTAAGAAACCCACAACTCACTAAAATAGACATAACAACTCCTTCGGGTGTCCGTTAGAGCACTGTGACCAGTCAAATCGAAGCTCGTGAGATGAGTGAGGACCAAGTTTAGTATAAACTATGAGAAGATCAAAGAAATATAATATATATTAGTTATACCACTCCATAAAAAAGTCCAACATCAAACGGCCATAACTTTCACTCTGGTTGTCTGTTTGAGCTCTACCACATATAAAATCGAATGTAGCAAAGAGATATACACAGAAGGATGACTTGAACAAAATTCAAGTCATTTTTGAGACCCTAAAATAACTGAAACCCATCAGAAGGCCTCCAAAACTCCATTTCCGTGTATGGATCCCTGTCAAATATTTCATAAAATGGTCATAACATCTGATCTGTGTGTCTGTTCGGCCTCTGACACCTGGTTTTATCATAGTTCGTTTCCTGAGATTCAGTTTGACTATTAACTAAGTGGAAATGAAAACTCGAAGAAGAAGTTATGCCTTTTTCAATGACTATGTGATTTGTTAGGTTTTTCGAGACCCCATTTCTAGCATTTTTGTCCAATCTGCTGTTTTTTCACCAATTGTAAGTTATTATTACTATTATTATTATTGTTATCATCATCTCATCCACAGGCACATGCACATGAATGTGCATTATTATTATATTTTTATTACCATGCACGTGCACATGCAGTGCGCACATGTTATTTTATTATCACATGCATTGTTATTATTAATTTTATTATTATTATTGTGGTGGTGGTGGTTGTTGTTGTTGTTGTTATCATCGCATGAAAATGCACATGAGAATGCACATACATGCACATTCAATGCACGTATGTTATTCTATTATCACATGCGTTTTTATTATTAAAATTATTATTATTATTATTATTATTATCATCATCATCATCATCATCACATGAAAATACAATGCACAAGCGTTATTATTTATTACCATGGACTTGCACACGTAATGCACATGCAATATTCTATTACGACATGAATTGGTACTACTACTATTATCACCACTACTACTACAATTATTACTATTTTGTTATTATTACTATCATTACATGCAAATGTAGATGCACGCGCGTTATTATTTATTATTTATTACCATGCACGTGTATATTCAATGCACTTGTATTATTCATTTATTATTATTATTATCACAATTTTTTATTATTATTATTATTATTATTATTATTATCATTATTATTATCATTATCACATGCAAATGAACATGCACGTGCATTGTTATTTATTATTTATTACCATGCATGTGCATGCGTTATTATTATTATCATTACAATTATTATTATTAATATTATCATCAAATGTAAATGCACATGCACGTGAATGTGAATTCTTATTTATTATTATTTATTTATTATTTACTACTATGCACGTGCACATGAAATACACTTGCGTTATTCTATTATTATTATTATTATTATTATTAGTATTATTATTATTATTATTATTGATTGTATCATCAAATGCACATGCACATGCACGTGCGTTGTTATTTATTATTTATTACCATGCACGTGCATGCGTCATTATCATTATCATTACATGTAAATGAACATGCACATACGTTATTATATATTATTTATTATAATGCACATGCAAATGCAATGCACTTTCATTATTCTATTATCACATGAGTTATAATTTTATATTCTCATGCACGTGTACACTCAATGCACATGCATTATTCTAATATCACTTGTGTTAATATTTATTATTTATTATCATTCACAGGCAAATGCACATTCATGTGGACTTGGTTATTATTTATTTTTTATTACCATGAACATGCACATGCACATGCAATTTTATGTGCGTTATTATTTATTATCATTCACATGAACATGAACACACACATGTAATTCACATTTGTTAATATTTATTTTGAGGGTTTTATTAGGATTGAGCTGGGTTTTTAGGGTATATTATGGTATATTATGGAATATTTGGGTACGTTTAGGATTAATTAGGGTTTATTATCGTTCATTATGGTTTATTAATTTTTGATATGGTATATTAGAGTTTTTAGGGTATGTAGTGTTTATTAGGGTTTATTAGTGCTTTTAAGATTTTTTAGGTTTTGTTAGCATTTATTAGGGGTTTTAGGGCTTTTTGATGGTATATTTTCATTTTTAGGGTTTAGTGGGGTTTATTATGGTTTATTATAGTGTGTTAAGGTTTATTAGGGTTGATTATGAATTTTTAGGGTTTTATTAGGGTTGAGTAGGTATCTTTAGGGTTTTCATAGGGTTTATTAGAGTTGAGTAGTGTTTGTTAGAGTTTGTTAGGGATTTTTAGGGTCTACTAGGGTTTGTTAGTGTTTTTATTAGAGTATATGAGTGTTTTTTTAGTTTTTGTTAATATATATGAGGGGTTGATAGGACCTTTTAGGTTTTATTAGTGCATTTTTAGTGTTTGTGAGCATTTTTTATGGTTTATTAGGTTTTATTAGAATTTATTATGTTTTTATTAGGGCTTCAAGGGTTTTTAATAATTTGTTTGCGTTTTTTGTTTATTGGGGTTTAATTGGGATTTATTAGGTTTTATTATGGTGAGTCAAAGTTTATTAGGGTGGAGAAGTTATTTTTAGGGTTTTATTATGTTCTATTTGTTTTTATTAGGGTTTATTAGGGAATTTTAGGGTCTATTATTGTTTGTTAGGGGTTATTAATTTTTTTGTTTTATGAAGTTATATTAGTGTTTGTTAAGTCTATTTAGATAATATAGTGTTTTTTTATTGTTTTTGAGCGTATTCTTTTGTTTTTGATTGTTTTTAGGGTTTCTTAGGTTATATTAGATTTTATTATGGTTTATTATGGTTTTTAGGGATTTTTAAGGTTTATTAGCGTTTTTTCTTTATTAGGTTATATTAGTGTATTTAGGTCTTTTTAGGTAATATAGCATGTTTTTATTGTTTGTAGTCATTTTTTTATTGTTTGTGAGCGTTTTTAGGGTTTATTAGGTTATATTAGAGTTTATCACGGTTTCTATGTATTTTTATGGTATACTAGCATTTGTTTTTGTTATTAGGGTTTTGTAGGGTTTTATTAGGGGTCATTATGTTGTGTTAAAGTTTTTTAGGGTTGGGTAGGGTTTATATGGATTTATTTATGGTTTACTAGAAATTTGTAGGGTTTGTTTGGAGTTTATAACGGTTTATTAGTGTTTATTAGTGTCTATTAGGGTTGTTTAGGTTGTTTAGGTTTTCTTAATGTGTTTTTAGGGTTTATTAGGTTTTATTATCATTTATTAGGGTTTATTAGTTATTTTTGGGGTTTTATTAGGGTAGGGTAGAGTCTCTTAGAGATTTTAGGGATTATAAGGTGTTTTTAGGTATTATTAGAGTTTATTAGGGGTTTATTAGGGTTTTATTTTTTTATATTATGGTATATTAGGATTTAATATTCTTGTGGGTTTTGAAGCATCTTTAGGGCTTTTGTAGCATTTTTTTAGTGTTTCTGTGGCATTGTTTGTGTTTATGTAGCCTTTTAGTGTTTATGTAGCACTTTTAGGGTGTAGTTAGTTGTATTAGGTTTTATGTAGCATTTATTGGTTTATGTAGTGTTTTTGGGGTTTATGTTGAGTTTTTTGGGTTTATGTTTCCTTTTTAGGGTTTAAGTTTCATTTTTAGGGTTTATGTAATGTTTTTTGGGTTTATGTATCTATTTGTTGCCTTTTTTAAGGTTTTAATGGTTGTTTATGGTTTGTAGTGGTTTTTAGGGTTTCTAATTGTTGTTAACGGTTGTTTATGGTTTTTATGGTATTTGATGGGTTTTTAATAATTTTTGGGGGGTTTTTAAGTGTTTATTTTTTTTCAGGATTGATAGGGGTTATTACGTTTTTTAGTGTGTTTTAGGGTTTGTTTGTGTATTGTAGCAGTTTTTAGGGTTTATGTAATGTGTTTTTGCATTTTTTGGGTTCTTTAGGGTTTTTAGTGTTCTTTAGAGTTTATTATTGTTCTTTAGGGATTATAATGGTTCTTTAGGGTTTATTAGTGTTCTTTAGGATTTGTTACGGTTTATTTTTATTTTTCATTGTATATTAGGGTTTTATTGGGCTTTTGTAAGCATTAATAGCTTTTTCTAGGGTTTATCAACCCTTTTTAGGGTTATTTAGGATTTATTAGGATTTCTTAGGGTTTATTTTATTTATTAGGGTTTATTAACGTGTATTTGGGTTTATTACAAATTATTAGGTTTTGTTATGATTTCTTAGGGTTTATTGCGGTTTATTAGGGGTTTTTATGGTTTTTTTCAGTTTGTTATGATTTATTTGGTGTTTCTAGGATTTGTTACGATTTATTTGTTGTTGTTAGGGTTTTTTACGATTTATTATTGGGTTATAAGGGTTTGTTAGGGTTTATTCGCAGGTTGTAGGGTTTTGTAGGCTATTATTTGGTGGGTTTTTTAGCATTTTGTTGGGTTTGATAGGGTTTTTAGTGATTATTTGGATTTATTATGGTTCAATAGTGTTTTTATTGCATATTAGGGGTTTTTGTGATTTTATAGCATTTGTTAGAGTATAATTGGGTTTTTAGGGTTTATTATAGGGTATTATGATTTATTAGTGTTTATTAGGGTTTTAGGGTTTAATAGTGCAGTTCAGGTGTTATTTGGGTTTATTAGTGGTTTTTAGGGGTTATTACTGGTTGTTATGGTTTGTTAGGTTGTGTTAGAGTTTGTTAGGATGTGTGTTATTCTATTATCACACACGTTATTATTATCATTATTATTAATATCATTATTATAATTATCATTATTGTTATTACTATTATTATTATTATTATTATCGTCACATGAAAAGGCAGATGCACATGCGTTATTATTTATTATTTATTTCCTTGCACGTGCATATGTTGTTGTTGTTGTTATTATTATTATTACTACTACTATTATTATTATTACTATTATCATCACATGCAAATGCACATGCACGTCCGTTATTATTTATTACCATGCATGCGCACATTCAATGCACCTACATTATTCTATTTTCACATTCATTTTTATTGTTATTGTTATTATTACAATTATTATTATTATTGTTATTATCATCAAATGCACATGAGTTATTATTTATTACCATACACATGCAGATTAAATACATGTGCGTTATTCTATTATCACATGCGCTATTATTATTAATATTACTATTATTGTTATTATTATCATCATGTGCGCTATGAGTTATTATTTATTATCATGCACATGCACATGCACGTGCATTATTATTTATTTTTTATTACCAAGCACGTGCACATGTAATGGACACACGTTAATTTATTATCACATATGTTGTTATTCTTATTGTTATTATTATTATTGTGGTTGTAGTAGTAGTAGTTGTTGTTATTGTTATTATCATCACATGAAAATGCACATTCTAATGCACAAGAAAATACATAAACACACACGTTCAATGCACGTGCATTATTCTATTATCACATGCGTTGTTATTATTATTAATAATAATAATATTATTATTATCATTGTCATCATCATCCCATGAAAATGAAATGCACGCATGTGATTATTTATTACCATGCACGTGCACACGTAATGCACATTCAATATTCTATTATCACATGCATTGGTACTAATTCTATTATCACGACTACTACTATTGTCGTTATTATTATTATCATAATTTGGAAATGTAGATGCACATGCGTTATTATTTATTATTTATTACCATGCATGTGAATATGCCATGTACTTGTATTATTCTTTCATTATTATTATTATTATTATCACGATATTTATTATTATTGTTATTATTATTATTATCATCATTATCATTATTATTATAATTATCACATCAAAATCCACAAACATGTGCGTTGTTATTTATTATTTATTACCATGCAAGTGCATGAGTTATATTAGTGTTTGTTAGGGTTTATTAGTTTTTATTAGGTTTTATTAGGGTTTTTTAGGGTTTGTTAGGGGTTTATTAGTTTTTTTGTTTTATTAGTTTATATTAGTGTTCGTTAGGTTTTTTAGATAATATGGCATGTTTTTATTGTTTTTGAGAATTTTGTTTTTTTGTGAGCGTTTTTAGGGATTCATAGGTTATATTAGAGTTTATTATGGTTTATTAGGGTTTCTAGGGATTTTTAAGGTATATTAGTTTTTTTTGTCTTTATCAGGTTATATTAGTATTTTTTGGACTTTTTAGGTAATATAGCATGTTTTTATTGTTTGTGATCATTTTTTTTATTTCTGAGGATTTTTAGGGTTTATTAGGCTATATTAGAGTTTATTAGGGTTTCTAGGGATTTTTTAAGGTATACTAGCATTTTTTTATTAGGGTTTTGTAGGGTCTTATTAGGGGTTATTGTGGTGTGTTAAGGTTTTTTAGGGTTATGTAGGGTTTATTTGGCATTATTTTTAGTTTATTAGGGTTTTTAAGGTTTGTATGGTGTTTATTAGGGTTTAGTAGTGTTTATTAGTGTCTATTAGGGTTGGTTAGGGTTGTTTAGGTTTTCTTAATGTGTTTTTGGGGTTTATTAGGTTTTATTATCATTTATTAGGGTTTATTAGGTATTTTTGGGGTTTTATTAGGGTTGAGTGGAGTTTCTTAGGGTTTTAGGGATTATAAGGGGTTTTTAGGGATTATTATAGTTTATTTGGGCTTTATTAGGGATTTATTAGGGTTTAATTTTTTATATTATCGTATATTATGGATTAATATTTTTGAGGGTTTTAAAGTGTCTTTAGGGTTTTTGTAGCATTTTTTAGGGTTTGTGTAGCCTTGTTAGAGTTTATGTAGCATTTTTAGTGTTTATGTAACATTTTTAGGGTCTAGTTAGCAGTTTTAGATTTTATGTAACATTTTTAGGCTTTATGTAATGTTTTTAGGGTTTATGTAGTAGGTTTAGGGTTTAGGTTTTATGTAGAATTTTTAAGGTTTATATTGTGTATTCAGGGTTTTTGTAGAGTTTTTAGGGGTGATTTGCATTTATGTTGCATTTTTTAGGATTTATGTAATGTTTTTAGGGTTCATGTAGTGTTTTTAGGGTTTATATTATGTTTTTAGGTTTTATATAGCATTTTTATTGTTTTTTAGGGTTTATGTTGTGTTTTTTAGGGTTTATGTTACAGTTCTAGGGTTTATGTAGTGCTTTTAGGGTTTATGTAGTGTTTTTTGGGTTTTTGTTGCATTTTTTGGTTTATGTTGCGTTTTTAGGGTTTTGGGTGCATTTTTTAGGGTTTATGTATCATTTTTAGGGTTTATGTATCTATTTGAAGCATTTTTAGGGTTTTTATTATTGTTTATGTTTTTTAGTGTTTTTAGGGGTTTTAAGGGTTATTAATGGGTGTTTTTGGTTTTTATGGTATCTGATGGATTTTTAATGGTTTTGGGGGGTTTTATGTATTTATTTGTTTTTTTGGGATTGATAGGGGTTGTTAGGGGTTTTAGTGTGTTTTAGGGTTTGTTTGGGAATTGTAGTGGTTTTTAGGGTTTATATAATGTGTTTTAGTGTTTTTCTGGGTTCTTTTGGGTTTTTTAGTGTTCTTTAGAGTTTAATGTGGTTCTTTAGGGTGTATTAGGGTTCTTTAGGGTTTATTAGTGTTCTTTAGGACTTGTTATAGTTTATTAGAATTTTGTATTGTATATTAGGTTTTTATTTGGCTTTTGTATGCACTAATAGATTTTTCTAGGGCTTATCAACTTCTTTAGGGTTATTTAGGATTTATTAGGGTTTATTTTATTTATTAGGGTTTAGTAACATGTATTTGGGTTTATTACGTTTAATTAGGGTCTATTATGATTTGTAAGGGTTTATTGGGGTTTATTAGTGGTTTGTTATGATTTGATTTAGTTTTTTACAATTTATTTGGCATTTTTAGGATTTGTTACTATTTATTTGGGGTTGTTAGGGTTTGTTACAATTTATTTTGGGGTTATTAAAGTTTTTTAGGGTTTATTAGTGGGTTGTAGGGTTTTGTAGGGTATTATTTGTATATTTTTGTAGCATTTTGTCGGGTTTGTTATGGTTTTTAGTGATTATTAGGATTTATTGTGGTTTAATAGTGTTTTTTATTGTATATTAGGGGTTTTAGGGATTTTGTAGCATTTATGAGGGTCTAATTGAGTTTGTTAGGGTTTATTACAAGTTATTACGATTTATTAGTGTTTATTAGGGTTTTTAGGGTTCAATAGTGGGTTATTAGGGTTATTAGGGTTTATTAGTGGCTCTTAGGGGTTATTAGTGGTTGTTAGGGTTTGTTAGGTTTTGTTAGGGTTTTTAGGGTTTGTTACTGTTTGTTTGAGTTGTTTGGGGTTTTATGCATTTTTTTGGGTTTTATGGGGGTGTTTGGATTTTTATGCTTTGTTATGGTTATTTTAGCATTTTTTTGGCTTTTTTGTGTTTTGATTCATTTTTCGGGTTTTTTAGCAATTGATAGGGTTTATGTAGTGTTGTTAGTGGCAATAGTGGTTCTTTAGGGTTCTTTAGGGATTTTAGGGGGTTTTAGGGTTTTTTAGGGTGTATTAGGGTTTCTTTTGAGGTTTTTAGGGTTTGCTAGGGGATTTTTAGGGTTTTTAGGGTTTAGTAGGTCTGGTTAGGGGTTTTTTTAGGGATTTTTAGGATTTTCTAGCATTTTTAGTTGTTTTTAGTTTTTTAGGGTTTTTGAGGTTTTTTTTGGGTTTTTAGGGTTGTATAGGTTTTTTCGGTTTTTTTCGGTTTTATCAGTTTCTTACAGGTTTTAGTTTTTTTATTGTTTTTAGGGTTTTTTAGGATTTTTTAGGGTTTTTAGGGTTTTTAGGGTTTTAGGGTTTTTTTGGGTTTTTATGGTTTTTTAGGGTTTTGTCAGGTTTTGCTGGGTTTGTTAGGATTTTTTGTGAATATTAACATTTTGAATGGTTTTATAGCATTTTTTGTTGTTTATTTGGGTTTTTAGGTATTTTTTAGATTTTATTGGGGTCTAATAGGGGTTTTAGGGTTTATTACGATTTATTAGTGTTTATTAGTGTTTAGTAGTGGGCTTTAGGGTTTATTAGGGTTTATTATGGTTTATTATTGGTTGGTAGGGTTTGTAAGGATTTATTTGTTCTTATTAGAGTGATTTAGGGTGTCTAAGGGTTTTTTAGGGTTTGTTAGGGTTTCTAAGGGTGGGTTTGGGTTTTTTTGGGCATGTTAGGGTTTCTAAGGGTGTGCTATGGTTTCTAAGGGTTTCTATGGTTGTGTTAGGATTTCTATGGGTGTGTTTGGGTTTCTAAGGGTGTGCTAGGGTTTCTAACGGTGTGTTAGGGTTTCTAAGGTTATGTTAGGGTTTCTAAGGTTGTGTTAGTGTTTCTCAGGTTTTCTTAGGGGTTTGTTAGGGTTTGTTAGGGTTTTTAGGGTTTTTAGGGTTATGTTAGGGCTTCTTATGGTTTCTTATGGGTTTTTAGGATTTCTTCGGGTTTTTTTGTGTTTATTTGGGTTTCTTAGTGCTTCTTGGGGTTTGTTAGTGCTTGTTATGGTTTGATAGGTTTTTTTAGGGTTTGTTATATTTTTTTAGTGTTTTTTGGGGTTTGTTAGGGTTTGTTAGTGTTTGATAGGTTTTGTTAGGATTTGTCAGTGTTTGTTAGTGTTTGTTTGGGTTTATTAGGGTTTGATAGGGTTTTTCATGGTTTTTATTGGTTTTTATTGCTTATGGGGTTATTCATGGTTTCTTTAGGGTTATTTTGTTGTTCATGGTTGTCACAGACATGTAGAGCTAGTTCCAAGCTTCCATTTGATATGTGGTAGAAGTGAAACGGACACCCAAAGTAGAAGTTATGGTCATTTAGAGGAATTAAGGACCTTTTGTGTCTTTAAGAATGTGATAAGGTGTTCCTATTGGTCATAGATGTGTAGATCTAGTCGAAAGCTTCGATTTGATATATGGTAGAGGCAAAACGGACTCCCGGAGTAGAAGTTATGATATTTTGGATGGATTATGTTCCTTTTTGGCCCTTTAAGGATGTGGAAAGATGCTCTAGTGGTTATAGGAGTGTAGGTGTAGTCTCAAGCATCGATTTGATATGTGGTAGAGGCAAAACGTGCAGTCATAGAAGAAGTTATTGCAAAACGGACACCAGAAGCCAATCTTTTGACCATCCAAAGGGATTTTGGGTTTTTTTGGGGGTTGAAGAATGTCATAAAGAGTTCCAGTGGTTACCAGAGTGTTTATCTTTTCACAATCTTCAATTTGATATGTGGTAGAGCCAAAATGAACATAGGTAGCAGAAGTTATTGTCGTTTTAAATTGAGCAACTCTTCTAGCGCCTAAAAACCTATAAAACCCGCAACTCACTAAAATAGGCATAACTTCTCCTTCAGGTGTCTATTTGAGTGATGTGAATAGAAAATCGATGCTTTGAGATGAGTGGTGACCAAGTCTAGTCGAAACTGTGAGAAGATCAAAGAAGAAGAAGATATATTAATTTTACCACTTCAAAAAAAGTCTAACTTCAAACGGCCATAACTTTTACTCCGGTTGTCCATTTGAGCACTACCACATATCAAATCGAATGCAGCGAAGATATCTTTGCATAAGGATAACTTGAAAAAAGTTCAAGTCATGTCGGGGACCCTAAAATCTCAAAAACCCATCAGAAGGCCTCCAAAACACCATTTCCTTGTCCGGATCCCTGTAAAATTCTTCATAAAATGGTCATAACTTTTGATCTGTGTGTCTGTTTGGCATCCGACACCTGTTTTTATCATAGTTCGTTCCATGAGATTTAGTTTGACTATTCACGGAGCAGAAATGGACACCTAAAGAAGAAGTTATGCCTTTAATAATTACTTTATGATTTGTTCGGTTTTTCGAGACACAATTGCTAGCACTTTTGTCCTGTCTTCTATGTTTTTTTCAAACAACTATAACTTATTATTACTGTTATTTTTATTATTATTATCATCATCTCATGCAAATTCACATGTACATGCACGTTCTTTATTATCATATTTTTATTACCATGCACGTGCACAGGAAATGCACACACGTTATTTTATTATCACATGCGTTATTATTATTATTGTTATTATTATTATTGTGGTGGTTGTTGTTGTTGTTGTTGTTGTGGTTGTTGTTATTGTTATTATCATCACATCCAAATGCACATTCAAATGCATATACACACACATTCAATGAATGTGCATTATTCTGTTATGAAATGCGTTGTTATTATTAATATGTCTGAATGGCCCGAAGGCCTTTTTTTATTTTATTATGGATAATCCCCCTTTTAACAGTTGAAGGGGAACCTGTACATGAACCATAGGCCCAAGGCACAAGGCCCGAAAAACCCGCAATACATGACCCAAAGGCCCAGAGGCATACCATGCCCAATACATGACTCGTAGGCCCAACTGAATCGAACTTACCCTCCCCAGATTCATGCATCATTGATCACCTAGCTCCCCACCCTGCATTGCTGATCAGCTAGCATTGCCCTGTACAAAGTTGTACGGTGTCTGGTCCTGATGGCTGCTGCCATACCCTCTCATTCTTCCAATCTGGTTAGCACTACATCTGGCGGCTGCTACTCTTATTGCTCTGATCCTCTTCAGGGGCCTGTTCTGTGTGAGCTGGGCTACTCTAAGTTCTAAGTGACCCGAAGGCCATGTGGCCTGAAGTCTTTTGATGACCCGAAGGCCCTGGAGACCCGTAGGCCCAAACCGGTGGCCCGAAGTCCCAAATCGGGTGAATAGTTCCGGCTACTATAGTACCGAATAGTAACTGCTACAGTAACATCTACAGTGACTTCTACAGTACTGCTACAATACCCCAGAAATTCGCCTCCACCTGGCTTTAAACCCGGGTCTCTTGGATGCCAAGCAGGAGCCTTTACCACTTGGGTACGTGCTCTTTGGCTATTATTAATATTATTATTACTATTATTATTATTATCATCATCATCACCACATAAAAATGCATTGCACGAGAGTTATTATTTATTACCAAACGCATTCACATGTAATTCACATGTAATATTCTATTATCATATGCATTAGTACTATTATCACCACCACTACTACTATTATTACTACTGCTCTTATTATTACTATCATCACATGAAAATGTAGATGCACGTGCGTTGTTATTTATTATTTATTTCCATGTAATTGTATATGCAATTCACTTGTATTATTCTTTTATTATTTTTATTATTATTTTTTTTATTATTATCACAGTTATTATTATTATTATTATTATTATTATCATCATCATCATTATTATTACCATTATCACATGCAAATAAAAATGCATGTGCGTTGTTATTTATTATTTATTTCCATGCATGTGCATGTGTTATTATTATTATTACAATTAGTATTGTTAATATTATCGTCAAATGTAAATGCACATGCACATGCATGTGCATTCTTATTTATTATTATTTATTTATTATTTACTATTATGCACGTGCACATGAAATGCACTTGCATTATTCTATTATTATTGTTGTTGTTGTTGTTGTTTTTTGTATCATCAAATAAAAATGCAGATGCATGAGCATTGTTATTTATTATTTATTACTATGCACGAGCATGCGTCATTATCATTATCATTACATGTAAATGTACATGCAATTGCGTTATTATATATTATTTGTTATCATGCACAATCAAATGCAATACACTTGCGTTATTATATTATCACATGTGTTATTATTACTTATTCTAATGCACGTGCACACACAATGCACGTGGATTATTATATTATCACATGTGTTATTATTTATTATTTATTATCATTCACATGAAAATTCACATTAATGTGGACTTGGTTATTATTTATTGTTTATTACCATGCACATGCAATGCACATGCACATGAACATTCACATGCACTTGTATGTGCGTAATTATTTATTATTCATTATCACTCACATGCACATGAACATACACATGCAATTCACATGTGTTATTATTTATAATTTATTATTTATTATCATTCACATGCAAATGCGCAGGCATATGCACATGCACATGTGTTATTATTATTTTATTTAAAACATGCACATGCATATGCACATGCACGTGTGTTATTACTACTATTATTATTAGAGATATCTTTAGGATTTACTAACATTTTTTAGGATTTTTAGGTGTTATCAACATTTATTATGGTTTGTTAGATTTTAGGGGTTTTAATAGAATATTAGCGTTTTTTAGGGTTTGGTGGGGGTTATTAGGATTTTATTTGGGTTTATTATGGTGTGTCAAGGTTTATTAGGATTTATTAGGTATTTTTAGGGTTTTACTAGGATTGAGTAGGGTTTATTAGGGTATATTATGGTATATTATGGTATATTTGGGAATGTTTAGGATTTATTAGGGTTTATTGTAACGACCCGAAATTTTGAATAAATATTGTTTCCTAATTTCATGTGTTATTTTAATTTTTATACTCAACAAAAATGTTTTATTTGATAACATGAGTATAATTAAAATGAGATAGTTGGGTTTAGACAGTTATATGACCATTGGTCAATATGACCGCTGGAAACAAAACGTTTTGATTATTGCCTCTAAATACAAGTAATCTTGGTTAATTAATATAGAAAGAAGATTCAATGGCCTCACCCAGTAGTCTTGGACCAATCGAAGCCCATCTAACAGAACTTGGGAAGGAGGTAGCACCACTGGGCTTTGCTCTGGACCAAACCCAAGCTGAAGTTCATCGTATAAAGCTAGAACGGGATCGCCTTCGCGAGAAGTTCAAACTGATAGAAATTACTACTCGTGCGATGTTGGCCGAGCCTCCCTCTGATTCTCTCACCTTAGCACACCTTACACATAGGTCCTATGCTGGTGTGATAAGGGGCTATGTAAGGAGACCGTAACTGCCTTGTGTAATCCTTTGTTTTAAATAAAAATTGGGATTTCTTCTTATGATTAAGTTTATAAATTTTCAAATGACCGGATAAATATAGTATTCATATTTTTGATGAATTTTAGAAAAAGGATATTTTAAAAATGGTTGTGTAAACCTTAAATAATTAAAAATGTGTAATGATTTTCGAAAAATGGTCTTCTACAATTATGTTCAGTACGAAATTTAGAGTCTAATAAGATCAACTTAATTTTTGATGAATAGTAAAGTATGAATAGTGATTTTAGGATTAGGATTAGTAATGTGTCCAAATGGATTAGTAATCTCACTTAAAGAAAGTATTAATATAATCTAGGCACCTTGATTAAGTAATGTGATTCAATAAAATGGTTAAATAACGGTTTCATAAATTATTATTCAAGTATTAGTTTTTTCGGGTGAATAGTGTTTTTTAATTAAAAATTTAATTAAAAATATTTAGATAATTATTTTTATAAAACGGATTTCATTTTTGAACTCAGAGCACCGATATTATGCTATGGTAATTTTGGGGGTTTTTTCTGAAAAAAATGAATTTTCGTTGAATAGTGTTTTTATTTAAAAATTAAATTAAAAATATTTAGAAAATTATTTTTATAAAATGGAGTTCATATTTGTAATCAGAGCGTTGATATTTGGTTAAGGTGAAATTTTGGGATTATTCTGAGAAAGTTGAATTTTCGATGAATAGTGAAAATACAGTTTTTAAGTTACGGGTGTTTAATGACATCATTAAATGATATATTAAGTTTTTAATCAATATGTTCGAATTATTAATAGTGAGATAAGGTATGAGGTGTCCCAAGTGGCCAATACCATGGAAAAATACCATGGGCAAGCACATGGTTTTGCCAAAACCAATAATGAGGTGTCCCTTTGCAATTAATGCCTTGTCCCCTCACTTTCCCTATAAATACCAAGCCATCCTCTCATCCATTCGACTCCCCACTCTCCCCCAACGAAGTTCTGCTCTCATTACCTCCCAAGGAGTCCTCCCATGGTTCCCCCAAGCCCTCAAGGTCCCAACCTTTGAGTTTTAAGAGTTATGTTTTAAGGTAAGGGATCCGACCCCTCTCTTTCTTTTCAAGTGATCTCTTTTATGTCATTCCTTTTATTCTCCATGTTCTTATGTTGGAGGATGTTATTTTATACTCCTCTTACTGCCCATTTTATGTTCATATAATGAGATATCCCCTTTTACTCTCATTATTTTGTTTTATAAAGTTTTAAGTGGCGCTGTTAGGCTGCCGAAATTTTTGTAACAGATTCTTTCTCCCTTCTCATTTTTCAAGATCTATTTTCATGTAAAGTATTTCAAGTTCCTTTTTATTATGTTGGGGTATGATCTATAAATTTATCATACTGATATTTTATGATCATATGATGAGAGACCCCATTTTATCTCTTCAATTCAGTATTTTGAAGTTTTAAGTGGCGCCGTTAGGCTGCCGAATTTTTATGTGGTTCTTCACCCTTCTCGTTTTGAAGTTCTACTTTAATGTCAATTCTTTCAAGTTCCTTTTTGTTATGTTGGGGTATGATCTCTATATCTATCATACTGGACTCTTATGTTCATATGATGAGAGACCCCATTTGATCTCTTCAATTCATTATTTTGATGTTTTAAGTGGCGCAGTTAGGCTGCCGAATTTTTAAGTGGTACTTCACCCTTCCCGTTTTGAAGTTCTACTTTCATGTCAATTATTTCAAGTTCCTTTTTGTTATGTTGGGGAATTATCTCTATATCTATCATACTGAACTATTATTTTCACATGATTAGAGACCCTATTTGATCTTTTCAAATCATTTTTGTTGAAGTTTAAGTAACGCCGTTAGACTGCCGAACTTTCATAAGAGAAATCTAATTTTTGTCTTCCTTCCATGTTTTTCATTTCAAATGGTATGTCCTTAAAATTTCATTACCATGATCATGTATCCTTATTATTCTGTACATCTACTATTTTATGGGTCATTTATGAATGTTTGACCCATTTTACCTCTCTTTTTAACGTCTTCTAAAACCTCGTAACATAGCCGTTATGCTGCAGAATTTCCGTCTCAAAATGTCTCTCTCTTTTTCTAAAGTTATTTTATATTATTAAGTGAATACTCAAAGCTCTTTCTTCTAAAGGGGTATTCACATAGATACCAAAATGTTCTATTTTAAATTCTGGGATTTACATACATGAGACCCACCTTCCTTTTCTGTGGGTTTTAAAGTGATGTAAAGATCATGTCTTTAAAGTAGTTTTAAAACGTTGTGATTATGAAATGAAACCCATTTATTTTATGCTATATGGGTTATTTATGAAATGTTTGATGATGATATATGTGGCTCACATGATAATAAAGGCAAATTTAAGGGTGCGCCCTGATAGCGCTCCAATGCATTGGGTAATGATGTAACCACTAGAGATTACAATTTTCACGATACCTTGGTGAATAACCTTGGTAATTTTCAAATGACACCTTAGGGATGGACCTTGGTGATATGTTCATGATTGTCTATGTTAAATTATGTAGCAACATTTTCAAGTTATGAAAAAAGTTATTTTTATTATGATATGCCTCCTTATTTCATTCTCATGCCTTAAAGTTCTTTTTCATGACCTTATTGAAGTATCTCAAGTTCACATGTAAAATGTTTCTCTTGTTTCCCTTACTGGGCTTTTTGCTCACCCTTTCATTTGATGTATGCTCCCAGGTTATGTGATGCAGTAATGAACCTAGGATGAACATGAGGAGAAGCCTTTCAAGTGTTTTAGAATAATGTTTTATGTTTTCATGTTTAAAGTTCCTGGTTTCCAAGACACTAAACCTTAAAGATCCTTGGTTTTGTAAAATGTAATGAAAGTTTATGTGATAAAGAGGTGGGATGATATAGTTGGTATCAAAGGATGGTTTAGTTATTTGTGGAAATTAGGATATGAAAAATCTAGGAAGAACCATATAGAAAAGTTTAAATATAGGAAATCTTCCTGGTATTTTGGTGAGTATTGAGTAAGGGGTTTCCAAGCAAATACATCCCTGTCTGGATACGAGCAGGTAGAGGTGGCTCTGGCAAAGATGTACATAGGGGTAAAACCTGAAAACACTGCTTTGAGCTAGACTCGAATGGGAACTGGTACACAACAATGGGTCTTGCTGCACTCTTGGTTACGACACTCCCGGGGGATATGCTTTGGTAAATTCATAAGCTTAGTATGAACCATTATTAAAGGAACAAGGATAAAACAAAATAAAGATTCACATAAGAATATATGATCATGGATAACCTAGATTGGAACCTAGGGGATCACAAGTTAGGATATACTTTTATTCTACATTTTTATCCATTTATTCTTAAAGTTTCCTTTTCATGATTAGTAGCTAAGTAAATAAGCCCCTAATTATAGTTTCTTTTCTTAGTTAATGGTGAGAAATGGAAGAACATGCCCCAAAAACCAATGTGGTAGGAAATGCAACGATTGTCGTATTAATATGACAGAGGTGATTAGGGGATTAAAAGATGATTATTATTTTGGAATACGTTCACTATTTTAGGGACCCTATATGATCGAGGTAAATAGATTACTACGGTATTTTCATTGAGGAGTAAGGTTGACTTATATTTTGAAGAATCGATGAATTTATGGTGGACTATTAGTAATTTAGGTTACTTATGGGAATGATTAACCGATCTTGGGTAAAATATGTTTATTTTAGATAATTTTGTTATAAGATGTTAGGAGTGGTTGATGTTGTTTGGAGATGAACAATGAAGTTTATTTTGGAAGACTATGTTATCAAATCCTTCTTGTATTTGGGTTTCAATCTTCGTTTGGTTTATTTTGAGGAATTTTAAGGACTGTTATTTATGGGATGGCCTATGATGAACTTTGGGTATTACCATGGAACATTGAAGATTTAAAATTAGTTTCCATTCCTATGGGATTCTTCCTTTTTGAAGAGTTGTTTAACCTTACCCTTTCTGTTTTTGGGATAATGTTTAAAGATAGAAGAAATAAATAGTTAATCTTTTGTGGATTATGTGATTCTCTAGAAGATGATTCTTGTGTTTTGATGAGACCAAGTAGTTTTGAATGCTCATCGTTTGGGAGAAAAGATTAGTTTTGGTAGAAACTTATTAAAGGGTGACACTCTATATGAAGGTAGATATATTTCCTTATGTTTTTGTTCTATGTTGTAAATGAATTCCTCAAAATTATGAAAAGGAACGTAAAACAAAATCGTTGTTGGTTTACGTTTCCTACTAGGTAATCAAAGATCGTTTACACACATCATAAGTTTGGGATTTTCTTATGGTTAACTTTCTCCTAATCATGTTCTCTGTCACTCTCCCTCAGAACTTGACCCTTTGTTTTCTCCTCCATGTCCATGTTTTCCTACATGGAATCCTAGTATGAGTAAACTCAGGTGGCCTTTGTACTTCCTTTTCTTTCTTTTAAAGTAATAGTGTTACTGACTCTTTTTCCGATGTGGGACTTTCAAAGAAATTTCAAAACCCAATTTTTTAAAAATTGAGAGGACGCAATTTCTTAAGGGGGGAAGATTGTAACGACCCGAAATTTTGAATAAATCTTGTTTCCTAATTTCACGTGTTATTTTATTTTTTATACTCAACAAAAATGTTTTATTTGATAACATGAGTATAATTAAAATGAGATAGTTGGGTTTAGACAGTTATATGACCATTGGTCAATATGACCGCTGGAAACTAAACATTTTGATTATTGCCTCTAAATACAAGTAATCTTGGTTAATTAATATAGAAAGAAGATTCGATGGCCTCACCCAGTAGTCTTGGACCAATCGAAGCCCATCTAACAGAACTTGGGAAGGAGGTAGCACCACTGGGCTTTGCTCTGGACCAAACCCAAGCTGAACTTCTTCGTATAAAGCTAGAACGGGATCGCCTTCGCGAGAAGTTCAAACTGATAGAAATTACTACTCGTGAGATGTTGGCCGAGCCTCCCTCGGATTCTCTCACCTTAGCACACCTTACACTTAGGTCCTATGCTGGTGTGATAAGGGGCTATGTAAGGAGACCGTAACTGCCTTGTGTAATCCTTTGTTTTAAATAAAAATTGGGATTTCTTCTTATGATTAAGTTTATGAATTTTCAAATGACCGGATAAATATAGTATGCATATTTTTGATGAATTTTAGAAAAAGGATATTTTAAAAATGGTTGTGTAAACCTTAAATAATTAAAAATGTGTAATGATTTTCGAAAAATGGTCTTCTACAATTATGTTCAGTACGAAATTTAGAGTCTAATAAGATCAACTCAATTTTTGATGAATAGTAAAGTATGAATAGTGATTTTAGGATTAGGATTAGTAATGTGTCCAAATGGATTAGTAATCTCACTTAAATAAAGTATTAATATAATCTAGGCACCTTGATTAAGTAATGTGATTCAATAAAATTGTTAAATAACGGTTTCATAAATTATTATTCAAGTATTAGTTTTTTCGGGTGAATAGTGTTTTTTAATTAAAAATTTAATTAAAAATATTTAGATAATTATTTTTATAAAACGGATTTCATTTTTGAACTCAGAGCACCGATATTATGCTATGGTAATTTTGGGGGTTTTTTCTGAAAAAAATGAATTTTCGTTGAATAGTGTTTTTATTTAAAAATTAAATTAAAAATATTTAGAAAATTATTTTTATAAAATGGAGTTCATATTTGTAATCAGAGCGTTGATATTTGGTTAAGGTGAAATTTTGGGATTATTCTGAGAAAGTTGAATTTTCGATGAATAGTGAAAATACAGTTTTTAAGTTACGGGTGTTTAATGACATCATTAAATGAGGTATTGAGTTTGTAATCAATATGTTCGAATTATGAATAGTGAGATAAGGTATGATGTGTCCCAAGTGTCCAATACCATGGGAAAATACCATGGGAAAGCCCATGGTTTTTCCAAAACCACTAATGAGGTGTCCCTTTGCCATTAATGCCTTGTCCCCTCACTTTCCCTATAAATACCAAGCCATCCTCTCATCCATTCGACTCCCCACTCTCCCCCAACGAAGTTCTGGTCTCATTACCTCCCAAGGAGCCCTCCCATGGTGCCCCCAAGCCCTCAAGGTCCCAAACATTGAGTTTTAAGAGTTATGTTTTAAGGTAAGGGATCCGACCCCTCTCTTTCTTTTCAAGTGATCTCTTTTATGTCATTCCTTTTATGCTCCATGTTCTTATGTTGGAGGATGTTCTTTTATACTCCTCTTACTGCCCTTTTTATGTTCATATAATGAGAGATCCCATTTTACTCTCATTATTTCGTTTTATGAAGTTTTAAGTGGCGCCGTTAGGCTACCGAAATTTTTGTAACAGATTCTTTCTCCCTTCTCATTTTTCAAGATCTATTTTCATGTAAAGTATTTCAAGTTCCTTTTTATTATGTTGGGGTATGATCTCTAAATTTATCATACTGATCTTTTATGATCATATTATGAGATACCCCATTTTATCTCTTCAATTCAGTATTTTGAAGTTTTAAGTGGCGTCGTTAGGCTGCCGAATTTTTATGTGGTTCTTCACCCTTCTCGTTTTGAAGTTCTACTTTCATGTCAATTCTTTCAAGTTTCTTTTTGTTATGTTGGGGTATGATCTCTATATCTATCATACTAGACTCTTATGTTCATATGATGAGAGACCCCATTTGATCTCTTCAATTCAGTATTTTGAAGTTTTAAGTGGCGCCGTTAGGCTGCCGAATTTTTAAGTGGTACTTCACCCTTCTCGTTTTGAAGTTCTACTTTCATGTCAATTCTTTCAAGTTCCTTTTTGTTATGTTGGGGAAATATATCTATATCTATAATACTTAACTCTTATGTTCACATGATTAGAGACCCTATTTGATCTTTTCAAATCATTTTTGTTGATGTTTATGTAACGTCGTTAGGCTGCCGAACTTTCATAAGAGAAAACTAATTTTTGTCTTCCTTCCATGTTTTCCATTTCAAATGGTATGTCCTTAAAATTTCATTACCATGATCATGTATCCTTCTTATTCAGTACATATATTATTTTATGGGTCATTTATGAATGTTTTACCCATTTTACCTCTCTTTTTAACGTCTTCTAAAACCTCGTAACATAGCCGTTATGCTGCACAATTTCCGTCTCAAAATGTCTCTCTCTTTTTCTAAAGTTCTTTTATATTATTAAGTGAATACTCAAAGCCCTTTCTTCTAAATGGGTATTCAAATATATACCAAAATGTTCTATTTTAAATTCTGGTATTTACATACATGAGACCCACCTTCCTTTTCTGTGGGTTTTAAAGTGATGTAAAGATCATGTCTTTAAAGCAGTTTTAAAACGTTGTGATTATGAAATGAAACCCATTTATTTTATGCTCTATGGGTTATTTATGAAATGTTTGATGATGATATATGTGGCTCAATGATAATAAAGGCAAATTTAAGGGTGCACCCTGATAGCACTCCAATGAATTGGGTAATGATGTAACCACTAGAGATTACAATTTTCACGATACCTTGGTGAATAACCTTGGTAATTTTCAAATGACACCTTGGGGATGGACCTTGGTGATATGTTCATGATTGTCTATGTTAAATGATGTAGCCACATTTTCAAGTTATGAAAATTTTTATTTTTATTATGATATGCCTCCTTATTTCATTCTCATGCCTTAAAGTTCTTTTTCATGACCTTATTGAAGTATCTCAAGTTCACATGTAAAATGTTTCTCTTGTTTCCCTTACTGGGCTTTTTGCTCACCCTTTCTTTTGAGGTATGCTCCCAGGTTATGTGATGCAGTAATGAACCTAGGATGAACATGAGGAGAAGCCTTTCAAGTGTTTTAGAATAATGTTTTATGTTTTCATGTTTAAAGTTCCTGGTTTCCAAGACACTAAACCTTAAAGATCCTCGGTTTTGTAAAATGTAATGAAAGTTTATGTGATAAAGAGGCGGGATGCTATATTTATTATGGTTCATTATAGTTTATTAATTTTTAAGATGGTATATTAGGGTTTTTTAGTGTTTAGTAATGTTTATTCGGGTTTATTAGTGCTTTTAAGCATTGTTGGGTTTTATTAGTATTTGTTAGGGGTTTTAGGGGTTTTTAATGGTATATTTGCATTTTTTAGGGTTTATCGGGGTTTATTATGGTTTATTATGGTGTGTTAAGGATTATTATCATCGAGTAGGTATTTTTAGGGTTTTATTAGGGTTGAGTCGATATCTTTAAGGTTTTATTAGGGTTGAGTATTGTTTATTAGGGTTTGTTAGGGATTTTTAGGGTTTACTAGGGTTTGTTAGTGTTGTTATTAGGGTATATGAGTGTTGTTTAGTTTTTGTTAATATATATGAGGGGTTGTTTTGACTTTTTAGGTTTTATTAGCATGTTTTCAGTGTTTGTGAGCATTTTTAATGGTTCATTAGCTTTTATTTGAATTTATTATGGTTTATTAGGGTTTCTAAGGCTTTTTAATGGTTTGTTTGTGTTTTTTTGTTTATTGGGGTTTAGTTGGGTTTTATTAGGTTTTGTTATGGTGTGTCAAGGTTTATTAGGGTTGAGATGGTATTTTTAGGGTTTTATTATGGTTTTATTATGATTTATTAGTTTTTATTAGGGTTTTCTAGGTATTTTTAGGCTTTATTAGGGTTTGTTAGGGGTTTATTAGTTTTATTTTATTTTATTAGGTTATATTAGTGTTTGTTAGGTCTTTCTAGATAATATTGCATGTTTTTATTATTTGTTAGTATTTTGTTTTTGTTTGTGAGCGTTTTTAGGGTTTCTTAGGTTAAATTAGAGTTTATTATGGTTTATTTGGGTTTCTAGGGATTTTTTAGGTATATTAACATTTTTTTCCTTTATTAGGTTATATTAGTGTTTTTAGGTGATTTAGGTAATATAGAATGTTTTTATTGTTTATGATCATTTTTTATTGTTTGTGAGTGTTTTTAGGGTTTGATAAGTTATATTATAGTTTATCAGTGTTTCTAGGAATTTTTTATGGTATAATTTCATTTTTTTTCTTTATCAGAGTTTTGTAGGGTTTTATTAGGAGTTATTATGGTGTGTTAAGGTTTGTTAGGGTTGAGTAGGGTTTATTTTGCTTTATTTTTTGTTTATTAGGACTTTTTAGGGTATTGGGGGGTTTATTATGGTTTATTAGTGTTTATTAGTGTCTATTAGGGTTGGTTAGGGTTGTTTAGGTTTTCTTAACGGGGTTTTAGGGTTTATTAGGTTTTATTATCATTTATTAGAGTTTATTAGGTATTTTGTGGTTTTATTAGGGTTGAGTATAGTTTCATAGGATTTTAGGGATTATAATGAGTTTGTAGAGATTATTAGAGTTCATTAGGGGTTTATTAGGGTTTATTTTTTATATTATGGAATATTAGGGTTTAATTTTTTTGAGGGTTTTATAGCATCTTTATGGTTTTGTTGCATGTTTTAGGGTTTGTGTAGCGTTGTTAGAGTTTATATATCATTTTTAGTGAATATGTAGCGTTTTTAGGGTTTAGTTAGCAGTTTTAGATTTTATGTATCATTTTTAGGGTTTATGTAATGTTTTTAGGGTTTATGTAGCATTTTTAGGTTTTAGGTTTTATGTAGAATTTTTTAGGGTTTATGTTGCATTTCCTGGGTATTTGTAGCATTTTTAGGGGTGATGTAGCGTTTATGTTGCATTTTTTGGGTTTATGAAACATTTTTAGGGCTCATGTAGTTTTTTATGGGTTTATATTGTGTTTTTAGGTTTTATGTTGCATTTTTTAAGGTTTATGTTGTGTTTTTTAGGGTTCATGTCACAGTTCTAAGGATTATGCAGTGCTTTTAGGGTTTATGTAGTATTTTTTGGGTTTATGTTGCGTTTTTTGGTTTATGTTGCATTTTTAGGGTATTGGTTGCATTTTTTAGGGTTTATGTTACGTTTTTAGGTTTTATGTATCTATTTGAAGCCTTTTTTAGGGTTTTAGTGGTTGTTTATGGTTTGTAGTGTTTTTAGGGTTTTTAAGTGTTGTAAACAGATGTTTATGCTTTTTTATGGTATCTGATCGCTTTTTAAAGCATTTTTGGAGTTTTTATGGGTTTATTTCTTTTTTTTGGGATTAATAGGGGTTGTTAGGGTTTTTAGTGTGTTTTAGGATTTGTTTGGGTATTGTAGCAGTTTTTAGGGTTTATATAATGTGTTTTAGCATTTTTTGGGTTTTTTAGGTTTTTTTAGTGCTCTTTAGAGTTTAATATGGTTCTTTAGGTTTTATTAGGGTTCTTTAGGGTTTATTGGTGTTCTTTAGGATTTTTTACAATTTATTAGCATTTTTTATTCTATATTAGGGTTTTATTGGGCTTTTGTAGGCATTAATAGTTTTTTCTAGGGTTTATCAACCATTTTTAGGGTTATTTAGGATTTATTAGGGTTTATTTTATTTATTAGGGTTTAATAACGTTTATTTGGGTTTATTACCATTTCTTAGGGTTTATTATGGTTTGTTAGGGTTTATTGCAGTTTATTAGGGGGTTTTTATGATTTGTTTCAGTTTGTTACGATTTATTTGGTATTGTTTGGATATGCTACAACTTATTTAGGGTTTTTAGGGTATGTTACGATTTATTTTTGGGGTTATTATGGTTTGTTAGGGTTTATTAGTGGGTTGTAGGGTTTTGTGGGCTATTATTTGGAAGTTTTTGTAGCGTTTTTTCAGGTTTGTTAGGGTTTTTAGTGATTATTAGGGTTTATTATGGTTATTAGTGTTTTTTATTGTATATTAGGTGTTTTAGGCATTTTGTAGCATTTATTAGGGTATAATAGAGTTTGTTAGAGTTTATTACAGGTTATTACGATTTATTAGTGTTTATTAGGGTTTTTAGGGTTTAATAGTGGGTTTTTGAGGTTATTAGGGTTTATTAGTGGTTCTTAGGGGTTATTAGCTATTGTTAGGGTTTGTTAGGTTTTGTTTGGGTTTTTAGGGATTTTTATGGTTTGTTTTATTTGTTTGGGGTTTTATGGGTGTGTTTGATTTTTTTAATGCTTTGTTAGGGTTATTTTAGCATTTTTTGGGGTTTTGTTGTGTTTTGTGGGTTTTGAAGCATTTTTCGGTTTTTTTGTAGCAATTTTTACGGTTTATGTAGCGTTGTTAGTGGATTTAGTGGTTCTTTTGGTGTTTATTAGGGGTTTATTAGGATTTAATTTTTTATATTATGGTATATTAGGGTTTAATATTTATGAGGGTTTTGAATCATCTTTAGGGTTTTGGTTTCATTTTTTAGGATGTGTGTAGCGTTGTTTGAGTTTATGTAGAATTTTAAGGTTTAGATAGCAGTTTTAGGGTTTATGTATCATTTTTAGGGTTTATGTAACGTTTTTAGAGTTTATGTAGCGTTTTTAGGGTTTAGGTTTTATGTAGCATTTTTTAGGGATTTTGTTGTGTTTTCTGGGTTTATGTAGCCTTTTAGGGGTGATGTAGCGTTTATGTTTCATTTTTTTGGGTCTATTTAATGTTTTTAGGGTTCATGTAGTGTTTTTGGGGTTTATATTGTGTTTTTTGGTTTTATGTTGCATTTTTTAATGTATATTTTTCATTTTTTAGGGATTATATTGTGTTTTTTGTTTATGTTAGAGTTCTAGGGTTTATGTAGTGCTTTCAAGGCTTATGTAATGTTTTTTGGGTTTATGTTGCGTTTTTTGGTTTATGTTACATTTTTATGGTTTTTGTTGCATTATTTAGGGTTTATGTAACATTTTAGGGTTTATGTATCTATTTGAAGCCTTTTTTAGGGTTTAATGGTTGTTTATGGTTTGTAGTGCTTTTTCGGGTTTTTAAGGGTTGTTAACGGGTGTTTATGGCTTTTATGGTATCTGATGGATTTTTAATAGTTTTGGGAGGTTTTATGGGTTTATTTGTTTTTTTGGGATTGATAGGGGTTGTTAGGATTTTGTAGTGTGTTTTAGAGTTTGTTTATGTATTGTAGCGGTTTTTAGGGGTTATATAATGCATTTTATCATTTTTTGGGTTATTTAGGGGTTTTTACTGTTCATTAAAGTTTAATATGGTTCTCTAGCATTTATTAGGGTTCTTTATGGTTTATTAGTGTTCTCTTGGATTTTTTATTTTTTATTTGCATTTTTTATTGTATATTAGTGTTTTATTGGGATTTTGTAGGCATTAATTGCTTTTTATAGGGTTTATCAACATTTTTTAGGGTCATTTAGGATTTATTAGGGTTGATTAGGGTTTATTTTATATAGTAGGGTTTAGTAATGTGTATTTGGGTTTAATACGATTTATTAGGGTTTATTATGATTTGTTAGGGTTTATTAGGGGTTTATTTCAGTTTGTTATGATTTATTTGAAGTTATCAGGATTTGTTACAATTTATTTGGGGTTGTTAGGGTTTTTTACGATTTATTTTGGGGTTATTAGTGTTTTTAGGGTTTATTAGTGGGTTGTAGGGTTTTGTAGGCTATTATTTGGAGATTTTTGTAGCATTTTCTTGGGTTTGTTAGGTTTTTAGTGATTATTAGTGTTTATTATGGTTTAATAGTGTTTTTAATTGTATATTAGGGGTTTTAGGGATTTTGTAGCATTTATTAGGGTATAAAAGTGTTTGTTAGGGTTTATTACAGGTTATTACAATTTATTAGTGTTTATTAGGGTTTTTGGGGTTTAATAGTGGATTTTATAGGTTATTAGGGTTTATTAGTGGTTCTTAGGGGTTATTAGTGATTTTTATGGGTTATTAGTGGCTGTTAGGATATGTTAGGTTTTGTTTGGGTTTTTAGGGTTTGTTACGGTTTGTTTGAGTTGTTTGGTGTTTTATGTGTTTTTTTGGGTTTTATGGGTGTTTTTGGATTTTTTATGCTTTTTAGGGTTATTTTAGAATTTTGGGGTTTTGTAACGTTTTGTAGGTTTTTGAAGCATTTTTCAGGTTTGTGTACAATTGATAGGGTTTATGTAGCGCTGTTAGTGGCTTTAGTGGTTCTTTATGGTTTGTTAGGGTTTTTTTAGGGTTCTTTAGGGTGTATTAGGGTTTCTTTTGAGGTTTTTAGGGTTTTCTAGGGGGTTTTTAGGGTTTTTAAGGGTTTAATGGGTTTGGTTAGGGTTTGGTTAGGCATTTTTAGGCTTTTTATGGTTTTAATCATTTTTAGTGGGTTTGAGGGTTTTAAGAGTTTTTTTAGGTTTTTTGAGGTTTTTTTAGGGTTTTTTATGTTTGTTTTCGGGTTTTTTCAGTTTTTTTGGTTTTTAGGGGATTTAGGGGTTTTTAGGGTTTTTAGGGTTTTTATAAATTTTTAGGGTTTTTAGGGTTTTTAGGGTTTTTTAGGGGTTTTGGGTTTTTTGGGTTTTTATGGTTTTGTTTTGGTTTTGTCAGGTTTTTCCTGGTTTGTTAGGTGTTTTTTGTGAATATTAGCATTTTGAATGATTTAATAGCATTTTTGTTGTAGATTTGGGTTTTTAGGTATTTTCTAGCTTTTATTGGGGTCTAATAGGGTTTTAGGGTTTATTACAATTTATTAGTGTTTATTAGGGTTGAGTAGTGGGATTTAAGTTTTATAAGGGTTTATTATTGGTTGGTAGGGTTTGTTAGGATTTATTAGTTCTTATTAGATTGATTTAGGGTGTCTAAGGGTTTGTTATGGTTTCTAAGGGTGTGTTAGGGTTTCTGATAGTGGGTTAGGGTTTTTATGGGTAGGTTAGGGTTTCTAAGGGTGTGTTATGGTTTCAAAGGGTTTCTAAGGTCATGTTAGGGTTTATATGGGTGTGTTGGGGTTTTTAAGGGTGTTCTACAGTTTCTAAGGGTGTGTTAAGGTTTCTATGGGTGTGTTAGGGTTTCTAAGGGTGGGTTAGTGTTTCTTAGGTTTACATAGGGTTCTGTTAGTGTTTTTAGGGTTTTTAGGGTTATGTTAGGGTTTCTGATGCTTTCTTAGGGGTTTTTAGGGTTTCTTCGGGTTTTTCATGTTTATTGGGGTTTCTTAGTCCTTATTGGGGTTTTTTAGGGCTTGTTAGGGTTTTTTAGGTTTTTTTAGTGTTTGTTATGTTTTTAGGGTTTTTTGGGGTTTGTTTGGGTTTGTTAGGGTTTAATAGGGATTGTTTGGATTTGTTAGTGTTTTTTAGGGTTTGGTAGGGTTTGTTAGGGTTTTGAATGGTTTTTAATGGTTTTTAGTGTTTATTGGGTTATTCATGGTTTGTTAGGGTTATTTAGTGGTTCATGATTGTCACAGATCTGTAGAGCTAGTTGCAAGCTTCAATTTGATATGTGGTAGAGGTGAAACAGACACCCATAGCAGAAGTTATAGTCATTTGGAGGACTTAAGGACCTTTTGGGTCTTTAAGAATGTGATAAGGTGTTCATACTTATCACAGATATGTATATCTAGTCGAAAGCATCGATTTGATATATATTAGAGGAAAAACGGACTCTCTGAGAAGAAGTTATCGGTTTTTGGAGGGTTTAAGTACCTTTTTTGGCCTTCAAGGATGTGATAAGGTGCTTTAGTTGTTATAGGAGTGTATGTATAGTCGCAAGCTTTAATTTTATATGTTGTAAAGGCCAAACAGACACGCATAGAAGATGTTATTGCAAAACGGACAACTGAAGCCAGTCTTTTGACCATCCAAAGGGATTTTGGGTCTTTTTGGGGGTTGAAGAATGTAAGAAAGGGTTACAGTGGTTACCAGAATGTGTATCTTTTCACAATCTTCAATTTAATATGTGGTAGAGCCAAAATGAACACACATATCAGAAGTTATTGTTGTTTTAAATTTAACAACCTTCCTAGCACCTAAAAACCTAGGAAACTGGCAACTCACTAAAATAGGCATAACTTCTCCTTCAGTGGTCCGTTTGAGCACTGTGACCAGTCAAATCCAGGATTATGAGATGATTGAGGACCAAGTTTAGTAGAAACAATGAGAATATCAACGAATGTGATGATATATTAGTTATACCACTCTAAAAAAGTCCAACTTCAAACGGCCATAACTTTCACTCAGGTTGTCTGTTTGAGTTCCACCACATATCAAATCAAAGGTAGCGAAGAGATCTACACAGAAGGATAACTTGAAGAATGTTGAAGTCATGTTTGGGACCCTAAAATCCCTAAAATCCATCATAAGGCCTCAAAAAATCCATTTCCGTGTCTGGATCCCTGTCAAATTTTTCTTAAAACGGTCATAACTTCTGTATTGTGGGGCTGTTCGGCCTCCAACACTTGTTTTTATTGTAGTTCGTTCCATGTGAGTTATTATGGCTATTCACGAAGCAGAAATAGACACCTGAAGAAGATGTTATTCCCTTTTTAATGACACTGTGATTTGTTAGGTTTTTCGACACACCATTTCTAGCACTTTTGTCTGGTCTTCTGTTTTTTTAAACAAGTATAACTTATTATTACTGTTATTATTATTATTATTATTATTATTATTATTATTATCATCATCTCATTCAAATGAACATGCACATGCACTTGATTTATTATTATATTTTTATTACCATGCATGTGCACATGTGTTACACACATGTTATTTTATTATCACATTCGTTGTTATTATTATTGTTATTATTATTATTGGGGTAATTGTAGTAGTAAATGTTGTTGTTGTTATTGTTATTATCATCACATGCAAATGCACATCCAAATGCACATACACACTCATTCAATGACTGTGTGTTATTCAATTATCAAATGCGTTGTTATTATTAATATTAATATTAATATTATTATAATCATCATCATCACATGAAAATGCAATGCACGAGAGTTATTATTTATTACCATACACATGCACACGTAATGAACATGCAATATTCTATTATCATATGCATTAGTACTACTACTATTATCACCACGACTACTACTATTATTACTACTCCTGTTATTATTACTATCATCATATGAAAATGTAGATGCACGTGTGTTATTATTTATTATTTATTAACATGTACGTGCATATGAAATGCACTTGTATTATTTTATTATTATTATTATCATTATCACATGAAAATTCTCATGCATGTGCATTGTTATTTACTATTTATTACCATGCACGTGCATGCATTATTATTATTACTATTACAATTAGTATTATTAATATTATCATCAAATGTAAATGCACATGCACATGCATGTTCATTCTAATTTATTATTATTTATTTATTATTTACTACTATGCACGTGCACATGAAATGCACTTGCGTTATTCTATTATTATTATTATTACTATTATTATTATTATTATTCTTGTTGTTGTTGTTGTTGTTTGTATCATCAAATAAAAATGTGCATGCACGTGCGTTGTTATTTATTATTTGTTACCATGCACGTGCATGTGTCATTATCATTATCATTACATGTAAATTCAATTGCACGTGTGTTATTATATATTATTTATTATCATGCACATGAAAATGCAATGGACTTGCATTATTCTATTATCACATGTGTTATTATTATTTATTCTAATGCACGTGCACACACAATGCACGTGCTTTATTCTATTATCTCATGTGTTATTATTTTTTATCATTCACATGAAAATGCGCAGCCATATGCACATGCATGTGCATTATGATTTATTATTTAAATCATGCACATGCATGTGTGTTATTACCACTATTATTATTAGAGGTATTTTTAGTGTTTAATATCATTTTTTATTATTTTTAGGTGTTATTAACATTTATTATGATTTTTTAGGGTTTTAGGGTTTTTAATGGTATAATATCATTTTTAGGGTTTGGTGGGGGTTATTAGGATTTTATTAGGGATTATTATGGTGTGTCAAGGTTTATTGGCATTTATTAGGTATTTTTAGGGTTTTATCAGGATTGAGTTGGGTTTATTTGGGTATATTATGGTATATTATGTTATATTTGGGTATTTTTAGGATTTATTGTGGTTTATTATGATTCATTATGGTTTATTAATTTTTAAGAGGGTATATTTGGGGTTTTTAGTGTTTAGTAGTGTTTATTCGGGTTTATTAGCGCTTTTAAGCATTGTTATGTTTTATTAGTATTTATTAGTAGTTTTAGGGATTTTTTATGGTATATTTTCATTTTTAAGGGTTTAGTGGGGGTTTTTTATGGTTTATTATGGTGTGTTAAGGTTTATTAGGGTTGAGTAGGTATTTTTGGGGTTTTATTATGGTTGAGTCGGTATCTTTAATATTTTATTAGGGTTTACACTATAAAAAAAGTGACCTTTACCAACAGAAAATTACTGAAAGATAATATATTTGTTGGTAAAAATGATTAATTCCAACAGATATTAAATTCTGTTGATATTATCTATAGGTACCAACAATTATTTTTACCGACAGATATATATGTTTATATTAGTAGTTCAATACCTACAAATGTTTTACTAACATTTATATATGTTGTCTTATCATAATAATACCAACAATTGGTTTACTGATAAATGAATATGTTGTTATTAGTTACTGTTACCAACATATATATTACCATTAAAACTATCTGTTACCAATAAATTATTCAATAATATAAAATACTTTACCAAAAATTGTATATATATATATATTACACATTATAAACATATCATTTTGATAATAAAAATATACAATTAATTCAAATATACATAATTTTGTAATATTTATTGGTAATATATATATATATAGATACATATATACATAATCCTTATAAAATATAATTTATATATAAATTCACAAATTTTTTCATTATATAAATATTCAAAAAAAAATGGGAAAAAACTCATATACCCCTAAACAACACCCCCGTTCGCTCCCCGCGACCTCCCTCCCCCAACCTAACTCTCTATTTCCCTCGTCATTCCTCACTGCCAGAAATCCTCACGGACAGCGTTCCTCATGGACAACGTTCCTCGTGGACCTCCTCGCAGAACTCCTCAAAGACCTCCTCGCAAGAACCCCTTCGTTATTCCCGTCTAGTGTTCATCATTGACATATTCGCAAGAACACCCCCAGTTGTTCCCAGCCGATGTCACCCTCAGACAACATTGCGCGAACCCCCTCCCTATTCCCAACCGACATCCTCGCGCGAAATCCCCTAGTCAGAATCACCCTCATGTTGGATACCCAATATCCCCATGTCAACATAGGCTATTCATCGGTTCTTTCTCTCATCTCACTTCTCTACTTAGGTTCCCCAATCACCCCCACAATAGCATTTGTAGTATATAATTTCATTTTGGTTCTTCATGTTTATGAATTTATATCATGTTGTGTTATGAATACATTTTATATTGATCTGGTATTTTTCATTTTTTTCTCCATTTTGGTACTCTTTGCTTGAAATGGTTGCTTTGGTTTATTTATTTTGATTCTTTGATTTTGCATATCTGCACATTAGGTGTTTTTTGTATTGACTCAGGGCAATGGTCTTTCTCAACTCCTCCATGTTATCCAAAAAATTAGATGTTTAGTATAGTGCACATCCTTCAGTCTTTATAATGAAACAATAACAATCTTGGAACAGATAATCAATCCCTCGAATGGTTAGTCCTCAATTAAACTAGTTTTCTCCAGTCTTTAATGGTCCTCCTTATGATCTCCTAAAAAGGATATTATTTTTTCTTTTAATGTCACAACATCCCTAGAATAATATTTTCTATCTCAATGAATATTCCTTAGGATACCCAAATATTCTCAACAACACTACATGCACATAATCCTTATTCTTGAACTCAATATTAGAATGATCATTAAACATAGATGTATTCATATTACATGTTGTATTCCACCTCTATATTTTTCAAATTCTTCAACACATATAAATCTTGAATAGCAGCAACAATGTTAGAATTCCTTAGTAATCTTGAATGATATAGGAATATCATAGGGTAAGTCTCATCACTAACTTCTCTTTATTCTCCTTTGTTGATGTATTTACTCTTTCCATATGGAATTCATTAGTTTCTTCATCTTTGATAGATATATTCCTTTTGATTACAGTACCAAGTTCTCAATTATGTCTTTAATTATATTCTCATTCTTCTATAATTTAATTATTACCTATATAAAATCTCTTAAATATAATTTTTTCAATTTTGAATATCAAAATTCTTATTTATTTTCAGTAGTGTAAACCTCTCATTTAATTACCGTTCAAACTAATCCATAAGACTTGGTCTTTAAATACTCTCCATAACATCTAGAAATATCATGTCTTCATATTCTTCACAAAATCTATGACCATCTAATTAATGGTTTCATGCACGCTCATATGCATAGAAGATATGGCATAAAATCTCATTTTAAGACATGTCTTACTTCCCAAATCACATACAAGATTCACTACATGTTCAACCATGAAATGATTGAGTCTTTTCATTTCCCATGGGGAAATATATCAAAAAAACATAGAATGGAAATTATCATCTTCCCATTTTATATTCATCAGAGGATGTTTCTTCCTCTCTATGGAGTGGTCAGTGGATGAAACTTAATTCTCGGAACAAGATTTTTCTTGTATTTTAACTTCTATATTTATTCATGACATAAACTTCTATTCTATGTCTTGAATATTTTTTCTTTATCTCAAATCCCAATTCTTTTGTGTAATTTTGGTTTATATTTCATTAAAGAATTAATTTGGTAATGATGAAATTATTTTCCCAAAGTATCTCCAACAAATTTTCCACCTGTCCAAATTCTTCTAATTGTGATACTTTACACATGATTTTAAAAACCTTATACATCAAAATGTATACTTGAATCATATATTTTCCTTTTCATGTTTTATATGATATTATTGTAGACCCATGAATTAGAAATATTTTTTCTAACATAATCAGTGAGATTCTAGACTTAGTTATATTTACTCCAACTAATGATTCAGATATAATTTTTATCATTCTTATATATTTCATAATATTTGGGACTTAAACACATATATGTTTAAGGGTCAAAAAAGATGATATGTATGCTAAAAGATGTTATGAATTATTGATTTCTTAGGTTTTTTCTAAATTTAATTAGTTCTTAAGAAGATATTACTCATTCAATTCCTTTGTTAGTTCAACTATCTTGACTCTTACGTGTACTCCAAAAAAACATATGAATGCCTTTCAATTGTTAATTTACACTTTTCTAAGAGGAGTATATCCAAAATAATATAAAAAATATATTACACATCACAATATAGTTCATCCATTTTATAATTCTCCAACTCTGGACTAATCAAATATATAAAACGTAAGTATTGACTATGGTTTTTGCATTTTTCAAATTTTACCCTGTTTCAATGAAAAACCATACACATTAATAGTATTATTAAAATGACCAAAAACCTGTAACCATTTAACCATGATATTTCTGACTCATATTTATAGAGAAACTGAAGTAACTTTTGAAATTACCATAGTATTCCCAATACAAATCAATGAAAATCTCAAAGCCTAGAAGTATTTAAATACATAGATTTTTCTATTTTAATAAAACATCACTGCTTCATTAATTCCAACTTCATTCTCACTCAACCACACCTAGCATACATGTGATTCTAATCATTAAGTGTGGCATCCTTAAAACTATATAATAGATTTATAATATTCCATCAAGTCTTTTACTTGATGTGTGTTGGCTTTGTGATGGCATTTTAGCATGCAGTGTTTTTTCTAAGAAGATCCTAACTACGATGGAAAATTCATATATTCGATGATATCTTTGTTGATCCAGCTAATGCATCACAGTGCATTCAGTTTTTTCAATGAAACAGATATGTAGAAGAATAGGCCTGAGTTTTGTGCTTGGTTAGCTAAAGAAAAGCAGATGTGAAAGCAGTTTATGGAGTATCATAACATAACTAATTTTACTAATGGAGAAAAGCATATGTTCAAGCAGTTTATGGAGTATCATAACACAACTACTTTTACTATTGGAGGGGTAATGATTTTAGTAAGGTTTGATGCAATGTGAGCTTTAGTATGTGTTTTTTTTGTAATCTCAACATGTATCTCTCTCAATTACCAGATGGTGTTACTTCATTCGTAGTTGGTCATAGAATGTGTGAAGTAGTCGGGACCAAATTTTTTAGGTAATATATTGATGCCTCATTACTGTTTTAGTTTTCTCACTAACATATTAATTCCCCTCACCCCTTTATAATTCCATTGTTTTGAAAAATGGGATAAGTTTTAGTGTTCTCACTAAAAATATATTGATTCCATGTTCATTCATGCAACCTATGCCTCATCCAAGTGTGGAATATAAGTAGAATATAGGAATGTTTCATAGTTTGTGTGAAGTCTAAAATCTATGTACTATATATGAAATCTGTAATTTTCATTACAGGGAGAGAGTGAGCATCAAAGGCCAGACCCACATGGTCTAGCCTGTGGTGAAACATTACCAGCTTTAGAAAGGGAGGTGTGAGGCCATGAAGAAGAGGCTAGATGTCCTACCCACAGGATGATACTAGCTGAACATGTACCTATACAGTTTATTAGATGGATGAATCAATATGGAAAAACATTATTCAACTAGTAGGTAATGGGGAAAGTTTTCCATGAAAAATAAGGTACATTTACCCCTATTTCTTCTAACTAATCAATTACCCTGTTATAAAGAACCATTAGAAAGATATAATGTGCAATAGTTAAATCTGATGAGAGTAATTAGAAAGTATAATACAATTATTGGGTAGAGGGAATATTTTTCTACCTGTGCATATTTTTATTTGGTATAAATACAATGTGAATTGATGTCGATTCAATCTACCCCCTCACATATATTCATCTAGGTTTATTAGTGTTCTACTTTGCAACAAAGTCTGGATTCCACCTAGATTTCACCCATGGCCTATCTGTGAAGTCTTGAATCTGTAATCTATTTTAGAGTTCTCATTTCATTCTCTTTGGAATATGGTATTTATTTTAGTTTTCTCATCATCATTTCTGATATGGAATGTGAATAATATAGTGATGTGTTATAGATTGGGCATTCATATTCAAGTTCTAGTTGAAGGGATCATCTATGTTCGTGTACTAATGAGTGTTGTGACCCATCATGGTAAGTATTGTTGTCTTTTACTTGATTCTCAAGTTCTTTTTTGGCATTCTAGTGTCAAGGTGTACAGGTACTTATCATTTTATTTGAGGTTGGTTAGCCCATGTAGCTTGTAGAATCTGACCAGTAAGTTACTTCCTCAACCCATGAAATTTAATTTTTTTAATGTCCTTCATTGTTTTATGAATAGTTTTTAAGTAGTCACATTTATGAGAACATTCCGCTAAAAATAATTAGCTAGTTTCTTTTTATCTTTGATCAGTATGGTTGATGGAATTAGCATGGAAATTAGATGATAAATCAGCAGGATATAACAAAAATGAGTAATTAAAACAACCTTGATAATAATAGGATTCGGGAGAACAAAGTAGCAGATGAGGAAGAAGGTACCCCTAGGGGGCAAAACAGGTTTTTCATTATATTCATAATAGAGGGGAATCACATTTATTTACCTATAATCTAGGTGGAATCCTCATGTATCTTTCCATGAAACATCTTCAATAATTTGATTGATGGGGACCTATATATCTTGTGCTCATGAGGTTTTTATTTGGAGTCACATGACCTGTTCCTTGAGTTTTTCAGTATTTATTTTTTGTTCACAATTAAGAACATATGTACTGTAACTTTACCAATGCAGGAGTCACTACTCATTCCCCTCTTTTTCCTCCACCCTCAAAACGATACCCAATCACAAATTCAATATGGCCTTCCATTGCATTGTTTTTTCTTCAAATGATTTTAAATTGTTTATTATTTTTCCTTTGTTATCCTGTATGTTATGTATTTTCTTTTTGAACCATATTTTTTCTAGACATTTAGTATATTTTAATACCTCTATATTCTTGTCCCCCTGTTTTCCTCTTCTACTTTTTTGTTTCCAGCTTTTTCCCTACTCCAAATTTTGATTCTTGTATTTTATTTTATTCTAGTTTTTTTACCTTTATACTTGTATTTCTTTTCAGATTTTTGGTTGCATTTTAGGTTACTCTTCATGTTTTAATGAATTATTTGTTAGATATAAGGCTATATTTGAATGTTTGTTTCCTTATTGTGCAGGTACTCTCTTTTTTGAATGTCAAAAGGAAGTTCAACACAGTTGTAGGAAGTTAAACACAAATGTTTATTCCGTGTTGTGCAGGTAATACCTTTATCCCTATGGTGTAATCTATTTCTATCACTTGTATTTGTACCTCCCTTAAATCCATATGAGGTGTTTCCTCATCTGTTTATTAATCTGTTTGTGCAGTCCTCCAATGGATGGGGCTAGGCTAGGGCTAGTACTGGGGCTGGAGCAGGCATAAACCGGAGCCAGCATAGATCGGTTGGAGCTCGAGCTAGAGCTGGCATAGAATGGAGCTTTCATGGATGGGGCAAGAGCTGGATGAGTTGGAATTTATTTGATATGGCATGGATAAGGCTCATGAAGGTATGGATGGGAGAAGGGGATGAAGCTGACATGGACGGGCTGGTGCTAGAGTCGTTGGCGATGATGGGCTAGAGTTACTGGGGTTGTTGATCCTATTTGGGGGAGATCCAGCGTGGTGGGGCATGGGTAGGGTTGTCGAGTGCTAGAATTGTGGAACAAAACTATGGGGGGGGGGTAGTGCTGGGCTGGGTTGTGCAAGATTGATCCTAGTGGGGATCCCCCATGTTTTATTTGTAATGAATTTTATTATTAATATAATCAATTCTTGTGTAATTTTGAACATGCGTTAAAATATCCTTCGGTTTAATAGCTATAACATATTTATTATATATGATAAATTAATAAATAACATATTAAATTTTAATTCCAATAAAAATTTATAATTTGTATGTAAATGTAATTTATAAACATATTTTATATATTTATAATATCAATTTGTAATCAGAACCTATTTCTAAATACTTTAACCAACATAAATATTATCTGTTGGTATTGTTATAATTGCAAAAAATCTATTTTATCTGTCGCAAAAAGATTTTGCGATAGAGTTTTTACCAACAATTTATTGACAGGGACATATATGATGGTAAAACGTTTTACCAAAAGAAAATTCACTTTTACCAACAGACATGTTCATGTTGGAAAAAGTGAAATATTTTGTAGTGTTATTAAGGTTGATTATGGTTTATTAGGGTTTGTTAGGGATTTTTAGGGTTTACTAGGGTTTGTCAGTGTTTTTATTAGGGTATATGAGTGTTTTTTAGTTTTTGTTAATATATATGATGGGTTATTTTGAATTTCTATGTTTTATTGGCATGTGTTTTGTGTTTGTGATCATTTTTAATGGTTTATTAGCTTTTGTTTGAATTTATTATGGTTTATTAGGGTTTCTAGGGATTTTTAATGGGTTGTTTGCATTTTTTTATTTATTGGGGTTTAGTTCGGTTTTATTAGGTTTTGTTATGGTGTGTCAAGGTTTATTAGGGTTGAGAAGGTATTTTCAGGGTTTTATTATGGTTTTATTTGGGTTTATTAGTTTTTATTAGGGTTTATTAGAGATTTTTAGTGTTTATTAGGGTTTGTTAGGGGTTTATTAGTTTTTTTGTTTTATTAGGTTATATTAGTGTTTGTTAGGACTTTCTAGATAATATAGCGCGTTTTTATTGTTTGTGAGCGTTTTGTTTTATTTTTTGAGAATTTTTAGGGATTATTAGGGTATATTAGAGTTTATTATGGTTTATTAGGGTTTCTAGGGATTTTTAAGGTATATTAGAATTTTTTTTCTTTATTAGGTTATATCAGTGCTGTTAGGTTTTTCAGGTAATATAGAATGTTTTTATTGTTTGTGATCATTTTTCTTTTGTTTGTGAGCATTTTTAGGGTATATTAGGTTATATTAGAGTTTATGAGGGTTTTTAGGGATTTTTTAAGGTATACTAGCATTTTATTTATTTATTAGGGTTTGTAGGGTTTTATTAGGGGTTATAATGGTTTGTTAACGTTTGTTAGGGTTGAGTAGGGTTTATTTGGATTTATTTATGGTTTAATAGGGATTTTTGGGGTTTGTGTGTGGTTTATTAGGGTTTACTAGTGTTTATTAGTGTCTTTTAGGGTTGGTTAGGGTCGTTTAGTTTTTCATAACGTTTTTCAGGGTTTATAAGGATTTATTGTCATTTATTACGGTTTATTAGGTATTTTTCAGTTTTATTAGGGTTGAGTAGAGTTTCATAGGGGTTTTAGGGATTATAAGGTGTTTTTAGGGATTATTAGTGTTTATTAGGGGTTTATTAGGGTATAATGTTTTATATATGGTATATTAAGGTTTATTATTTTTTAGGGTTATAATGCATCTTTTGGTGTTTTGTATCATTTTTTAGGGTTTGTGTATCATTGATAGAGTTTATGTAGCATTTTTAGTGTTTATGTAGTGCTTTTAGGGTTTTTTTAGAAGTTTAAGGTTTTATGTGTCATTTTTAGAGTTTATGTATTTTTTAGGGTTTATGTAGCGTGTTTAAGGTTTATGTTTTATGTAGCATTTTTTAGGGTTTATGTAGCGTTTTATGAGTTTATGTAGCGTTTTTAGGGGTGATGTAGCATTAATGATGTATTTTATAGGGTTTATGTAACATTTTTAGGGTTCATGTAATGTTCTTAGGGTTTATATTATGTTTTAAGGTTTTATGTAGTGTTATTTAATGTTTATGTTGCGTTTTTATGGGTTTATTTGTTTTTTTTTGGGATTGATAGGGGTTGTTAGGGTTTTTTAGTTTGTTTTAGGGTTTGTTTGGGTATTGTAGCAGTTTTTAGTGTTTATATAATGTGTTTTAGCATTTTTTTGGGTTCTTTAGGGTTTTTAGGGTTTTTTAGTGTTCTTTATAGTTTAATATGGTTCTTTAGGGTTTATTACAGTTATTTAGGGTTTATTGGGGTTCTTTATGGTTTATTACTGTTATTTAGGATTTGTTATAGTTTATTAGCATTTTTATTGTATATTAGGGTTTTATTGGTCTTTTGTAGGCATTAATAGCTTTTTCTAGGGTTTATCATCCTTTTTAGGTTTATTTAGGATCTATTAGGGTTTATATTATTTATTAGGGTTTAGTAAGGTGTATTTGGGTTTATTATGATTTATTAGGGTATATTTAGATTTGTTAGGGTTTATTGCGGCTTATTAGGGGTTTGTTACGGGTTTATTTCAGTTTTTTACGATTTATTTGGCATTTTTAGGATTTGTTACGATTTATTTGGGGTTATTAGGGTTTTTTATGATTTATTTTGGGGTTATTAGGGTTTGTTAGGGTTTATTAGTGGGTTGTAGGGTTTTGTAGGTTAATATTTAGAGGTTCTGTAGCATTTTGTCGGGTTTGTTAGGTTTTTTAGTGATTATTAGGGTTTATTATGGTTTTATAGTGTTTTTTTATATATCTGGGGTTTTAGGGCTTTGTAGCGTTTATTAAGGTCTAATAGAGTTTTTAGGGTTTATAATAGGTTATTACGATTTATTAGTGTTTATTAGGGTTTTTAGGGTTTAATAGCGGGTTTTAGGGGTTATTAGGGTTTGTTAGTGGTTCTTAGGGGTTATTAGTGGTTGTTAGGGTTTGTTAGGTTTTGTTAGGGTTTTTAGGGTTTGTTACAGTTTGTTTGAGTTGTTTGGAGTTTTATGCATTTTTTTGGGTTTTATGGGTGTGTTTGGATTTTTATGCATTGTTAGGGTTATTTTAGAATTTTTTGGGTTTTTGTAGCAATTGTTAGGGTTTATGTAGCGTTGTTAGTGGAATTAGTGGTTCTTAAGGGTTTTTAGGGTTCTTTTGGGTTCTTTATGTTGTATTAGGGTTTTATATTGAGGTTTTCAGGGCTTTCTAGGGGGTTTTTAGGATTTCTAAGGGATTCATAGGGTTGGTTAGGGTTTTCAAAGGCATTTTTAGGCATTTTAGGGAATTTAGCATTTGTAGGGATGTTTAGGGTTTTTAGTGTTTTTTGAGGTTTTTTGAGAATTTTTGAGGTTCTTTTAGGGTTTTTTGGTTTGTTTTTGGGTTTTTTGGGTTTTTCTTGTTTTTAGGGTTTTAGGGTTTTTTAGGGTTTTTAAGATTTTTTAAGGTATTTTGGGTTTTTTAGGGTTTTTATAGTTTTTTGGGTTTTTAGTGTTTTTTAGGGTTTTGTCAGGTTTTTCCTGGTTTGTTAGGGTTTTTTGTGAATATTAGCATTTTGAATGGTTTACTAGCATTTTAATGTAGATATGTGTTTTTAGGTATTTTGTTGCTTTTAATGGGGTCTAATAGTGTTTTCGGGTTTATTACGATTTATTAGTGTTTATTTGGGTTTAGTAGTGGGCTTTAGTCAAGGATGATGTGAGGGTCTGGTTATTCCCGACCCCCCCCCCCCAAATTTATGTGAAAGAAAAAGAGACACAGCAGACAAGGGAGGGGAGGGGTCAAACGACCCACACCCAAAAACCCCTTACAACCCACGCCAAAAAAAGAAAGATGAAAAAAGAAAAGGAGAAAAACAAACCCAAACAGAAAACACAAAACACCATGTAGCAATCGTCATCATCACGAGCATCAACCAGCATCCAACAGCTCACAACCAAGAAAAATCTGGCCTCCAATCTCACCAAGTCCAGCATCCAGCATAATCCATCCATCACCGCCACAACATCTCTTAGAAGCATCTCCAACAGAATCACCTAGCCAAACAGAACAGGCATCCCATAACATCAACCCACCTCCAGACCCTAGAAACTCTTCTTTCCTACCAACAGCTAGCACAAGCAGATGCCCGCTACCAAACCCACCGCAGCAAGCCATCCTTGTCAGAAACTCACAGCAAAACATCCATCCTCATCCAGCATCACACCAAAGCCAGCCGACAACATTTTAATTATCGAAATCAAAATCTCCAAACCATTCCACTTTAATCCAACACCAATCAGCACCACTATACCAGATTTCCAGCACCCACCACCACCACTCAAGGGTAGTGGTAGCCAAAGTCCCGTAGATCATCATCCAACAACTCAATATCCAATGAAAATATAGCAGCAACTTATGAAAGAACCAAAAAAATAGTAGCAAACATCATATAAAAACCCAGAATCCAACGACCAACTCTTCCTAACCAAACCAGTTCCATCACCCCATCACAATCTGTAACAAAAGGCCACCAGAACCAAAGCCTAAACCCATTCCACATCATCCAAAATTCCTTAAACTCATCATTCAGCAATAACAAAAACACGAAACCAAACCATCCACAATTCAAGAACACGCAGACCAGCATATAAAAACGAACACAGCACAGTATGTCCATACCTTCATCAGCAGCAAGATCCAAGAACAGGAAAATTGAACCAGAAAAGCAAACCTTAATCTTCACCCTTATCAGCCACCAACCCATAGCAGCAGTGAGCATCAAATACCTTATTCATTCACATAAACAATCATGCCATCGAGAAGCACCCAACCCCATCTCATTGACGTCGAATGCCACCACATTGTGGCTCCTCGAGAGACACCCTGGACCAAAAAGCGTAGACGAGCGCAAGGTTTCACCTTAGGAAGAGCATATCTCAGATCTGCCGAAACCAAGGCATGTCATCGCCAGATCCAATCCAAGTCAACGCTTCCCTTGCCAGATCCCCCCCGGAGACCACGCAAATCTGAAAAGTGGAAGCCCGAAGTAGCATTTGGCTGCAGGGACCAGATCCGCTATCCACACATCCAGATCTTCCAAACTTGAATCAGAACAAGAAGTAGAACATCTGATGCCATGAAAAGCAACACCTCCAAAGACCAACACCGCCGAGATCCTCCAAAACAATCTGCTATCAAGGATCAACACCGCACGCCAAAGCAAGAAGAAACTGACAAGACAATCCTCATCATGAACAGACCGGAAGATGAATCCGCTGTGAAAAGATGCTGGAAATCATGACATTGGGAGAGGGAACCCAGGCGAGTGCGGAGACATTTTTCTCTTCTTCTTTCAAATATGGATTTAGGGTTTATTAGGGTTTACTATGGTTTATTATTGGTTGGTATGGCTTGTTATGATTTATTAGTTCTTATTAGAGTGATTTAGTGTGTCTAAGGGTTTGTTAGGGTTTCTAATGGTGTGTTAGGGTATCTAAGGGTGGGTAGGGTTTTTATGGGCGGGTTAGGGTTTCTAAGGGTGTTCTATGGTTTCTAAGGGTTTCTATGTTTGTGTTAGGGTTTTTATGGGTGTGTTGGGGTTTTTAAGGGTGTGCTAGGGTTTATAAGGGTGTGTTAGGGTCTCTAAGAGTGTGTTCTGGTTTCTAAGGGTGTGTTATTGTTTCTTAGGTTTGCTTAGGGTTTTGTTAGTGTGTTTAGGGTTTTGTTTGGGTTTCTTATGGTTTCTTAGGGGTTTTAGGGTTTATTCTGTTTTTTTGGGTTTATTTGGGTTTCTTTGTGCTTATTGGGGTTTGTTAGGACTTGTTAGGGTTCGTTAGGGTTTTTTAGGGTTTGTTAGGGTTTATTATATTTTTTAGGGTTTTTTGGGTTTGTTAGGGTTTGTTAGGGTTTGTTAGGGTTTTGTTAGGATTTGTTAGTGTTTGTAAGGGTTTGTTAGGGTTTGTTAGGGTTTTACATGGTTTTTTTAGTGTTTCTGGGGTTATTCATGGTTTGTTAGGGTTATTTAGTTGTTCATGGTTGTCACAGATGTGTAGATCTAGTCGCAAGCTTCTATTGGATATGTTGTAGAGGTGAAATGGACACCCATAGCAGAATTTATGGTCATTTGGGGGACAAAAGGGCATTTTGGGACTTTAAGAATGTGATAAGTTGTTATTATTGGTCACATATGTGTAGATCTAGTCGGAAGCTTTTATTTGATATATGGTAGAGGCAAAAAGGACTCCCGTAGTAGAAGTTATGGTCTTTTGGAGGGTTTAAGTACCTTTTTGGGCCTATAAGGATGTGAGAAGGTGTTTTGTGGTTATAAAAGTGTAGGTATAGTCGCAATATTTTATTTGATATGTGGTAGAGGAAAAACAGACACCCATAGGAGAATTTATTGCAAAACAGACACCAGAAGCCAATCTTTTGACCTTCCATAGGGATTTTGGATCTTTTTGGGGGTTGAAGAATTTCATAAAGGGTTCCAACAGTTACCAGAGTGTATCTTTTCACGGTATTCAATTTGATATGTGGTAGAGCCAAAATGAACACATTTTTCATAATTTATTGTCGTTTTAAATTGAACAACTCTCCTAGAGCCTAAAAACCTAGGAAACCCGCAACTCACTAAAATAGGTATAACTTCTCCTTTGGGTGTCCATTTGAGCACTGTGACCAGGTAAATCAAAGCTCGTGGGATGAGTGAGGACCAAGTTTAGTAAAAACTAAGATAATATAAAAGAAATATATGATATATTAGTTATACAACTCTAAAAAAAGTCCAACTTCAAACGGCCATAACCTTCACTCCGATTGTCGGTTTGAGCTCTTCCACATATCAAATCAAAATTATCGAATATATCTATGTTGAATGATGACTTGAACATAGTTCAAGTCAAGTTTGAGACACTAAAACCCTATAAACCCATCATAAGTCCTCCAAAACTCCATTTCTGTGTACGGAACCCTATCAAATTTTTCTTAAAATGGTCATAACTTCTGATCTTTGAGTCTGTTCGGCCTCCGACACCTATTTCTATAATAGTTCGTTCCATGAGATTCAGTTTGACTATTCACGGAGTGGAAATTGACACCCTAAGAAGAAGAGATGCCTTTTTAATAACTCTGCAATTTGTTAGGTTTTCTGAGACCCCATTTTTAGCATTTTTGTCATGTCTACTATTTTTTCAAACAACTGCAACTTATTATTACTGTTATTATTATTATTATTATCATCATCATCTCATCCACATGAACATGCACATGCACCTATCTTATTATTATATTTTTATTACCATGCACGTGCACATGCAATGCACACACAATATTTAATTATCACATGCATTGTTGTTATTATTATTATTATTATTGAGGTTGTTGTTGTTGTTGTTTTCATCACATGCAAATGCACATGCGAATGCACATACACGCACATTCAATGCACATGCGTTATTCTATTATCACATGAGTTTTTATTAATAATAATAATATTATTATTATTATTATCATCATCATCACATGAAAATTCAATGCACATGCATTATTATTTATTACCATGCATGTGTACACGTAATGCACACACAATATTCTATTATCACATGCATTGGTACTAATACTATTATCACCAATACTACTATTACAATTACTACTGCTGTTATTATTACTATCATTACATGCAAATGTAGATGCACATGTGTTATTATTTATTATTTATTACCATGCACATCCATATGCAAAGCACTTGTATTATTCTTTTATTATTATTATTATTATTATCACAAATTATTATTATTATTATTATTATTATTATCATCATCATTATAATTATTATTATTATAAATATCACATGAAAATGCACATGCATGTGTGTTGTTATTTATTATTTATTACCATGCACGTGTATGAGTTATTATTATTATTATTATTACAATTAGTATTATTAATATTATCATCAAATGTAAATGCACATGCACATGCATGTGCGTTCTTATTTATTATTATTTATTTATTATTTACTACTATGCACGTGCTCATGAAATACACTTGTGTTATTCTATTATTATTATAATTTTTTTTGTTTGTATCATCAAATAAAAATGCACATGCATGTGCGTTGTTATTTATTATTTATTACCATGCATGTGCATGCATCATTATCATTATCATTACATGTAAATGCACATGCATGTGCGTTATTATATATTATTTATTATCATGAACATGCAAATTCAATGCACTACCGTTATTCTATTATCACATGTGTTATTATTACATATTCCCATGCACGTGCACACGCAGTGCACATGCATTATTCTATTATCACATATGTTATTATTTATTATTTATTATCATTCACATGCAAATTCACATTCATGTGGACTTGGTTATTATTTATTTTTTATTACCATGCACATGCACATGCACATGCACATGCACATGCATATGAACTTTTATATGCGTTATTATTTATTATTTATTATCATTCACATGCACATACACATACACATGTTATTTACATGTGTGATTATTTATAATTTATTATTTATTATCATTCACATGAAATGCACAGGCATATGCAGATGCACGAGCATTATGATTTATTATTTAAACCATTCACATGCATATGCACATGCATGTGCGTTATTTCTATTATTATCATTAGAGGTATTTTTTGGGTTTACTAGCATTTTTTAGAATTTTTAGGTGTTATTAACATTTATTTTGGTTTGTTATGGTTTTTGGGTTATTTAATGGTATATTAGCCTTTTTTAGGGTTTGGTGGGGGTTATTTGGATTTTATTAGGGTTTATTATGGTGTGTTATGGTTTATTAGGGTTTAATTGGTATTTTTAGGGTTTTATTAGGATTGAGTTGAGTTTATTAGGGTATATTATGGTATATTTGGGTATATTTAGGATTTATTAGGGTTTATTATCATTCATTTTGGTTTATTAACGTTTATGAGGGTATATTAGGGTTTTTTAGGGATTAGTAGTTTTTATTAGTGTTTATTAGTGATTTTTAAGATTTGTTAGGTTTTATTGGCATTTATTAGTGGTTTTAGAGCTTTTTAATGGTATATTGGTGTTTTTAGGGTTTAGTGGGGTTTATTATGGTTTAATATAGCCTGTTAAGGTTTATTAGGGTTGAGTAGATATTTTTAGGGTTTTATTAGGGTTGAGTAGGTATCTTCAGGGTTTTATTAGGGTTGAGTAGTGTCTATTAGGGTTTGTAAGGGATTTTTAGGGTTTACTAGGGTTTGTTAATGATTTTATTAGGGTATATGAGTGTTTTTTAGGTTTTGATAAAATATATGAGGGGTTGTTAGGACTTTATGGTTTTATTAGTATGTTTTTAGTGTTTGTGAGAATTGTTTATGGTTTATTAGGTTTTATTATAATTTATTATGGTTTATTAGGGTTTCTAGGTCTTTTTAATCGTTTGTTTTCATTTTTTTGTTTATTGCGGTTCAGTTGGGTTTTATTAGGTTTTGTTATGGTGTGTCAAATTTTATTAGGGTGGAGAAGGTATTTTTAGGGATTTATTATGGTTTTATTAGGATTTATTAGTTTTTATTAGGGTTTTTAGGGAATATTAGGGTTTAATAGGGTTTGTTAGGGTTTTATTAGTTTTTTTTGTTTTATTAGGTTATATTAGTGTTTCTTGAGTCTTTTTAGATAATATAGTGTTTTTTATTATTTGGGAGCATTTTTTTTGTGATTGTTTTTTGGGATTAGTAGGTTATATTAGAGTCTACTATGGTTTATTATGGTTTCTAAGGATTTTTAAGGTATATCAGTGTTTTTTTGTCTTTATTTGGTTATATCCGTGTTTTTAGGTCTTTTAGGTAATATAGCTTGTTTTTATTATTTGTGGTCATTTTTTTATTGTTTGCAAGCATTTTTTAGAGTTTATTAGGTTATATTAGAGTTTATCAGGGTTTCTAGGAATTTTAAGGTATTCTAGTGTTTGTTTTTGTTATTAGGGTTTTGTACGGTTTTATTAGGGGTCATTATGGTTTGTTAAGGTTTGTTAGGGTGGAGTAGGGTTTATTTGGATTTATTTATCATTTATTAGGGATTTTTAGGGATTTGTGGGTGTTTATTACATTTTATTAGTGTTTATTAGTGTCTATTAGAGTTGGTCAGGGTTGTTTAGGTTTTTTTAACATGTTTTTAGAGTTTATTATGTTTTATTATCATTTATTCGGGTTTATTAGGTATTTTTGGTGTTTTATTAGGGTTGAGTAGAGTTTATTAGGATTTTAGGGATTATATTTTGTTTTTAGGGATTATTAGAGTTTATAAGGTGTTTGTTAGGGTTTAATTTTTATATTATGGTATATTATCTTTTGTTATTTTTTGAGGGTTTTGAAGTGTCTTTAGGGGTTTTGTAGCATTTTTTAGTGTTTTTGTAGCGTAGTTTGAGTTGATGTAGCATTTTTAGTATTTATGTTGCACTTTTAGGGTTTAGTTAGCGGTTTTAGGTTTTATGTAGAATTTTTTAGGGTTTATATAACGTTTTTAGGGTTTATGTAGCGTGTTTGGTTTATAGGTTTTATGTAGCATTTTTTAGGGTTTATGTTGTGTTTTCTGGGTTTATATTGCATTTTTTGGGGTGATGTAGTGTTTATGTTTCATTTTTAGGGTTTATGTAACATTTTTAGGGTTCATGTAGTGTTTTTAGGGTTTATGTTGTGTTTTTAGTTTTTATGTAGAACTTTTTAATGTTTATGTTGCGTTGTTTTGGGTTTAGGGTTTATGGTGTGTTTTTTGGGTTTATGTAGCCTTTTTTGGGTTTATGTTTCATTTTTTGGGTTTATGTTGCGTTTTTAGGGATTATGTTTCTTTTTTAGGGTTTATGTAACATTTTTTGGGTTTATGTATCTATTTGTTTCCTTTTTTAGGGTTTTAATGGTTGTTTATGATTTGTAGTGTTTTTTAGGGTTTTAAGGGATGTTAACCGGTGTTTATGGTGTTTATGGTATTTGATGGGTTTTGAAAGGGTTTTGGGGGGTTTTAAAGGGTTTATTTGTTTTTTCAGGACTGATAGGGGTTGTTAGGGTTTTTAGTGTGTTTTAGGGTTTGTTTGGGTATTGTAGTGGTGTTTAAAATTTATGTAATGTGTTTTATTGTTTTTTGGGTTCTTTAGGGTTTTGTAGTGTTCTTTAGAGATTATTATGGTTCTTTAGGGTTTATTAGTGTTCTATAGGGCTTATTAGTGTTCTTTAGGATTTGTTACGGTTTATCACCGTTTTTATTGTATATTAGGGTTTTATTGGGCTTTTATAGGCATTAATAGTTTTTTCTAGGGTTTATCAACCTTTTTAAGGTTATTTAAGATTTATTAGGGTTTCTTAGGGTTTATTTTATTTATTAGGGTTTATTAACGTGTATTTGGGCTTATTACAATTTATTAGGGTTTATTATGATTTGTTAGGGTTTATTGCGGTTTATTAGGGGTTTTTTATGGTTTGTTTCAGTTTGTTATGATTCATTTGGAGTTTCTAGGATTTGTTATGATTTATTTGGGGTTTTTAGGGTTTCTTAAGATTTATTATGGGGTTATTAGGTTTTGTTAGGTTTTATTAGAGGGTTGTAGGGTTTTGTATGCTATTATTTGGTGGGTTTTGTAGTGTTTTGTCGGGTTTGTTAAAGTTTTTAGTGATTATTAGGATTTATTATGGTTCAATAGTGTTTTTTATTGTATATTAGGGGTTTTAGGGCTTTTGTAGCATTTCATAGAGTCTAATAGGGTTTTTAGGGTTTATTACGGGTTATTATGACTTATTAGTGTTTATTTGGATTTTAGGGTTTAATAGTGGGGTTCATGTGTTATTTGGACTTATTAGTGGTTCTTAGGGGTTATTAGTGGTTGTTACGGTTTGTTAGGTTTTGTTAGGGTTTTAGGATGTGTGTTATTCTATTATCACACACATTATTATTATCATTATTATAATTATCATTATTACCATTAGTATTTTTATAATTATCATTATTGTTATTACTATTATTATTATTATTAACATCACATGCAAATGCAGATGCACATGCGTTATTATTTATTATTTATTATATATTATTTATTTCCATGCACGTGCATATGTTGTTGTTGTTGTTTTTATTATTATTATTATTACAACAACTACTACTATTATTATTATTATCATCACATGAAAATGCTCATGCTTGTCTGTTATTATTTATTACCATGCACGTGCACACGCATGCACCTACATTATTCTATTATCAGATGCATTTTTATTGTTATTGTTATTATTACTACTATTATTATTATTGTTATTATCATCAAACGCACGTGAATTATTATTTATTACCATACACGCGCACATTAAATACATGTGTGTTATTCTATTATAACATGTGCCATTATTATTATTATTATTATTATTATTATTATTGTTCTTGTTATTATTATCATCACGTGCGCTATGAGTTATTATTTATTATCATGCACATGCACATGCACGTGCATTATTATTTATTTTTTATTACCATGCCCGTGCACATGAAATGCACACATGTTATTTTATTGTCACATATGTTGTTATTCTTATTGTTATTATTATTATTGTGATTGTTGTTGTTGTTGTTATTGTTATTATCATCACATGAAAATGCACATGCAAATGCACTTGAAAATACATAAACACGCACATTAAATGCACGTGCGTTATTCTATTATCACATGCGTTGTTATTATTATTATTAAAAATAATATTATTATTATCATCGTCATCATCATCACATGCAAATGCAGTGCACGCACGTTATTATTTATTACCATGCACTTGCACACATAATTCACTTGCAATATTCTATTATCACATGCATTGGTTCTAATACTATTATCACTACTACGACTACTAATGTCATTATTATTATCATCACATGAAAATGCAGATGCACGTGCGTTATTATTTATTATTTATTACCATTCACGTGCATATGCAATGCACTAGTATTATTCTTTTATTTTTGTTATTATTATTATCACAATTTTTATTATCATTATTATTATTATTATTATCATCATCATCATTATCATTATTATTATAATTATCAAATGCAAATCCACATGCATGTGCATTGTTATTTATTATTTATTACCATGAACGTGCATGCGTTATATTAGTGTTTATTAGTCCTTATTAGTTTTTATTAGGGTTTTTAGGTTTTTTTAGGGTTTGTTAGGAGTTTATATGTTTTTTTTTTGTTTTATTAGGTTATATTAGTGTTTGTTAGGTCTTTTTAGATAATATAGCATGTTTTTATTCTTTTTGAGCATTTTTTTGTTTGTGAGTGTTTTTAGGGTATTTTAGGTTATATAAGAGTTTATCATGGTTTATTAGGGTTTCTATGTATTTTTAAGGTATATTACCGTTTTTTATCTTTATTAGGTTATATGAGTGGTTTTAGGTCTTTTTAGGTAATATAGCATGTTTCTACTATTTGTGATCAATTTTTTATTATTTGTGAGTGTTTTTAGGGTTTATAAGGCTATATTAGAGTTTATTAGGGTTTCTAGGGATTTTTAAGGTATACTAGCATTTTTTTTCTTTATTAGGATTTTGTTTGGTCTTATTAGGGGTTATTATGGTGTGTTAAGGTTTCTTAGGGTTGCGCAGGGTTTATTTGGCTTTATTTATGGATTATTTGGTATTTTTAGGGTTTTTTGGGTTTATTAGGGTTTATTAGTGTTTATTTGTGTCTATTAGGGTTTATTAGGGTTGTTTATGTTTTCTTAATGTGTTTTGGGGGTTTATTAGGTTTTATTATCATTTATTTGGGTTTATTAGATATTTTTGGGGTTTTATTAGGGTTGAGTAGAGTATCTTAGGGTTTTTATTGATTATTAGGTGTTTTTAAGGATTATTAGAGTTTATTAGGGGTTTCTTAGGGTTTAATTTTTTATATTATGGTATATTTGGGTTAATTATTTATGAGGGTTTTCAAGTGTCTTTAGGGTTTTTGTAGCATTTTTTAGGGTTTGTGTAGCATTGTTAGAGTTTATGTAGCATTTTTAGTTTTTATGTAGCATTATTAGGGTTTAGTTAGCAGTTTTAGATTTTATGTATCATTTTTTGGTTTTATATAATTTTTTTAGGGTTAATGTAGCGTGTTTAGGGTTTAGGTTTTATGTAGCATTTTTAGGGTTTATGTTGCATTTTCTGGGATTATGTAGCATTTTTAGTGGTGATTTAGCGTTTATGTTGCATTTTTAGGATTTATGTATTGTTTTTAGGGTTCATGTAGTGTTTTAATGGTTTATATTGTGTATTTAGGTTTTATGTAGCGTTTTCTAATGTTTGTGTTGCGTTTTTAGGGTTTATGTTGTGTTTTAGGGTTTATGTTAATTATTACAGGGTTTATGTAGTGATTTTAGGGTTTACGTAGCGTTTTTGGGTTTATGTTGCGTTTTTTGGTTTATGTTTCATTTTTCAGTTTTTGTTGCATTTTTAGGGTTTTAATTTTTTTTATGGTTTGTAGTGTTTTTCGGGGTTTTAAGGGTTATTAATGGGTGTTTATGGTATCTGATTGCTTTTTAATGGTTTTTGGGGGGGTTTAGGGGTGTATTTGTTTTTTTGGTATTGATAGAGGTTGTTAGGATTTTTTAGTGTGTTTTAGGGTTTGTTTGGGTATTATAGCGGTTTTTAGGGTTTATATAATGTGTTTTAGGGTTTTTTGGGTTATTTATGGTTTTTAGTGTTCTTTAGATTTTAATATGCTTCTTTGGGGTATATTAGGGTTCTTTAGGTTTTAATAGTTTTCTTTATGATTTTTTACGATTTATTAGCATTTTTATGGTATATTAATGCTTTATTGGGATTTTCTAGGCATTAATAGATTTTTCTAGGGGTTTTCAACCTTTTTTAGGGTTATTTTGGATTTATTAGGGTTTATTTGGGTTTATTTTATTTATTAGGGTTTATTAACGTGTATTTGGGTTTATTACAATTTATTAGGATTTATAATTATTTATTAGGGTTTATTGGGGTTTATTAGGGGTTTGTTATGGTTTGTTTCAGTTTGTTACGATTTATTTGGTGTTTTAGGATTTGTTACGATTTATTTGGGTTTGTTACGATTTATTTTGGGGTTATTAGGGTTTTTCGGGTTTATTAGTGTGTTGTAGGGTTTTGTAGGCTGTTATTTAGAGATTTTTGTAGCGTTTTGTCGAATTTGTTAGGATTTTTTGTGATTATTAGGGTTTATTATGGTTTAATAGTGTTTTTTATTGTATATTAGGGGTTTAGGGCCTTTTTAGCATTTATTAGGGTCTAATAGAGTTTGTTAGGTTTTATTACTAGTTATTACGATTTATTAGTGTTTATTAGGGTTTTTAGGGCTTAATAGTGTGTTTTATGGGTTATTAGGGTTTATTAGTGGTTCATTGGGTTTATTAGTGGTTCTTAGGGATTGTTAGGTTTTGTTAGGGTTTTTAGGGTTTGTTACGGTATTTTTTTGAGTTGTTTGGGGTTTTATGCATTTTTTGGGTTTTATGGGTGTGTTTGGATTTTTTATGCTTTGCTAGGGTTATTTTAGCGTTTTTTGGGGTTTTATTGCGTTTTTTGGGTTTTGAACCATTTTTAGGGTTTTTGTAGCAATTGATAGGGTTTATGTAGCGTTGTTATTGGCTTTAGTGGTTCTTTAGGGTTCTGTAAGGTTTTTATGGTTTTTAGGGTTCATTAGGGTGTAATAGTGTTTATTTTGAGGGTTTTAGGGGTTGTTAGGAGGTTTTAGGTTTTTTAAGGGTTTCAGAGGGTTGGTTAGGGTTTTGATAGGATTTTTTAGGATTTTAAGGATTTTTTATCATTTTTAGTGGTTTTTAGTTTTTTTAGGGTTTTTGAAGTTTTTTTGTGGTTTTTTAGGGTTTTTAGGTTTGTTTCGGTATTTTTCGGTATTTTTATTTTTTAGGGTTTTAGGGTTTTTAGGGTTTTTAGGATTTTTTTTACGGTTTTTAAGGTTTTTAGGGTTTTTTAGGGTTTTAGGGTTTTTTGGGTTTTTATTGGTTTTTAGGGTTTTTCCAGGTTTTTCCTGGTTTGTTAGGGTTTTGTTGTGAATATTAACATTTTGAATAATTTAATAGCGTTTTTGTTGTATATTTGGGATTCTAGGTATTTTGTAATTATTATTGGGGACTAATAGGTTTTTTAGGATTTAGTACGATTTATTAGTGTTTATTAGGGTTTAGTAGGGGGCTTTAAGGTTTATTAGGGTTTATTTTGGTTTATTATTGGTTGGTAGGGTTTGTTAGGATTTACTAGATCTTATTTGAGTTATTTAGGGTTTCTAAGGGTTTGATAGGGTTTTTAAGGGTGTGTTACAGTTTCTAAGGGTGGGTTACGGTTTTTTGGGCTGGATAGGGTTTCTAAGGGTGTGCTATGGGTTCTAAGGGTTTCTAAGGTTGCGTTTGGATTTCTATGGGTGCGTTGGGGTTTCAAAGGGTGAGCTAGGGTTTCTAAGGGTGTGTTAGTGTTTCTAAGGGTTTGTTAGTTTTTCAAAGTGTGTGTTAGTGTTTCTTAGGTTTTCTTAGAGTCTAGTTAGGGTTTTTAGGGATTTAGGGTTATGTTAGGGTTTCTTATGGTTTCATAGGGGGTTTTTTAGGGTTTCTTCTGGTTTTTTGTGTTTATTTGGGTTTCTTAGTGCTTCTTGGGGTTTTTTATGGTTTGTTAGGGTTTTTTAGTGTTTATTATGTTTTTAGGGTTTTTTGGGCTTTGTTAGGGTTTGTTAGGGTTTGTTCTAGTTTGTTAGGTTTTGTTATTGTTTTTAGGGGTTCGTTAGGGTTTGTTAAGGTTTTGTGTGGTTTTTATTTGTTTTTAGTTTTTATTGGGTTATTCATGGTTTGGTAGGGTTATTTAGTTGTTCATGGTTGTCACAGATGTGTATAGCTAGTCGCAAGCTTCAATTTGATATGTGGTAGATGTGAAATGGACACCCAGTGCAGAAGTTATGGCCATTTGGAGGACTTAAGGACCTTTTGTGTCTTTAATAATGTGATAAGGTATTCCTATTGGTCATAGATGTGTAGATCTAGTCTAAAGCTTCGATTTGATATATGGTAGAGTAAAATTGACTCTCGGAGTAGAAGTTATTATCTGTTGGATGGATTAAGTGCCTTTTTTAGGCCTTTAAGAATATGAGAAGGTGATTTAGTGGTTATAGGAGTGTAGGTTTAGTCTTGAGCTTTGATTTGATATGTGGTAGAGGCAAAACGGACACCCGGGGAAGAATTTATTGCAAAACGGACACCGAAAGCCTATCTTTTGACCATCCAAAGGGATTTTGGGTCTTTTGGGGGGTTGAAGAATGTCAGAAAGGGTTACAATGGTAACCATAGTGTGTATCTTTTTACTGTCTTCGAATTGATATATGGTAGAGCCAAAATGAACACAGGTAGCATAAGTTATTGTCGTTTTAAATTGAGAAACCCTCCTAGAACCTAAAAACCTTAGAAACCCCTAACTCACTAAAATAGGAATAACTTCTCCTTCAAGTGTCTGTCTGAGCATTGTGACAAGTAAAATCGAAGCTCATGAGATGAGTGAGTACCAAGTATAATCGAAACTATGAGAAGTTCTAAGAAACCGAAGATATATTAGTTATACCACTCCAAAAAAAAGTCCAACTCCAAACGGCCATTACATTCACTCCGGTTGTCTATTTGAGCTCTAAAACATATAAAATTGAAGGCAACAAGGAGATATATGAAAAAAGATAACTTGAAAAAAGTTAAATTCATTTATATTACCCTAGAATCCAAAAAACCCATCATAAAGCCTCCAAAACTCCATTTCTGTGTCCGGATCCCTGTCAAAGTTTTCTTAAAATGGTCATAACTTCTGATCTGTGTGTCTGTTCGGCCTCCAACACCTGTTTTATCATAGTTCGTTCCATGAGATTTAGTTTGACAATTCATAGAGAGGAAATGGAGACCTGAAGGAGAAGTTATGCCTTTTCTAATGACTCTATGATTATTTAGGTTTTTCGAGACACCATTTCTAGCACTTTTGTCCTATCTTCTATTTTTTCAAACTATAACATATTATTATTATTATTATTATTATCATCATCATCTCATGAAAATGCACATGCACATGCACATGCATTATTATTATATTTTTATTACCATTCACGTGAACATGCAATGCACACACGTTAATTTTTTATCACATGCGTTATTATTATTATTTTTATTATTATTATTGTGGTTTTGGTTGTTGTTGTTGTTATCATCAAATGCAAATGCACATCCAAATGCACATACATGCACATTCAATGAACCTGTGTTATTATATTAATACATGCATTGTTATTATTAAAATTAATAATAATATTATTATTATTATTATTATTATCATCATCATCATCACATGCAAATGCAATGCACGTGAGTTATTATTTATTACCATACACATGCACACGTAATGCACATGAAATATTCTATTATCATATGCATTTGTACTACTACTATTATCACCACCACTACTACTATTATTGCTACTGTCGTTATTATTACTATCATCACATGAAAATGTAGATGCACATGCGTTATTATTTATTATTTATTAACATGTACATGCATATGCAATGCACTTGTATTATTCTTTTATTAGTTGTATTGTTATTTTTATTATTATTGCGACAGTTATTATTATTATTATTATTATTATTATTATTATTGTTGTTGTTGTTATCATTATCACATGCAAATGCACATGCATGTGCGTTGTTATTTGTTATTTATCACCATGAATGTGCATGTGTTATTATTATTATTATTATTACAATTAGTATTGTTAACATTATCATCAAATGTAAATGCACAGGCACATGCACATGCATGTGCGTTCTTATTTATTATTATTTATTTATTATTTACTATTATGCATGTGCACATGAAATGCACTTGCGTTATTCATTTATTATAATAATAATAATAATAATAATTATTATTATTATCATTCTTGTTGTTGTTGTTTGTATCGTCAAATAAAAATGCACATGCACGTGCGTTGTTATTTATTATTTATTACCATTCACGTTCATGCATCATTATCATTATCATTACATGTAAATACACACGCACGTGCATTATTATATATTATTTATTATCATGCACATGCAAATGCAATTCACTTGCGTTATTCTATTATCACATATGTTATTATTATTTATTCTAATGCACATGCATACACAATGCACGTGTGTTATTATTTATTATTTATTATCATTAACATGCATATAAACATTCATGTGGACTTCGTTATTATTTATTGTTTATTACCAAGCACATGCACATGCACATGCACTTGTATGTGTGTAATTATTTATTATTTATTATCATTCACATGCACATTCACATACATATGCAATTCACATGTGTTATTATTTATAATTTATTATTTATTATCATTCAGATGCAAATGCGTAGGCATATTCACATGCACATGCGTTATGATTTATTATATAAACCATGCACATGCATATCCACATGCACGTGCATTATTACAATTATTATTTTTAGAGGTATTTTTAGGGATTACTATCAATTTTTATGATTTTTAGGTGTTATAAACAATTATTATGGTTTGTTAGGGTTTTAGGGTTTTTAATGGTATATTAGCGTTTTTACTGTTTGGTGGGGGTTATTAGGATTTTATTTGTGTTTATTATGGTGTGTCAAGGTTTATTAGGGTTAATTAGGTATTTTTAGGGTTTTATTAGGATTGAGTTGGGTTTATTAGGGTATATTATGTTGTATTATGGTATATTATGGTATGTTTTCGATTTATTAGGGTTTATTGTGGTTCATTATGGTTTATTAATTTTTAAGAAGTAATATTAGGGTTTTTTAGTTTTTAGTAGTGTTTATTCGGGTTTATTAGCACTTTTATTCTTTGTTAGGTTTTATTATCATTTATTAGGGGGTTTAGGGCTTTTTAATGATATATTTTAGTTTTTAGGGTTTAGTGGGGTTTATTATGGTGTGTTAAGGTTTATTAATGTTGAGTAGGTATGTTTAGGGTTTTATTAGGGTTGAGTCGGTATCTTTATGGTTTTATTGGGGTTGAGTACGTTTTATTAGGGTTTGTTAGGGATTTTTAGGGTTTACTAGGGTTTGTTAGTGTTTTTATTAGGGTATATGATTGTTTTTTAGTTTTTGTTAATATATATGATGTGTTGTTATGACTTTTTAGGTTTTATTAGAGTTTTTTTAGTGTTTGTGAGCATTTTTAAGGGTTTAGTAGATTTTATTTGAATTTATTAAGGTTTATTAGGATTTCTAGGGCTTTTTAATGGTTTGTTAGTGTTTTTTTGTTATTGGTGCTTAGTTGGGTTTTATTAGGTTTTGTTATGGTGTGTCAATGTTTATTTGGGTTGAGAATGTATTTTTAGTGTTTTATTATGGTTTTATTAGTGTTTATTAGTTTTTATTAGGGATTTCTAGGGAGTTTTAGGGTTTATTATGGTTTGTTAGGGGTTTATTAGTTTTTTTATTAGGTTATATAAGTGTTTGTTAGGTCTTTTTAGATAATATAGCATGTTTTTATTGTTTGTTAGTGTTTTGTTTCTGTTTGTGAGCTTTTTTACGGTTTCTTAGGTTATATTAGAGTTTATTATGGTTTATTAGGGTTTCTAGGTATTTTTAAGGTATGTTATCATTTTTTGTCTTTATTAGGTTATATTAGTGTTTTTAGGTCTTTTTAGGTAATATAGCACATTTTTATTGATTGTGATTGTTTTTTTATTGTGAACGTTTTTAGGGTTAATTAGGTTATATTGCAGTTTATCAGGGTTTCTAGGGTTTTTTTTAATGTATACTAGAATTTTTTTCTTTATTAGGGTTTTGTAGGGTTTTATTAGGGGTTATCATGGTGTGTTAAGGTTTGTTAGGTTGAGTAGGGTTTATTTGGCTTTATTAATGGTTTATTAGGGATTTTTGGGGTTTGTTTGGGGTTTATTAGAGATTATTAGTGTTTATTAGTGTCTATTAGGGTTGGTTAGGGTTGTTTAGGTTTTCATAACGTGTTTTTAGGGTTTATTAGCTTTTATTATCATTTATTAGGGTTTATTAGGTATTTTTGGGGTTTTAGTAGGGTTGAGTAGATTTTTGTTGGATTTTAGGGATTAAAAGGTGTTTTAGGGATTATTAGAGTTTATTAGGGGTTTATTAGGGTTTATTTTTTTATGTTATGGTATATTAGGGTTTAATATTTTTAATGGTTTTAAAGAGTCTTTAGGGTTTTTGTAGCATTTTTTAGGGTTTGTGATGCGTTGTTAGAGTTTATGTAGCATTTTTAGTGATTATGTAGCGTTTTTAGTGTTTAGTTAGCGGTTTTAGATTTTATGTATCTTTTTTAGGGTTTATGTAATGTTTTTAGGGTTTACGTAGCGTGTTTAGTGTTTGGGTTTTATGTAGCATTTTTTAGTGTTTATGTTGTGTTTTCTAGGTTTATGTAGCGTTTTTAGGGGTGATGTGACGTTTAAGTTGCATTTTTTAGGGTCTATGTAATGTTTTTAGGGTTCATGGAGTGTTTTTAGGGTTTATATTGTGTTTTTAGTTTTTATGTAGCATTTTTAATGTTTATGTTGTGTTTTTAGGGTATATGTTGTGTTTTTTAGGGTTTATGTTATAGTTCTGGTGTTTATGTAGTGCTTTTAGTGTGTATATAGCATTTTTTGTGTTTATATTGTGTTCTTTGGTTTATGTTGCCTTTTTCCGATTTTTGTTGCATTTTTTAGGGTTTATGTAACATTTTAGGGTTTATGTATCTATTTGAAGCCTTTTATGGTTTTAATGGTTATATATGGTTTTTAGTGTTTTTTAGGGTTTTTAAGGGTTGTAGACGGGTGTTTATGGTTTTTTATGGTATATGATATCTTTTTAATGGGTTTTTGGGGGTATTATGGGTTTATTTATTTTTTGGGACTAATAGGGGTTGTTAGGGTTTTTAGTGTGTTTTAGGGTTTGTTTGGGTATTTTAGCTGTTTTTGGGGTTTATATAATGTTTTTAACATTTTTTTTGGGTTCTTTAGGGTTTTTAGTGTTCTTTAGAGTTTAATATGGTTCTTTAGGGTTTATTAGGGCTATTTAATGTTTATTAGTGTTCTTTAGGATTTTTTATAGTTTATTAATATTTTTTATTGTATATTAGGGTTTTATTGGGCTTTTGTAGGCATTTATAGCTTTTTCTAGGGTTTATCAACCTTTTTAGGCTTATTTAGGATTTATGAGGGTTTATTAGGGTTTATTTTATTTATTAGGGTTTAGTAACATGTATTTGGGTTTATTAAGATTTATTAGTGTTTCTTATGATTTTTTAGGGTTTATTGTTGTTTATTAGGGGTTTGTTATAGTTTGTTTCAGTTATTTATGATTTATTTGGGGGTGTTAGGATATGTTACAATTTATTTGGGGTTGTTAAGGTTTGTTATATTTTTTTTTGGGGTTATTAGTGTTTTTAGGGCTTATTAGTGGGTTTTAGGGTTTTGTAGGCTATTATTTGGAGATTTTTGTAGCGTTTTGTTGGGTTTCATAGGGTTTTTAGTGATTATTAGGGTTTATTATGGTTTAATAGTGTTTTTATTGTATATTAGGGTTTTTAGAGCTTTTGTAGAGTTTATTAGGGTCTAATTGAGTTTGTTAGGGTTTATTACTGGTTATTACAATTTAATTGTGTTTATTTGGGTTTTTAGGGTTTAATATTGGGTTTTATAGGTTATTTGGGTTTATTAGTGGTTCTTAGGGGTTATAAGTAGTTGATAGGGTTTGAAATGTTTTGTTATGGTTTTTAGGGTTTGTTACGGTTTTTTTTGAGTTGTTTGGTGTTTTATGCATTTTTTTTGGGTTTTATGGATGTGTTTGGATTTTTATGCGTTGTTAGGGTTATTTTAGCTTTTTTGTGGTTTTTTTGAGTTTGGTGGGTTTTGAAGAATTTTTCGCGTTTTTTAAGCAGTTGATAGGGTTTATTTAGCGTTGTTAGTGGCTTTAGTGGTTCTTTAGGATTCTTTAGGGTTTTTAGGGGTTTTAGGGTTGTTTAGGGTGTATTAGGGTTTCTTTTGAGGTTTTTAGCGTTTTATAGGGGGTTTTAGGGTTTTTAAGGGATTCATAGGTTTGGTTAGGGTTTTGTTAGGCATTTTTAGACTTTTTTGGGTTTTAAGCGTTTTTCGTGGCTTTTAGGTTTTTGAGGTTTTTTTGAGGTTTTTTAGGGTTTTTATGTAAGTTTTTGGGGTTTTCGGTTTTTAGGTGTTTTATGGTTATTTTGGGTTTTTAGGAATTTTTAGGGTTTTTATGGGTATTTTGGGTATTTTGGGTTTTTATGGGTTTTTAGGGTTTTGTCAGGTTTTTCTAGGTTTGTTAGGGTTTTTTTGAATAGTTTAATAGCGTTTTTATTGTATATTTGGGTTTTTAGGTATTTTGTAGCTTTTATTGGGGTCTAATAGGGTTTTAGGGTTTATTATGATTTATTAGTGTTTATTAGGGTTTTGTAGTGGGCTTTAGGGTTTATAAGGTTTTATTATGGATTATTATTGGTTGGTAGGGTTTGTTATTATTTATTAGTTCTTATTAGAGTAATTTATGGTGTCTAAGGGTTTGTTAGGGTTTTTAAGGGTGTGTTAGGGTTTCTAAGGGTGGGTTAAGGTTTTTATGGGCGGTTTAGGGTTTCTAAGGGTGTGCTATGGTTTCAAAGGTTTTCTATGGTTGTGTTAGGGTTTCTGTGGGTGTGTTGGGGTTTCTAAGGGTGTGATAGAGTTTCTAAGGATGTTTTAGGGCTTCTAAGGGTGTGTTAGTGTTTTTAAGGGTGTGTTAGTGTTTCTTAGGTTTGCTTAGTATTTTGTTAGGGTTTTTAAGGTTGTGTTAGGGTTTCTTATGGTTTCTTAAGGTTTTTTAGGGTTTCTTCAGGTTATTTCGGTTTATTGGGGTTTAATAGTGATTCTTGGGGTTTTTTAGGGCTTGTTAGGGTTTGTTAGGGTTTTTTGGGGTTTGTTATGTTTTTAGTGTTTTTTGGGGTTGTTAGGGTTCGTTTGGGTTTGTTTGGGTTTGTTAGGATTTTTAAGTGTTTGTTAGGATTTTTTTGGGTTTTGGGTGGTTTTTAATGGGTTTTAGTGTTTATTTGGTTATTCATGGTTTGTTAGGGTTATTTAGTTGTTCATGGTTGTCACAGATGTGTAGATCTAGTCGCAAGCATCAATTTGATATGTGGTAGAGGTGAAACAAACTCCCATAGCAGAATTTATGGTCATTTAGAGGACTTCAGGACCTTTTGGGTCTTTAAGAACGTGGTACAGTGTCCCTATTGGTCACATATGTGTATATATATTTGAAAGCTTCGATTTGATATATGGTAGAGGCAAAACGGACTCCCGGTGTAGAAATTATGGTCTTTCGGAGGGTTTAAGTACCTTTTTATTCCTTCAAGGATGTGATAAGGTGCTTCAGTTGTAATAGGAGTGTAGGTATAGTCACAATATTTTATTTGATATGTGCTAGAGGCAAAACAGACACCCATAGAAGAAGTTATTGCAAAACGGACACCAGAAGCCAATCTTTTGACCATCCAAAGGGATTTGGGGTCTTTTTGGGGGTTGAAGAATGTCAGAAAGGGTTCCAGTGGTTACCAAAGTGTGTATCTTTTCATAATCTTCGATTTGATATGTGGTAGAGCCAAAATGAACACATGTAGCAGAAGTTATTTTCATTTCAAATTGAGCAACCCTCCTAGCGCCTAAAAACCTACGAAACCAGCAACTCACTAAAATATGCATAAATTCTCCTTCAAGTTTCCATTTGAGATGTGTGACCATTCAAATCGAAGCACATGAGATGAGTGAGGACCATGTTTAGTAGAAACTAAGATAGGATAAATGGAAAAGAAGATATATTAGTTATACAACTACAAAAAAGTCCAACTTCAAATGACCCAAACTTTCACTCTGGTTGTCTATTTGTGCTCTCCCACATATCAAATCGAAGGCAGCGAAGTGTTATACATAGAAGGATATCTTGAACAAAGTTAAAGTCAAGATTGGGACCCTAAAATCCAAAAAACCCATCAAAAGGCCTCCAAAAATCCATTTCCGTGTCCGGATCCCTGTCAATTTTTTCTTAAAACGGTCATAACTTCTGATCTGTGTGTCTGTTTGGCCTTCAACACCTATTTTTATCGTATTTCATTCCATGAGATTTAGTTTGACTATTCACAGAGCGGAAATAGAAACCTGCAGAATAAGTAATGCCTTTTTTAATGACTTTGTGGTTTGTTATGTTTTTCGAGACACCATTTCTAGCACTTTTGTCCTGTCTGCTATTTTTTCAAACAAGTAAATCTTATTGTTTCTGTTATTATTATTATTATTATTATTATCATCTCGTGAAAATGAACATCCACATGCACGTGCGTTATTATTTTATTTTTATTACCATGCACATGCACATGGAATGCAGACACGTTATTTAATTATCACATGCGTTGTTATTATTATTTTTGTTATTATTATTGTGGTGGTGGTTGTTGTTGTTGTTGTAGTTTTTGTTATTGTTATTATCGTCACATTCAATTACACATCCAAATGCACATACACACACATTCAATGAACGTGAATTATTCTATTATCACATGCGTTCTTATTATTATTATTATCATCATCATCACATGAAAATACAATGCACGATAGTTATTATTTATTACCATGAACATGCACACGTAATGCACATGCAATATTCTATTATCATATGAATTAGTACTACTACTATTATCACTACTACTACTACTACTATTATTACTACTGCTGTTAATATTACTATTATCACATGCAAAATTAGATGCATGTGCGTTATTATTTATTATTTATTACCATGTACGTTAATATGCAATGCACTTGTATTATTCTTTTATTATTATTATTATTATTATCACAGTTATTATTATTATTATTATTATTATCATTATCATTATCATTATTATTATCATTATCACAAGCAAATGCACATGCATGTGCGTTGTTATTTATTAATTATAACCATGCATGTTCATGTGTTATTATTATTATTATTATTATTATTACAATTAGTATTATTAATATTATCATCAAATGTAAATTCACATGCACATGCATGTTCATTCTTATTTATTATTATTTATTTATTATTTACTACTAAGCATGTGCACATGAAATGCACTTGCGTTATTATATTATTATTATTATTATTATTATTATTATTATTCTTGTTTTTGTTATTGTCTGTATCATCAAATACAAATGCACATGCACATGCATTGTTATTTATTATTTATTACCATGAACGTGCATGCGTCATTATCAATATCATTACATGTAAATGCACAAGCACAAGCGTTATTATATATTATTTATTATCATGCACATGCAAATGCATTGCACTAGCATTATTCTATTATCACATGTGTTATTGTTATTTATTCTAATGCACGTGCACACGCAATGCACATGCGTTATTCTATTATCACATGTGTTTTTATTTATAATTTATTATTTATTATCATTCACATGAGATTGCGCAGACATATGAACATGCACATGCATTATTATTTATTATTTAAACCATGCACATGCACGTGTGTTATTACTATTAATATTATTAGAGGTATTTTTATGGTTTACTATCATTTTTTAGGATTTTTAGGTGTTATTAACATTTATTATGATTTGTAAGGTTTTTTGGGTTTTTAATGGTATATTAGCATTTTTAGGGTTTGGTAGGGGTTATTAGGATTTTATTAGGGTTTATTATGGTGTGTCATGTTTTATTACGGTTTATTAGGTATTTTTAGGGTTTTATTAGGATTGAGTTGGGTTTATTAGGGTATATTATGCTATATTATGGTATATTTGGGTATGTTTAGGATTTATTAGGGTTTATTATGGTTCATTATGGTTTATTAATTTTTAAGAGGGTATGTTAGGGTTTTTTAGGGTTTTGTAGTGTTTATTCGGGTTTATTAGCGCTTTTAATCTTTTTTTTGTTTTACTAGCATTTATTAGAGGATTTAGGGCTTTTTAATGGCATATTTGCATTTTTTAGGGTTTAGTGGGGTTTATTATGGTGTGTTGAGGTTTATTTGGGTTGAGTAGGTATTTCTAGGGTTTCATTAGGGTTGAGTCAGCATCTTTAAGGTTTTATTAGGGTTTATTAGGGTTGAGTGCGGTTTGTTAGGTTTTGTTAGTGATTTGTAGGGTTTACTAGGGTTTGTTAGTGTTTTTATTAGGGTATATTAGTGTTTGTTAGTTTTTGTTAATATATATGATGAGTTGTTATGACTTTTTAGGTTTTATTAGCATTTTTTCAGTGTTGGTGAGCATTTTTGATGGTTTATTAGGTTTTATTTGAGTTTATTATGGTTTATTATGGCTTCTAGGGATTTTTAATGGGTTGTTCGCATTTTTTTGTTTATTGGGGTTTATTTAGGTTTTATTAGGTTTTGTTATGGCGTGTCAAGGTTTTTAGGGTTGAGGGGGTATTTTTAGGGTTTTATTATGGTTTTATTAGGGTTTATTAGTTTTTATTAGGGTTCATTAGGGATTTTTTGGGTTTATTAGGGTTAGTTAGGGGTTTATTAGTTTTTTTTTGTTTTATTAGGTTATATTTGTGTTTGTTAGGTCTTTCTAGATAATATAGCGTTTTTTATTGTGTGTGAGCGTTTTGTTTTTGTTTGTGAGCATTTTTAGGGGTCCTTATGTTATATTAGAGTTTATTATGGTTTATTTGGGTTTCTTGGTATTTGTAAGGTATATTATCATTTTTTTTGTCTCTATTAGGTTATATTAGTGTTTTTAGGTTTTTTAGGTAATATAGAGAATTCTTTTGTTTGTGGCCGTTTTTTATTGTTTGTGAGCATTTTTAGGGTTTATTAGGTTATATTAGAGTTTAGCAGGGTTTATAGGGATTTTTTTAAGGTATACTAGCATTTTTTTTCTTTATTAGAGTTTTGTAGGGTGCTATTAGGGGTTATTATGGCGTGTTATGGTTTTTTAGGGTTGAGTAGGGTTTATTTGGCTTTATTTATGGTTTATTAGGGCTTTTTAGGGTTTGTTTAGGGTTTATTAGGGTTTATTAGCGTTTGTTAGTGTCTATTATGGTTGGTTAGGGTTTCTTAGGTTTTCTTATCGTGTTTTTAGGGTTTATTAGGTTTTATTATCATTTATTAGTGTTTATTAGGTATTTTGTGGTTTTATTAGGGTTGAGTAGAGTTTCATAGAGTTTTTAGGGATTATAAGGTGTTGTTAGGGATTGTTAGAGTTTATTAGAGGTTTATTAGGGTTACATTTTTTATATTATAGTATATTAGGGTTTTATATTTTTGAGGGTTTTGAAGTGTCTTTAGGGTTTTGTATCATTTTTTAGGGTTTGTGTAGCGTTGTTAGAGTTTATGTAGCATTTTTTGTGTTTATGTAGCGTTTTTAGGGTTCAGTTAATAGTTTTAGATTTTATGTATCATTTTTAGGGTTTATGTAACATTTTAAGGGTTTATGTAGTCTGTTTAGGGTTTACGTTTTATGTAGCGATTTTAGGGTTTATGTTGCATTTTCTTGGTTTATGTAACATTTTTAGGGGTGATGTAGCGTTTATGTTGCATTTTATAGGGTTTATGTAATGTTTTGGGGGTTTATGTAGTGTTTTTTGTGTTTATATTGTGTTTTTAGGTTTTATGTAGTGTTTTTTAATGTTTATGTTGCATTTTTTAGGATTTATATTGTGTTTTTGGGGTTTATGTTACAGTTTTAGGGTTTATGTATTGCTTTTAGGTTTTATGTATCATTTTATGGGTTTGTGTTGAGTTTTTGGTTGATGATGCGTTTTTAGGGATTTTGTTGCCTTTTTAAGGGTTTATGTAACATTTTTAGGGTTTATGTATCAATTTGAAGCCTTTTTTAGGTTTTTAACGGTTGTTTATAGATTATAGTTTTTTTAGGGTTTTAAGGGTTATTAACGAGTGTTTATGGGTTTTTATGGAATCTGATGGCTTTTTAATGGTTTTTTGGGGGGTTATGGGTTTATTTGTTTTTTTGGGATTGATAGGGGTTGTTGGGATTTTTTAGGTTTTTTAGGATTTGTTTGGGTATTATAGCAGTTTTTAGCGTTTATATAATGTGTTTTAGCATTTTTTGGGTTCTTTAGGGTTGTTTAGTGTTATTTAGAGTTTAATATGGTTCTTTTAGGGTTTATTAGGGTTATTTAGGATTTATTTGGGTTTTTTAGGGTTTATTAGTGTTCTTTTGGATTTGTTACATTTTATTAGCGTTTTTTGTATATTAGGGTTGTATTGGGCTTTTGTAGGCATTAATAACTTTTTCTAGGGTTTACCAACCTTTTTTGGGTTATTTATGATCTATTAGGGTTTATTAGGGTTTAGTTTATTTATTAGGGTTTAGTAACATGTATTTGGGATTATTATGATTTATTAGGGTTTATTATGATTTGTTAGGGTTTATTGCGGTTTATTAGGGGTTAGTTACAGTTTGTTTTAATTTGTTAAGATTTATTTGGTGTTGTTAGGATTTGTTATGATTTATTTGGGGATGTTAGGGTTTGTTATGATTTATTTTGGCTTTTTAGGGTTTATTAGTGGGTTGTAGGGTTTTATAGGCTATTATTTGGAGGTTTTGTAGCATTTTGTTAGGTTTGTTAGGGTTTTAGTGATTATTAGGGTGTATTATGGTTTAATAGTGTTTTTCTTGTATATTTCGGGTTTTATGGATTTTGTTGTGTTTATTAAGGTCTAATAGAGTTTGTTAGGGTTTATTACAGGTTATTACAATTTATTAGTGTTTATTAGGGTTTTTAGGATTTAATAGTGGGTTTTGGGGGTTATTAGGGTTTATTAGTGGTTCTTAGGGTTATTAGTGTTTGTTGGGGTTTTTAGGCTTTTTTGGGGTTTTTAGGGTTTGTTACGGTTTGTTTGAGTTGGTTGGGGTTTTATGCATTTTTTTGGGTTTTATGGGCGTGTTTGGATTTTCTATTCTTTTTTAGGGTTATTTTAGCGTTTTTGGGGTTTTTTTGTGTTTTGTGGGTTTGAAGCATTTTTCGGTTTTTGTAGCAATTTTTAGGGTTTATATAGTGTTGTTAGTGGCTTTAGTGGTTCTTTAGGGTTTTTTAAGGTCATTTATGGTGTATTAGGTTTTCTTTTGAGATTTTTAGGGTTTGATAGGGGTTTTTAGGATTTATAAGGGTTTCATTGGGATGTTTAGGGTTTTTTAGGTATTTTTAGTATTTTTGGTGTTTTTAGTTTTTTTAGGGGGTTTTAGGGTTTTTAGCGTTTTTTAGGTTTTTTTGAGGGTTTTTTAGGGTTTCATGGGTTTGTTTTCGGGTTTTTTCAGTTTTTTTTGTGTTTTTAGGGGTTTTAGGGGGTTTTAGGGTTTTTAGGATTTTTTTAGGGTTTTTAGGGGTTTTAAGGGTTTTTAGGGTTTTTATGGTTTTTTGGGTTTTTAGGTTTTTTTATGGTTTTCTCAGGTTTTTCAGGGTTTGTTTTGGATTTTTGTGAATATTAGCGTTTTGAATGGTTTACTAGCATTTTTTTTGTATATTTGGGTCAAGGAAGATGTGAGGGTCGGGCTATTCCCGACCCCCCCAAATTTATTAAGAAGAAAAAAGACACAACAGACAAAGGAGGGGAGGGGTCAAACGACCCACACCCAAAAACCCTTCACAGCAAAAGACCCAAAAAAAGAAAAATCAAAAAGAAAAACAAAACCAGAGAAAAGAAACAAAACAAAACACGACAGCAGCATCCACACCTCTTGTCCAGCCAACACCAGCATCCAGCACCATTATCAAACATCACAGCCAAGCAGCAGAGACCACACATCCAAACCAACCAGCCCCAACAGCGTCCACACATCTTGTCCAGCCGACACCAGCATCCAGCACCAAAACCAAATATCACAGCCTTGCAGTAGAAACAGCACGTCCAATCTGACCAGCGCCAGCAACCAACAACACCAGCTCCGACATCACAGCCAATCACAACCTGCAGCATCAAACCACAACAGAAACCGTAGACCACAACAGCCATCATCATCTTCCCGTAATCAGCAACCAACAACCAGCAGTCATCAATGCCACTCCACCGCGATATGCCCCTGACCCCGGACGCTGCCACCAGCACCATCTCAAAGCCTCCACAAACACCAGCATACCAGACCAAAGTGGGGTCCGATACATTGGGAAGGGCGGCCAGAGTAGCGGTGGGTGTTCGAGTCAATGACACACCATCAGGGAGAGTAGCCTCATCATACAACCAGCCCATCAGACAGGACTAGCAGCAAATCATCCAGTCACCACAACCACAGCAAGTAACGACATAAACCATTAGCACCAGGTCAAAATCATCACCTCCCATCCATAAAACATTCCAGTAGCCACCAATACACAACATTCTCAGACAAACACATTTCATCAAAAACAAAAACCGCAGCTTGCCAAGGATCACACCCAGAATCCAGTAACCAAGCAGTGACAACAGCACAAAACCAAACCAGCCGCAATTCAAGAACACGTAGACCATCATAACACAAATAACACAGCATAGTATAGCCATACCTTCATCAGCGGAAAGATCCAAGAACAGAAAAATGGAACCAGAGAAGCAAGCCTGCATCTTCACACTTACCAGCCGGAAACCCGTAGCCGCAGTGAGCATCAAAGACGTTATTCCTTCACAAAAATAGTCATGCCATCGAGAAGCACCTAGCCTCAGATCAATGACGTCGAATCCCACCACATCGTGGCTCCTCAAGAGACACTCAGGACCGAAAAGCACAGACGAGGCGCAAGGCTTCACCTTAGGAAGAGCCGATTTCAGATCAGCCGAATCTAAGGAAAGTCGTCGCCAGATCCAATCCATGTCAATGCCTCTCTTATCAGATCCCCCCCAGAGACCATGCAGATCTGAGAAGGGGAAGCCCGAAGATGCCTTTGGCCGCAGAGACCAAATCTGCTATCCATACATCCAGATCCGCCCAACTTGAAGCAGAACAAGAAGTAGAACATCTAAAGCCATGAAAAGAAAGACCGCGAAATACCGATGCCACCGAGAACCTCCAAAACCCATCTCCGTCAAGAATCAACATCGCACGCCAAAGAAAGCTGCAACTGACCAGCCAATCTATGTCACGAACAGACCGCAAGACAAATCCGCCGTGAAAAGATTCTGGAAATCGCGTCGTCGGGAGAGGGAGCCCAGGCGAGAGCGGTGGCATTCTCAGCTTGTTGTATATTTGGGTTTTAGGTATTTTTTATCTTTTATTGTTGTCAAATAGTGTTTTTAGGGTTTATTACGATTTATTAGTGTTTATTAGGGTTTAGTAGTGGGCAATAGGGTTTATTAGGGTTTATTATGGTTTATTGTTCGTTGGTAGGGTTTGTTAGGATTTATTAGTACTTATTAGAGTGATTTAGGGTGTCTATGGGTTTTTAGGGCTTTTAATTTTGTGTTAGGGTTTCTAAGGGTGGGTTAGGGTTTTTATGGACGGGTTAGGGTTTATAAGGGTATTCTATGGTTTCTAAGGGTTTCTACGGTTGTGTTAGGGTTTCTATGGGTGTGTTGGGGTTTCTAAGGGTGTTCTAGGGTATCTAAGGGTGTGTTAGGGTTTCTAAGGGTGTGTTAGGGTTTCTAAGGGTGTGTTATTGTTTCTTAGGTTTTCGTAGGGTTGTGTTAGGGTTTTTAGATTATTGTTTGGGTATATTATGGTTTCTTAGGGCTTTTTTAGAGTTTGTTCGGGTTTATTTGGGTTTATTTGGGTTTCTTAGTGCTTCATGGGGTTTGTTAGGGCTTGTTAGGGTTTGATGGGGGTTTTTTAGGGTTTTTTTTTGTTTTTTTAGTTTTTTTGGAGGTTTTTGGGTTTGTTAGGGTTTTTTAGGTTCTGTTAGGGTTTGTTTGGGTTTTTTAGGGTTTTGCATGGTTTTTAATGGTTTTTAGTGTTTATGGGGTTATTCATGGTTTTTTAGGATTATTTAGTTGTCCATGGCTGTCACAGATGTGTAGAGCTAGTCGCAAGCTTCAATTTGATATGTCATAGTGGTTAAACGGACACCCAGACCAGAAGTTATGGTAATTTGGAGGAATTAAGGACCTTTTGGGACTTTAAGAACATGATAAGTTGTTCCTATTGGCACAAATGTGTCGATCTAGTCTAATGCTTCGATTTGTTATATGGTAGAGGCAAAACGGACTCCCGGAATAGAAGTTATGGCCTTTTGGAGGGCTTAAGTACCTTTTGGGGCCTTCAAGGACGTGAGAAGGTTCATCAGTGGTTATAGGAGTGTAGGTATAGTCGCAAGATTCCATTTGATTTGTGGTAGAGGTAAAACGGACACACATAGGAGAAGTTATTTTTAAACGGACACCTGAAGCCAATCTTTTGACCATCCAAAGTGATTTTGGGTCTTTTGGGGGGTTGAAGAATGTCATAAAGGGTTCCAGTCATTACCAGAGTGTGTATTTTTCACAATATTTGATTTGATATGTGGTAGAGCCAAAATGAACACACGTAGCAGAAGTTATTGTCGTTTAAATTTTGAGAAACTCTCATAGGGCCTAAAAACCTATGAAACCCGCAACTCACTAAAATAAACATAACTTCACTTTCTGGTGTCCGTTTGAGCATTGTGACCAGTCAAATAGAAGATCATGAGATGAGTGAGGACCAAGTTTAGTAGAAACTATGAGAAGATCAATGAATATTCATATATACTAGTTATACCACTCCAAAAAAAGTCCAACTTCAAACGACCATAGCTTTCGCTCTGGTTGTCTGTTTGAGCTCTACCACATATCAAATCAAAAGTAGCAAAGACATATACGCATAAGGATGACTTGAAAATAGTTAAAGTCATGTTTAAGACCCTAAAATCCAAGAAACCCATCAGAAGGCCTCCAAAACTCCATTTCTGTGTACGGATCCCTGTCAAATTTTTCTAAAAATGGTTATAACTTCTGATCTGTGTGTCTGTTCGGCCTCCAACACCTGTTTTCATCATAGTTCGTTCCATGAGATTCAGTTTGACTATTCACAAAGCGGAAACAGACACCTGAAGAAGAAGTTATTCCTTTTTCAATGACTCTTTGATTTGTTAGGTTTTTCAAGACCCCATTTCTAGCATTTTTTTCATGTCTGCTGCTTCTTCAAACAACTATAACTTATTATTACTATTATTATTATTATTAATATCATAATCTCATCCACGTGAACATGCACATGCATGTGCGTTATAATTATATTTTTATTACCATGCACGGGCACATGAAATGAACACACGTTATTTTATTATCACATGCATTGTTATTATTATTGTTATTGTTATTATTGTGGTTGTGGTTATTGTTGTTATTGTTGTTATTGTTATTATCATCACATGAAAATACACATGAGAATGCACAGACACACACATTCAATGCACGTGCGTTATTCTATTATCACATGCGTTATTATTATTATTATTATTATTATCATCATCATCATCACATGCAAATGCAATGCACGTGCGTTATTATTTATTACCATGCACATGTACACGTAATGCACATGCAATATTCTATTATCACATGCATTGGTACTACTAATATTATCACCACCACTACTACTACTATTACTACTGTAGTTATTATTACTATCATTACATGCAAATGTAGATGCCCATACGTTATTATTTATTTTTTATTACAATGCATGTGCATATGCAAAGCACATGTATTATTCCTTTATTATTATTATTATTATTATTATCACAATTATTATTATTATTATTATCATTATCATTATTATTATCATTATCACATGCAAATGCACATGTACGTGTGTTGTTATTTATTATTTATTACCATGCACGTGCATGTGTTATTATTATTATTATTACAATGAGTATTATTAATATTATCATAAAATTTAAATTCATATGAACATGCGTGTGTGTTTTTATTTATTATTATTTATTTATTATTTACTACTATGCACGTGCACATGAAATACACTTGCGTTATTCTATTATTATTATTGTTGTTGTTGTTGTTGTTGTTGTTTGTATCATAAAAAACAAAAGCACATGCATGTGCGTTGTTATTTATTAATTATTACCATGCATGTGCATGCATTATTATCATTATCATTACATGTAAATGCACATGCACGTGCGTTATTATATATTATTTATTATCATGCACATGCAAATGCAATGCACTTGCATTATTCTATTATCACGTGTGTTATTATTATATATTCTCTTGCATGTGCACACACAATGTTCATGCATTATTCTATTATCACATGCGTTATTATTTATTATTTATTATTATTCACATGCAAATGCACATTAATGTGGACTTGGTTATTATTTATTTTTTATAACCACGCACATGCACATGCACATGCACATGCACATTTATGTGTGTTATTATTTATTATTTATTATCATTCACATGCACAAGCACATAAGCATGTAATTCACATGTGTTATTATTTATTATTTATTATTTATTATCATTCACATGAAATGCGCAGGCATATGCACTCGCACGTGCGTTATGATTTATTTTTTAAACCATGCACATGCATATGCACATGCACGTGCGTTATTACTATTATTATTATTAGAGGTATTTTTAGGGTTTACGAGAATTTTTTAGAATTTTTAGGTGTTATTAACATTTATTATGGTTTGTTAGGGTTTTTGGGTTTTTAAGGGTATATTAGATTTTTTAGGGTTTGGTGGGGGTTATTATGATTTTATTGGGTTTATTATGGTGTATTATGGTTTATTAGGTTCTATTATGTATTTTTAGGGTTTTTAGGATTGAGTTGGGTTTATTAGTGTATATTATGGTATATTATGGTATATTTGGGTACATTTAGGATTTATTGGGGTTTATTATCGTTCATTGGGGTTTATTAATTTTTAAATGGGTATATTAGGGTTTTTTGGGTTTAGTAGTTTTTATTAGGGTTAATTAGTGCTTTTAAGATTTGTTAGGTTTTATTAGCATTTATTAGGGGTTTTAGGGCTTTTTAATGGTATATTTGCGTTTTTAGGGTTTAGTGGGGTTTATTATGGTTTATTACAGTGTGTTAAGGTTTATTAGGGTCGATTAGGTATTTTTAGGTTTTTATTTAGGTTTATTAGGTATGTTAAGGGTTTTATTAGGGCTTATTAGGGTTGAGTAGTGTTTATTAGGGTTTGTTAGGGATTTTTGGTGTTTACTTATGTTTGTTAGTGTTTTTATTAGGGTATATGAGTGTTTTTTAGTTTTTGTTAATATATATGAGGGGTTGTTAGGACTTTTTAGGTTTTATTAGCATGTTTATAGTGTTTATGAGCATTTTTTATTGTTTATTAGGTTCTATTAGAATTTATTGTTGTTTATTACGGTTTCTAGGGTTTTTTAATGGTTTGTTTGTGTTTTTTTGTTCATTGGGGTTTTGTTGGGTTTTATTAGGTTTTATTATGGTGTGTCAAAGTTTATTAGGGTGGAGAAGGTATTTTTAGTGTTTTATTATGATTTTATTAGGGTTTATTAGTTTTTATTTGGGTTTATTAGGGAATTTTAGGGTTTATTAGAGTTTGTTAGGGGTTTATTAGTTTTTTATTAGGTTATATTAATGTTTGTTAAGTCTTTTTAGATAATATATCATTTTTTATTATTTGTGAGCATTTTGTCTTTGTTTTTGGGCATTTTTATTGTTTCCTAGGTTATCATAGTGTTTATTATGGTTTATTATGGTTTCTAGGGATTTTTAAGGTATATTAGCTTTTTTTGTCTTTATTAGGATATATTAGTGTTTTTAGGTCTTTCTAGGTAATATAGCGTGTTTTTATTGTTTTGGTCATTTTTTATTGTTTGTGAGAATTTTTAGGGTTTATTAGGTTATATTAGAGTTTATCAAGGTTTCTAGGGATTTTTTATGGTATTCTGGCATTTTATTGTTATTAAGGTTTTGTAGGGTTTTATTAAGGGTCATTATAGTGTGTTAATGTTTGTTAGGATTGAGTAGGGTTTATTTGGATTTATTTATGGTTTATTAGGGATTTTTACGGGTTTTTGGGGTTTATGACAATTTATTAGTGTTTATTAGTGTCTATTAGGGTTGGTTAGGGTTGTTTAGGTTTTCTTAATGTGTTTTTAGGGTTTATTAGGTTTTATTATCATTTATTAGTGTTTATTATGTATTTTTGGGGTTCTATTAGGGTTGGGTAGAGTGTCATAGAGATTTTAGGGATTATAAGGCGTTTTTAGGGATTATTAGAGTTTATTAGGGGTTTATTAGGGTTTAATTTTTTATATCATGTTATATTAGGGTTTAATATTTTTGAGGGTTTTGAATCATCTTTAGGGGTTTTTTTTTGCATTTTTTAGTGTTTTTATAGCATTGTTTGATTTTATGTAGCATTTTAGTGTTTATGTATCACTTTTAGTGTTTAGTTATAGCTTTTAGGTTTTAGGTAGAATTTTTTAGGGTTTATGTAACATTTTTAGTGTTTACGTAGCATGTTAAGGTTTTGGGTTTTATGTAGCATTTTTAGGTTTTATGTGGCATTTTCTTGGTTTATGTAGCGTTTTAGGGGAGACGTAGCATTTATGTAGCATTTTTTAGGGTTTATGTATCATGTTTAGGGTTCATGTAGTGTTTTTATGTTTTATGTTGTGTTTTTAGGTTTTATGTAGCATTTTTTAATTTTTATGTTGCATTGTTTATGGTTTAGGTTTTTTTATAGTGGTTTTTGGGTTTATGTAGTGTTTTTTGGGTTTATGTTGCATTTTTTGGGTTTTTGTTTCATTTATAGGGTTTATGTTTCATTTTCTGGGTTTATGTAATGTTTTTTGGGTTTATGTATCACTTTGTTTCCTTTTTTACGGTTTTAATGGTTGTTTATGGTTTGTAGTGGTTTTTAGGATTTTAAGGGTTATTAACGGGTGTATATGGTTTTTATGGTATTTGATGGGTTTTCAATGGTTTTTTGGGGGGTTTTTAAGGGTTTATTTGTTTTTTCAAGATTGATTGGGGATGTTAGGGTTTTTTAGTGTGTTTTATGGTTTCTTTGGGTAATGTAGCGGTTTTTAGGGTTTATGCAATGTGTTTTAGGCTTTTTTGGGTTCTTTAGGGTTTTTAGTGTACTTTAGAGCTTATTATGGTTTTAGGGTTTATTATGGTTATTTTTGGTTTATTATGGTTATTTAGGGTTTATTAGTGTTCTTTAGGATTTGTGATGGTTTATTAGTGTTTTTTATTGTATATTACGGTTTTATTGGGCTTTGTAGGAATTAATAGCTTTTTCTATGGTTTATCAACCCTTTTCAAGGTTATTTAGGATTTATTCGGGTTCTTAGGGTTTATTTTATTTAATTGGGTTTATTAACCTGTATTGGGGTTTATTACGATTTTTTGGGGTTTATTATGATTTGTTAGGGTTTATTGCATTTTATTAGGGGTTTATTATGGTTTGTTTTTGTTTGTTACGATTTATTTGATGTTTTTAGGATTTTTTACAATTTATTTGGGGTTATTAGGGTTTGTTGCGATTTATTATGGGGTTATTAGGGTTTTTTAGGGTTTTTTAGGGTTTATTATTGGGTTGTAGGGTTTTGTAGGCTATTATTTGGTGGGTTTTGTAAGGTTTTGTCAGTTTTGTTAGGGTTTTTAGTGATTATTAGGATTTATTATGGTTCAATAGTGTTTTTATTGCATATTAGCGGTTTTAGGGCTTTTGTAGCATTTATTAGAGTCTAATAGGATTTTGAGGGTTTATTACATGTTATTATGATTTAATAGTATTTATTAGGGTTTTAGGGTTTAATAGTGGGGTTCCGAAGTTATTTGGGTTTATTAGTTGTTCTTATGGATTTTTGGTGGTTGTTAGGGTTTGTTAGGTTTTGTTAGGGTTTGTTTGGACAAGTGTTATTCTATTATCACACATGTTTTTATCATCATTATTATCATTATCATTATTATCATTATCATTGTTATAATTATCATAATTTTTATTACTAATATTATTATTATTATTATCGTCACATGAAAATGCAGATGCACATGCGTTATTATTTATTATTTATTATATATTATTTATTTCCATGCACGTGAATATGTTGTTGTTGTTGTTGTTATTATTATTATTATTATTATTGTTATTATTACTATTATTATTATTATCATCACATGAAAATTCACATACACGTACATTATTTTTTATTACCATGCACGCGCACACGCACTGCACCTACATTATTCTATTATCACATGTATTTTTATTGTTATTGTTATTATTACTATTATTTTGATTATTGTTATTATCATCAAATGCATGTGCGTTGTTATTTATTACCATACACGCACACAATAAATACATGTGCATTATTCTATTATCACATGCGCTATTATTATTAATATTACTATTATTGTTATTATTATCATCACGTGCGCTATGAGTTATTATTTATTATCATGCACATGCACATGCACGTTCATTATTATTTATTTTTTATTACCATGCACATGCACATGCAATGCACACACGCTATTTTATTATCACATGCATTTTTATTCTTATTGTTATTATTATTATTGTGGTTGTTGTTGTTATTTTTAATATCATCACTTGAAAATGAACATGCAAATGCACATGAAAATACATAAATACGCACTTTCAATGCATGTGCTTTATTCTATTATCACATGTGTTGTTATTATCATTATTATTAATAATATTATTATTATCATCGTCATCATCATCACATGAAAATGAAATGCATGCATGTTATTATTTATTACCATGCATGTGCACACGTAATGCACATGCAATATTCTATTATCATATGCATTGGTACTAATACTTTTATCACTACTACTACTACTGTTGTTATTATTATTATCATCACATGAAAATTCATATGCATGTGTGTTATTATTTTTTATTGATTACCATGAACGTGCATATTCAATGCACTAGTATTATTATTTTATTATTATTATTATCATCACATTTTTTATTATTATCATTATTATTATTATTATCATCATTATCATTATTATTATAATTATCACATACAAATCCACATGCATGTGCGATGTTAATTAATATTGTTTACCATGCACGTGCATGTATTATATTAGTGTTTTTTAGGGTTTATTTTTTTATTAGGGTTTATTACGGTTTTTTAGGGTTGGTTAGGGGTTTGCTAGTTTTTTTGTTTTATTTGGTTATATTAGTGTTTGTTTGGACTTTTTAGATAATATAGCCCTTTTTATTGTTTGTGAACATTTTTTTTTGTGAGCGTTTTTAGGGTTTATTAGGTTATATTAGAGTTTATTATGGTTTATTAGGGTTTCTAGGGATTTTTATGGTATATTACCAATTTTTGTCTTTATTAGGTTATAGTAGTGTTTTTAGGTCTTTTTAGGTAATATCATGTGTTTTTATTGTTTGTGATCGTTTTTTTTATTTGTGAGTTTCTTAGGGTTTATTAGGCTATATTAGAGTTTATCAGGGTTTCTAGTGATTTTTATGGTATACTAGCGTTTTTTATTTATTAGGGTTTTGTAGGGTCATTTTAGAGGTTATTATGGTTTTTAAGGTTTTTTAGTTTTGATTAGGGTTTATTTGGATTTATTTATGGTTTATTTGGGATTTTTTGTAACACCCCGACCCCTCTAGGCTGAAGCCGGTGCATTACTTGTGATATTGGCATGGTTAAAAGGAATAAAATTTCTGAAGGAACGATCAGTTTAGTAGTATTGAAGAAAATAGATACATAGATGTTGCTGAAATTACATTGCAAATGGTTAACAAATACAATACATAACAAAAACTCAAAACTACATCCATAGGAACTCAAAAGAAGACCTTCTCTTCATCTCATATTGAAGTTAGACAATGAAAGGGGTGAGATAAAATGCTCTGTATGAGTTACAAATAAAGGAAGCATGAGTACAATAATAAGTGAATCACAATCAATCTGACATAATCAATATGGTATAGTGAATAAATGAACAACTAATGCCATTAATAAACTGAAAATGAAACTACATCCATAGATTTTGTCATAGTGAAAACCTCATGGATAGTAATAATAACTAATAATGAATAAAGATAATGCTTATTAACTGTACATCATGTATCAAGCACCTGAAACCATAATACCATTAAAGCAGTTTAGTTCTGTGGGTAGAAACCCGTCTGATTTTTGGAAACAAACTCGAAGGGTCTGTCGCCAAACTGTTTTGTCTCATGAGACCAGCAAATGCATCAAGGGACTATAGTAGGCCCCACCTGCCACTGCATGTCCAAAGAATTATTTATACATTGATTCAATACAAGAGCAATATTCCCTTTCAATATCCGTATAGAGTAGAGTATACGGTTACACCAATATTTCCATAATTAAAATAACTTTCCAAATAAACAAAGTATGTAAATTGGTATATGGTTTAGACAACAAACATATATATGACATGAGATTATGAATATTTAGTATAAATATATTTTCAAATGAAAATTGATCTCAAATGGTCAGTAGGAACACCACATAAGGATTATTAGGTGCACAATACATAGATTGTCACAACGAAAACAGCACCTGAGACAAAGTCCTTTACCATAATGTAATCGGTCGAACCGTATGACCAGAACTTAATAAACAACAAGTGAATCATTTAATAACATGAATATAAATTGAATCATGTTATTATATATCAAATGGAAGTACAGATATACCAAATGTAAGGAATAATTAGCAAATAATGGAAATCTCACTGAAATGAAAGTGAGATGAGAAACCCCTTACCTTATGCTCGAGTGTGTTCTTCATTTGTTTTAATGACCTGAATAGTCAAATTTAGCTTCATTAATTAAAAATTCTTGGACCTCTTATACATGTAATTGATTTATTATAACCTTATTAGGTTCATTCATGGACTTTTCTATTGTTTCAATTGTTTCAATTTTCATGTTTTGGAAGCATTTTCCTCCTTGGTTTTCATGGTTTGTTTACTTATTTCCATGAATGGAAGTTCATTTGAAACATGGTTAAACATCCAGAATTATTAATACATATTATAAATGAAATTATGGAGATATAAATTACCTTATAATGATTTTGTTTTATATGCCATGATGATGATTCATTAGTTAAAACATTAATGATGTTTGTTTAGATCATTTTAATGGTTCTTTGATAATAACAACATCATTTTGTCACATAAATTAGAACCAGGAGTAAAGAATAATTCCAGAACCATTGGTGAGTAATAAAACATATATTATATCCTGGTTCAACCATATAAATGGTTTCATGACTAGACATGAAATAATTACTGGAAATTGAGATTACATCATCAACGATGTCAGTAATTCGATACATCATGGACAATGTTTTTAATTCCAAGAACAAGTGGGGGAAAGAAGAATATTGGTGATGAATTTCTCATGAACATTAGAACATCCATATTATATAGGATTCTGTAGATTTAATTCCTGTTTTGTAAGAAGAGATGAATAAAGAATAAATAAAGAACTCAATATAAAAGAATAATTTTGAAATCGCTTACAAAAATTCGGCAGCCTAACGGCTACGCAACATGGTTTTAGAAAATATTAAAAAGAAAGGGGAAAATGGTCACCTATCCAAAAATGTATAATAATATATACTAGATCATTAATAAGAAGAAAAATAAGAACATTGTATGGAAACATGAATGATATACAACATAAAAGAGGACTTGAAAGGAAAAAGAATGAAATGGAAAATTTTCTTACATTGTAGAGTAAACCTTTGAACATGAAGGTTGGGACCATGGGGGTTTGAGGAAACCTTGGGTGGACTAATATGAAGGTAAGAAGGCCATAAATTCTTTGAAGGAGAATTGGGAATGAATTCAATGAAGGTAAGTGTTGGTATTTATAGGAAAAGTGAGGGATTATTTTAATAATTTCCAAGGGACACCTCATGGGTGGTATTTATTAAACCATGGGATTGACCATGGTATTTTCCCATAGTATAAGCCACTTGGGACACCTCACATGTTATTTAACTATACACAAGTCGACCAGATTTATGACATCATTATTTCATCATTAATGATGTCATAAACACACCAAAACTAAAAACTATATTTTTTACTATTCACTGAAAAATCAACTGTTTCAGAAAAATTCCCAAAATTCACCCTCACCATTTTTCGACGTGTATAATTCAAAAATGAAATCAATTTTCCAAAAATAATTTTCTAAATATTATTAATTTAATATTTAAATAAAGTCATAGTTAATTCGAAAAATAACAATCTTAAAGTGCAATTAGTTTTATTTTCTCATTGAAAAACTAATTAAGATATCATTATCTTGTTTCCTTAAGAAAAAGAAATAATATTATTATTTACTATTCATAAGGGTCATATTACTATTCATAAGGGTATGTTACTATTAACCAAAAATTAAGTTTGTTCTATCAGACTCCAAATGACTTAATGATCACAACTCTAGATGACCTTTTTTTGAAATTCAAAACATAAAAGTGGAATATTTATATTTAATGGCTAGGTTTTGACTATATCCTAAATAACATAATGTTATTTTGAAGGAACACAGTGATGAATAGAATGTATTTAACAGAAACATACCATAAAATTTTTGGGGTGCTACATTATTCCCTCCTTCGGAAATTTTGTCCTCGAAATTTTATGTACATGGCCCACTAAAAAGACGTGGGTGGTTCTTCTTCATGAAATCCTTTTGTTCCCATGTTTCTTCCTCCATATTTTGGTTTCTCCAAATAACCTTTACTAGAAAAGTTGTTCGATTTCTCAATACCTACTCCCATGTGTCAAGAATCATGATAGGATTTTCAAAGTATAACAAATCTGGTTCCAGTTCTATTCCATCATATGTGAGTACATGCATTGGGTCTGGCATGTATTTCTTTAACAATGATACGTGGAACACATCATGAACTCTGGAGAGATTTGGCGTCATTGCTAAGTAGTAAGCTATAGCTCCGATTCTTCCCAAGATTTCTAATGGTCCGATGTACCTGGGGCTCAGTTTCCCTTTCTTACAGAAACTTATGATGCCCTTCTATGGAGATACTTTCAGAAATACATGATCTCCCACTTGAAATTACAAGTCCTTTCTCCAGTTGTCAGCATAACTCTTTTGCCTACATTGGGATGCTTTAATATGGCCTTGTATTTTCTTCACCTTTGTCGTGGTCTCTTCAATAATTTCTGGGCCTATAAGTTTCCTTTCACCAACATCGTCCCAAAAAGTTGGAGTTCAACATCTCTTTTCATATAATGCTTCATATGGAGCCATTTGAATACTAGAATGGAAACTATTGTTGTAGGAAAATTCCACCAAAGGAAAGTATTGATCCCACAAACCGTGGAAGTCAAGAGAGCATGATCTGAGCATGTCTTCTAGAGTTTTAATAGTCCATTCATACTATCCGTCAGTTTGAGGGTGATATACAGTACTAATATGAAGCTCAGTATTCAAAGCCTTCTGGATAATTTTCATGAATTTGGACGTAAACCGGGGATCTCAATAAAAGACAATTGATAGAGGTGAACCATGAAGTCTCACAAATTCATTAATATAAAGTCTTTCCAGGTGCTCAAGTGGTAAATCCTCTCTTATTGGAAGGAAATGTGCTGTTTTGGTGATATGATCAACAATTACCCATATTGCATCATTCCTTCTAGGTGTCCTCGGTAGTCTAGTGACAAAATCCATCGTAATGTTATCCCACATCCACATAGGAATAGGTATAGGTTGCATCACTCATTTGGGATGTTGTCTCTCTGCCTTCACTTGTTGACAAACTAGACACCTTGACACATAGTCAGCAATTTCCCACTTCATATTATCCCACCAAAAATATTCCTTCAGATCCCTGTACATCTTGATTCTACCTGGGTGTATTGAGAAATTTGAGCTATGAGCATCGTCTAATAGTTCCCTTTTTAGCTCAGGTACTGATGGAATGCACAACCTCTTCCCAAATTTTAGAAATCCTTCTTCATACACGAAGACAGCCAGTCTCCCATCCTTAACTGCATTAATTTTCTTTGGCAGATTCTTATCATCAGATTATGAAATTTTTATCTTCTCTAGTAAATATGGTTTAGAAATCATTTTAAAGTGGAGTGATGTTTCCCCTTCCTTAAAAATTCACATATCCATCTTCAGTAGATCCATGAACATAGGATCTCTGTCTATCCTTATTTGAGTCAGAAGGCCATGGTCTTTCCTACTTAATGCATCATCCACCATATTCGCCTTTCCTGGGTGGTAGTGTATTTAAAAGTCATAATATTTAAGTAATTCGAGCCATATTCTCTGCCTCATGTTGAGTTCTTTTTCTAGGAAAATTTATTTCAAACTCTTGTGGTCCGTATAGATCTCACATCTCTCTCCATAGAGATATTGCCTCCATATATTCAGAGAAAAGATTATGGCTGCTAACTCAAGATAATGAGTTGGATAATTTTTCACATGATTCTTCAACTATCTTAATGCAAATGAAATAACTATATCATTTTTCATAAGGACACAACCCAATCTATACTTTGATGCATTGTTATATATTACAAATCTACCACTTCCATATGGCAGCATCAAAATTGGATCATTGAACAATCTTCTTTTCAATTAATTGAAACATTATGTACACTCTTTTTTACACACAAACATAACTCCTTTACGTGTGAGCTTGGTTAACGGGTTAGCCAGTCAGGAGAAATTCTGAACGAAACGCCGATAGTAACCTGCTAAGCCAATAAAACTGCGTACCTCGGATATGTTTGTTGGTGTGGGCCAATATTTGATTGCCTTTGCCTTTGTAGGATCAACAAGGATTCCATCATTAGAGACAATATGGCCTAGAAAAGAAACTGATTGAAGCTAGAATTCTCACTTGCTAAACTTCCCATATAATTGATTTCTTCTAAGAGTTTTTAGAATAGTTCACAAATGATCTTCATGGTCTTCATAGATTTTTTAGTATACCCGGATATCATCGCTGAATACCACAACAATGTTATAAAGATATTCATTGAAAACTTTATTCATTAAATCCATGAAAACATAGGGTGAATTTTTCAGTCCAAAAGGTATCACTGTAAACTCATAATGCCCATACCTGGTTCAAAATTCTATCTTTGGAATATCTTCCTTCCTCATAATCAGTTGATGATATCCGGATCTAAGGTCAATCCTTGAAAATTATTGAGCTCCATGAAGTTGGTCAAATAAATCATCAATCTGGGGTAGAGGATACTTATTCTGTATTGTAATAGCATTGATTTCTATATAATCAATACATAGCCTCATAGATCCATCTTTCTTCTTTATAAACAAGACCATGGATCCCCATGGAGAAACACTAGGTCAATTAAATCCTTTGTCACTCTACTCTTCTAGTTGTTTCTTCAGCTCCACTAGCTCCACAGTGGCCATTATATATGGGGTCTTTGATATAGGTCTTGCACCAGGAATTAAGTAAATGGAAAACTCAATTTCCCGCTCTGGAGGATGTCTAGGTAAATCCTATGGAAATACATCAATGCACACTTTCACTATGTGCATGTATTCAATTTGAATATTTCTTTCCTCTCCCATAGATATTGATTTATCTTCCTCTCCAAGTATTTCATTCAATAGAGCTACTGGGTGTGGTTCTAGATAAGAATGAGGTGGAGAAGTTTCTGCCCTAAATTCAGGGGATTCTACACCATTTCCAAAAAATGTAACTTCCTTTTTCTTGAAATAAATCCTCACATCATAATTTGATAGCCAATCCATACCGAGAATTATATCAAATTCAGTCATGATGTTAAGGCTAGCAACTAAAGCACGTTTTGGTGTTTGGAGGGGGACTAGTCGACATGCCTTTGTTGCAATGATACATCCCATGGGAGTTTTGACAGAAAAATCCTTTCTTAAATCAAATTCGACATATCTAATTTTCATGGAAAACGGAGAGGATATAAATGAATGCGATGATCCAGAATCCAATAAAGTGTTGGATAAGTTTGAGGAAACAATTAAAGTACCTGCCACCACGTCACTAGGAACATCAACCTCCACGGTTGTAATTGCATAGGCTCTCCCTTGCTCTCTTGGATTTTTCTGAGGAATATTTCCTTGGTTATTAGGAAACTCATTTTCATAGTGTCCCATCTCTCTACAATTGTAGCATTGAACATCAATGAATTGTTTCTTCCCCTTGCATTCATCAGATCGATGACCCTTTTCTCCGCAGTTATACCATACTCCCGTGACTTTCAATAATTTCTCGGGATGATTCATTCAACAGTTATCACATAATGGGAAACTATTCATTCCCATGCTCTTCTTTGGTGCTTCTCCTTTTCCTTTTTTATTATAATTCCTCTTTTTATCTTGGTTTCCTTTGAAAAAAATTGATCTAGAAAATTCCTTCTCTATTTTGATGGAACTTGATACAATTTCATCATAAGATGAAAATGATTGATAAGCCAGTGACCTTAGAATACTTGGATTAAGACCTTCAAATAAATGATCAATCTTGTCCGCTGAGTGATATACGTAATCTGAAGCATATCTGGCTAGCCTTGTGAAGGTAGCCTCATACTCCGCAACACTGTCATCTTCCCTTTGTTTCAAACCAAGGAATTTATTCTTCCTTTTAGTTCATTGCACACGAGGGAAATATTTTCAATGAATATTTCCATTAAAGTACTCTATTCCATATCATCTATCTCTTCTTCGTATGTGTTATTTTGAATCAAGGACCACCACTGATCAACATCGCCCTTGAGACAATATACCGTCAGTACTACCTTTTCATTTTCAATGCATCTTAACTCCATGAATATCTTTTCAAGGGACTTGATCCATTGCTTAGAAACCACTAGATTAGTAGTCCCACTAAAATATGGGGGCTTCTGCTGCATGAAACGATCCAACACAAGTGTTGAATGGTTTTTCATTACAACTTGAGTAAGTTGTCCCAATATGTTCATGATCTGATCTACTCCAACGTTGACTATGTTGACTTTCTCAGTAGGGAGATCCCTACCTTGCCCACGAGTATTGATTACCCTTCTTACATTAGACGCCATTTTTAAATAATGGGATACACCAGATTAGTTTATGAATCTCAAATAGAAAAGTCCTCAACATAGATTGAAATTCTATGCATAAACACGGTTCCTCTAAGGAAAAATTTACATTAACTCCTTCATAAGAGAATTTAAAGAAAACATGAATTATCCTAAGCATATCCCCTGGGAGTGTCATATCCAAGAGTGTAGTAAGGCCCGTTTTTGTGCACCAGTTCCCGTTCGAGTCTAGCTCAAAGCGGCGTTTTCCAGTTTTACCCCTAGATACATATGTGCCAGAGCTGCCATTACCTGCTTGTATCCAGACAGGGACGTATTGCTTAAAATATCCACATAATATATTCCTTACAAAAATACCAGGACATTCTTGTATGATAATCCTCAGATGCTACCTTAGGTCTTTGTTCCCTACTATACATTTCCTACTCTTGTTTCCATTTTTTCTAATAAAATTCCTCTGATACCAACTATAACACCCCGACCCCTCTAGGCTGGAGCTGGTGCTTTACTTGTGATATTGGCATGATCAGAAGGAATGAAAATCCTAAAGTAATGATCAGTTTAGTAGTCTTGAAGAAACTAGATACATAGATGTAACTCAAATTACATTGGAAAAGGTTAAAAAATACAATACATAACAAAAAATTCAAAACTGCATCCACAGGAACTCAAAAGAAGACCTTCTCTTCATCACCTGTCAAAGGTAGACAATGAAAGGGGTGAGATCAAAAGCTCAGTAAGAGTTAAAAATAGCTGAATCATGAGTACAATAACAAGTGAATCTTAATCAATATGACTTAATCAATATGGCATAGTGAATAAATGAACAAGTAATGCTATTAATAAACTGAAAATGAAACTGAATCCATAGATTTTGTCATAGTAAAAACCTCATGGACAATAAAAATAACTGATAATGAATAAAGAGAATTATTATTAACTGGATTTCATGTATATGTCACATGAAACCATAATACCATTAAAACGGTTTAGTTCTATGGGTAGAAACCCGTCTATTTTTTTGGAAACAAACTCAAAGGGTCTGTCGCCAAACTGTTTTGTCTCATGAGACCTACCGATGAATCGAGGGGCTATAGCAGGCCCCAAACTCCACTGCATGTCCAAATCATTCTTTATATAGTGTTTCAATACAAGGTAAATATTCCATTTCAATATCCATATAGAGTAGAGTATACAGATTCACCAATATTACCATAATTAAAATAACTTTCCAAATAAACACTGTATGTAAATTGGTATACGGTTTAGAAAACAAACATATCCATGACATGAGATTATGAATATTTAATATAAATATAAATTCAAATGAAAATTGATCTCAAATGTTCAATAGGTACACCACATACGGATTATTAGGTTCACAATACAAAGATAGTCACAACGAAAACGGCAACTGAGACAAAGTTCCTTACCATAATGTAATCGGTCGAACAGTATGACCAGAACATAATAACCATCAAGTGAATCATTTAATAACATGAATATAAATAAAATAATGTTATTATATATCAAATGGAAGTACACATCTATCAAATATAAGGATTTATTGGCAAACAATGGAAATCTCACAGAAATGACAGTGCGATGAGAAACCTCTTACCTTATGCTCGAGTGTGTTCTTCGTTTGTTTTAATAACATGAATAATAAAATTTAGATTCATTAATTAATAATTCCAGGACCTCTTATACATGTAATATATTTATTATAACCTTATTAGGTTCATTAATGGCCCTTTCTATGGGTCCAATTGGTTCAATTTTCATGTTTTGAAAGCATTTTCTTCCTTGGTTTTCATGGTTTGTTTACTTATTTATATGAATGGAAGTTCATTTGAAACATGGTTAAACATCCAGTATTGTTAATACATTTTATTAATGAAATTATGGAGATATAAATGACCTTATAATTATTTTGGTGTATATACCATGATGAAAATTCATTAGTTAAACATTAATGATGTTTGTTTAGATCTTTTTAATGGTTCTTTGATAATAACAACCTCATTTTTTCTTATAAATTAGAACCATGAGTAAAAAAGAATTAGAGAACCATGGATGAGTCATAAAAAATATATTAAAACCTGTTTCAACCATATAAATTGTTTCATTGACAGAATTGAAAGAATTAATGGAAATTGAGATTACATCATCCACGATGTCGGTAATTCGATACATCACAGACAATGTTTTTCAATTCCTTAAACAAGTTGGGGAAAGAAGAAGATTGATGGTGAATTTTTCATGAACATTAGAACATCCATATTATACAATATTATGGAAATTTCATTCATCTTCGGTAAGATGATATGAAGAAATAATAAATAAATAACTCAAAATAAAAGAATAATTTTGAAATCACTTACAAAAATTTGACAACCTAACGGCTACGCAACATGGTTTTAGAAAATATTAAAAATAAAGGGTACAAGGTCACCTATCCAGAAATGAATCATAATATATAATAGATCAAGAATAAAAATAATAATAAGAACATGATCTGGAAACTTGAAAGATATACCACATAAAAGAGAACTTGAATGGAAATAGAAAGAAATTGAGAATTTTCTTACCTTGTAGAGTAACCTTTAGAAAATGAAGTTTGGGACCTTGGGGGTTTGAGGAAACCATGGGTGGACTAATATTAAGGTAAGGAGGCCATAACTTCGTTGAGGGAGAATTGGGAATGAATTCAATGAAGGGAAGAGTTGGTATTTATAGGAAAAGGGAGGGATTATTTTAATAATTTCCAAGGGACACCTTATGGATGGTATTTGTAAAACCATGGGATTTCCCAGTGTATTTTCCCATGGTATAATCCACTTGGGACACCTCACATGTTATTTAACTATACACAAGTCTACCAGATTTATGACATCATTATTTCATCATTAATGATGTCATAAACACACCGAAACTAAAAACTGTAGTTTTTACTATTCACTGAAAAATCAACTGTATCAGAAAAATTCCCAAAATTGACCATAAAAATTTTGTGGCGTGTAGAATTCAAAAGTGAAATCCATATTTCAAAAATAATTTCCTAAATATTATTAATTTAATTTTTAAATAAAGTCATAGTTAATTCGAAAAATAAAAATTTTAAATTGCAATTAGTTTTATTTCTCATTGAAAAACTAATTAAGATCTTATTATCTTGTTGCCTTAAGAAAATGAAATAATATTATTATTTACTATTCATAAGGGTCATATTTCTATTCATAATAATATTCATAAGGGTGTGTTACTATTCACCAAAAATTATGTTTGTTCTATCAGACTCCAAATGACTTACTGATCAGAACTCTAGATGACCATTTTTTGAAATTCAAAACATAGAAGTGGAAAATTTATATTTAATGGATAGGTTTTGACTATATCCTAAATAAAATAGTGTTGTTTCGAAGGAACACAGTGATGAATAGAATGTGTTTAAGAGAAACATACCATAAAATGTTTGGGGTGATACATTTTTAGGGTTTGTTTGGAGTTTATTAGTGTTTATTAGTGTTTATTAGGGTTGTTTAGGGTTGTTTAGGTTTTCTTAATGTGTTTTTGGGGTTTATTAGGTTTTATTATCATTTATTAGGGTTTATTAGGTATTTTGGTGTTTTATTAGGGTTGAGTAGAGTTCTTAGGGTTTTAGGGATTATAAGGTTTTTAAGGGATTATTATAGTTTATTAGGGGTTTATTAGGGTTTAATTTTTTAAAATTTTGGTTTATTAGGGATTAATATTTTTGAGGGTTTTCAAGCGTCTTTAGGGTTTTTGTAGAATTTTTTAGGGTTTGTGTAGTATTGTTAGAGTTTCTGTAGCATTTTTAGTGTTTATGTAGCATTTTTAGTGTTTACATAGCAGTTCTAGATTTTATTTATCATTTTAGGGTTTATGTTACATTTTTAGGATTTATGTAGTGTGTTTAGGGTTTTGGATTTATGTAGCATTTTTAGGGTTTATGTTCCGTTTTCTGGGTTTATGCAGAGTTTTTAGGGGTGATGTAGCATTTATGTTGCATTTTTAGGCTTTATGTAACGTATTTAGGGTTCGTGTAGTGTTTTTAGGGTTTATATTGTGTTTTTAGGTTTCATGTAGCGTGTTTTAATGCTTATGTTGCGTTTTTAGGGTTTATGTTGTGTTTTTTAGGGTTTATGTTACAGTTCTAGGGTTTATGTAGTGCTTTTAGGGTTTATGTAGTGTTTTTTGGGTCTATGTTGTGTTTTTTGTTTATGTTGCGTTTTAGGGTTTTTGTTGCATTTTTTAGTGTTTATGTAACGTTTTTAGTGTTTATGTACCTATTTGATGCCTTTTTTAGGGTTTTAATGGTTGTTTATGGGTTTTAGTGTTTTTAGGGGTTTTGAGGGTTTTTAATTGAGGTTTATGGTTTGTGTGGTATCTGATGGCTCTTTAATGGTTTTTGGGGGGTTTTATGGGTTTATTTGTTTTTTTGGGTTTGATAGGGGTAGTTAGGATTTTTTTTGGGTATTGTAGAGGTTTTTAGGGTTTATATAATGTATTTTAGCATTTTTTTTGGGTTCTTTAGGGGTTTTAGTTTTCTTTAGAGTTTAATATGGTTTTTTTGGGTTTATTAGGGTTCTTTACGGTTTATTAGTGTTCTTTAGGATTTTTATAGTTTATTAGTGTTTTTATTGTATATAAGGGTTTTATTGGGCTTTTTTAGACATTAATAATTTTTTCTAGGGTTTTCAACCTTTTTAGGGTAATTTAGGATTTATTAGGGTTTATTAGGGTATATTTTATTTATTAGGGTTCAGTAACATGTATTTGAGTTTATTTCAATTTAATAGGGTTTATTATGTTTTTTTAGGGTTTATTGGAGTTTATTAAGGGTTTATTATGGTTGGTTTCAGTTTGTTACAATTTATTTGGCATTTTTAGGATTTTTAATGATTTATTTGGGGTTGTTAGGGTTTATTACGATTTATTTAGGGGTTATTAGGCTTTTTTAGTGTTTATTAGTGGGTTCTAGGGTTTTGTAGGCTATTATATGGAGATATTTGTAGTGTTTTTGCTTGGTTTGTTAGGGTTTTTAGTGATTAATAGGGTTTATTATAGTTTAATTGTGTTTTTATTGTATATTAGGGGTTTTAGTGCTTTTGTTGCATTTATTAGGGTCTAATAGTGTTTGTTAGGGTTTATTACAGGTTATTACGATTTATTAGTGTTTATATGGGTTTTTAGGGTTTAATAGTAGGTTTTATGGGTTATTAGAGTTTATTAGTGGTTCTTAGGGGTTATTAGTGGTTTTTAGGGTTTGTTACATTTTGTTAGGTTTTTTAGAGTTTCTTACAGTTTGTTTGAGTTGTTTGGGGTTTTATGCGTTTTTTTTTGGGTTTTATGGGTGTGTTTGGATTTGTTATGCTTTGTTGGGGTTATTTTATCATTTTTTTGGGTTTTTGTTGTGTTTTTTGGGTTTTGAAGAATTTTTTGGGTTATTGTAGTAATTGATAGGGTTTATGTCGCGTTGTTAGGGGATTTAGTGGTTTTTTAGGGTTATTTAGTGTTTTTAGGGTTTTTAGGGTTCTTTAGGGTGTATTGTGGTTTCCTTTGAGGTTTTTAGGGTTTGTTAGGGGGGGTTTAGGTTTTTAAGGGTTTCATAGGGTTAGTTAGGGTTTTGTTAGGCATTTTTAGGCTTTTTAGGATTTTCTATATTTTGTAGTGGTTTTTAAGTTTTTAAGGGTTTTTGAGGATTTTTTGTGGGTTTTTAGGGTTTTTATGTTTGTTTTCAGGTTTTTTGGTTTTTTCAATTTTTTAAGGGTTTTAGGGTTTTTAGGGTTTTTTTGGATTTTTTAGGGTTTTAGGGTTTTTAGGGTTTTTTAGAATATTAGGGGTTTTTAGGGTTTAAGGTTTTTTTAGGGTTTTGTTGGTTTTTTTGGGTTTTGTGAGGTTTTGCCGATTTTGATGGGGTTTGTTTGATTATTAACATTTAGAATGGTTTAATAGAGTTTTTGTTGTATATTTGGGTTTTTAGGTATTTTGTAGCTTATATTGGGGTCTAATAGGGTTTTTAGGGTTTATTACGATTTAATAGTGTTTATTAGGTTTTAGTAGTGGGCTTTAGGGTTTAATAGGGTTTATTATGGTTTATTATTGGTTGGTAGGGTTTGTTAGGATTTATTTGTTCTTATTAGAGAGATTTATGGTGTCTTATGGATTGTCAGGGTTTCTAAGGGTGTGTTAGGGTTTCTAAGGGTGATTGAGGGTTTTTTTGGGTGGGTTAGGGTTTCTAAGGGTTTGATATGGTTTCTAAGGTTTTCTAAGGATTTGTTAGGGTTTCTATGGGTGTGTTGGGGTTTCTAATGGTGTGATTGGGTTTCTAAGGGTGTGTTAGGGTTTCTAAGGTTGTGTTAGGGTTTCTAAGAGTGTGTTAGTGTTTCATAGGTTTTATTAGGATTTTGATAGGGTTTTTAGGGTTTTTAGGGTTATGTTAGGGTTTCTTATGGATTCTTAGGGGTTTTCTAGGGTTTTCAGGTTTTTTGTGTTTATTTGGGTTTCTTAGTGCTTCTTCGGGTGTGTTAGGACATGTTACGGTTTGTTAGGATTTTTTAGGGTTTTTTATGTTTTTTAGTGTTTTGGGGTTTGTTAGGGTTTGTTAGTGTTTGTTAGGTTTTTTAGGGTTCCAGTGGTTACCAGAGTGTGTGTATTTATACAATATTTGATTTGATATCTGGTAGAGCCAAAATGAACACATGTAGATGAAGTTATTTTCGTTTTAAATTGAGCAACCCTCCTAGCGCCTAAAAACCTAAGAAACCCGCAACACACTAAAATAGGCATAACTTCTCCTTTGGGTGTCTGTTTGAGCACTATGACTAGTAAAATCGAAGATCGTGAGATGAGTGAGGACCAAGTATAATTGAAACTGTGAGAAGATCAATGGAACAGAAGATATATTAGTTATACCACTCCAAATAAAAGTCCAACTTCAAAAGGCCATAACTTTCACTCCATTTGTCCATTTGAGCTCTACCACATATCAAATCGAAGGAAGTGAAGGGATCTACGTAGAAGGCTAACTTGAACAAAGTTAAAGTCATGTTTGGGAACCTAAAATCCCCAAAACCCATAAGAAGGCCTCCAAAACTCTATTTTCGTGTTCAGATCCCTCTCAAATTTTTCTTAAAATGATCATAACTTCTGATCTGTGTGTCTGTTCGGCCTTCGGCACTTGTTTTTCTCGTAGTTTGTTCCATGAGATTTAGTTTTACTATTCACGGAGTGGAAATGGACACCTGAAGAATAAGTTATGCCATTTCTAATGACTCTATGATTTTTTAGGTTTTTGAGACACCATTTCTAGCTCGTTTGTCTTGTCTTCTGATTTTTCAAACAACTATAACTTATTATTACTATTATTATTATTATTATTATTATCATCTCATGAAAATGCACATTCACATGAATGTGCATTATTATTAAATTTTTATTAGCATTCATGTGCACAGGCAATGCACATACGATATTTTATTATCACAAGGGTTATTATTATTATTTTTGTTATTATTATTGTGGTTGTTGTTGTTGTTTTTGTTTTGTTGTTGTTGTTGTTGTTATTGTTATTATCATCACTTTTAAATGCACATCAAAATTCACAAACACAAACATTCAATGAACGTGCATTATTCTATTACCACATGCATTGTTATTGTTAATATTTTTATTATTATCATTATCATCATCATCAGATGCAAATGCAATGCACGAGAGTTATTATTTATTACCATGCACATGCACATGTAATACACATGTAATATTCTATTATCATATGCATTATTACTACTACTATTATCACAACTACAACTACTATTATTACTACTGCTCTTATTATTACTATCATCACATGAAAATGTAGATGCACGTGTGTTATTATTATTTATTTATTACCATGGACGTGCATATGCAATGCACTTGTATTATTATTTTATTATTATTATTAGTTTTATTATTATCATCACATTATTATTATTATTATTATTATTATTATTATTATTGTTGTTGTTGTTGTCATTATTATTATTATTATCATTATCACATGCAAACACACATGCATGTGCGTTGTTAATTATTATTTGTTAAAATGCATGTGCATGCGTCATTATTATTATTATTATTATTAAAATTAGTATTGTTAGTCTTATCATTAAATGTAAATGCACATTCACATGCATGTGAGTTCTTATTTATTATTATTTATTTATTTTTTACTACTATGCACGTGCACATGAAATGCACTTGCGTTATTCTATTATTATCATTATTATTATTATTCATTTTGTTTATGTTGTTTGTATCATCAAATACAAATGCAAATGCATGAGAATTGTTATTTATTATTTATTACCATTCACATGTATGCGTCATTATCATTATTATTACATGTAAATGCACATGCACGTGCGTTATTATATATTATTTATTATCATGCACATGCAAATGCAATGCACTTGCGTTATTCTATTATCACATGTGTTATTATTATTTATTCTAATGCACGTGCACATGCAATGCACGTGCATTATTTTATTATCATATGTGTTATTATTTATTATTTATTATCATTCACATGAAAATGCACATTCATGTGGAATTGGTTATTATTTATTGTTTATTACCATGCACATGAACATGCACATGCACATGCACATGCACATGCACTGTAAAACCCGTAAATTTCAAGGAAATTTTTTTTCTTAATTTTATTTGGAATTTTACAAGAACGCAGTTTCTGACAACACCTGATTTCGAGGCCCGGTGTGCCCGGAATCATTTTCCGAAGTTTGGCTCAGGTAAGTTCAGTGAACGGACGAGCGGGCTTTTCTAACTTTTGAACTGGTGCCCAGAATCGAATTCTGAGGGCACCGATGAAATCGCAGCGCCGATATTCGCTTAGAAACGCCTCTTCCGGAGTTGCGTTTGCTCGGGTGTGGTTTTTAATTTTCGGGCTTAAAGTTAAGAAATAAAATAATTTTGCGACAACTTTATTTTATTTCACTTAAGCCACTTGGAAGCCGCTTGAAGCCACTTAAAGGCAGTTTGAACTGAGTTGAACCGGATAGGATGCTATCCAGAAATATTCTACCCCCTTTGTAGGATATTTGTGAGGTGGGGCCCGCACGAGCCCCGCCGTTTCTTTCCGCTAAGTAACGCACCCGTGAAAACCCGTCATTATGAAAGTCAACTGACGCGTTTTCTAAATTCTTAACAGACCATTTAATTGGGCGGTTTATTTCGTAAATTAAATGAGCTGTTTCTTTCGTTGAATTAATTCAATGAATTGATGGGTCGTTACTTACCCCTTTTCGTGTGTTGGCATAATAATAAAATAAGACCAACCAAATTCTTTTGGAGGATTACTCGTTGAGAGAGGATCCTTGAACCTTCATCCTCCTTCGCGAAGAACGCGAAGAACGCGAAGAACGCCGAACCCGGAAATCGACGACGCGACGTCGTGATCCGCGACGCCGACAATGTTCTTCTGTGACGTCTCTTCCTCCGCGACGGATCTTCGATCGGCTGCTTGAGGTAAGAGTCTCGGACCTTCCTTTTTATCTCCTTCGTGGTTCTTTACCAAAACATGGATTTAATTAATTAAATTAAATCTGCTGTTTCATGGTGCGTTGAGTTCGCCGACTCAACGTCGTGTTCCACGACGACGTGACGCCATTCCGCGACGACGCGACGATCTCCACCTTCCGTGACGAGCAAATTCCGCGAAGAACGCTCACGCGCGACGACCAACGAGGTAGGGATTTTATTTCTGGAATTGCCCTTTTTCCCGTGTTATTTCCGTTCAAGAATGAAGAACATGGACATAAGAACAATTTTATTCCCTTAAAATTGTTGAATTCATGTGTTGATATTATTCCTCCCGATGTTTATCACTAACGCGGAGGGTGCGGGCCAAACGAACACGGCCCGACGACCCTCCGTCGTTCTTCGTTGTTATGCGGATTTGACGGGCGATGACAGAACGTGCCGCAATGGAAGTTTGATGATTCCGCAGTGAAAAACGGATCCCGGGAGGGACAACGGCGCAGACGGGAAGAAAAACGAGCCACCGGAGTGACTCCGGCGGCCCGCGGAAGCCGGCGGCGGCGCGGGTCGTCGGCGCGGCGGCGTCGGCGGCCGGAGGCGGCGGCGCCCATGGACCCGCGACGGCGCGGGTCCGGTGCCCCCCGGTGTCCAGGGCGGCACCCCGCGGGTGCCGCGGGGTTGTCACGCGGCGCCCTCGGGTGTCCAGGGCGGCACCCCGCGGGTGCCGCGGGGTTGTCACGCGGCGCCCCCGGGTGTCTAGGGCGGCACCCCACGGGTGCCGCGGGGTTGTCACGCGGCGCCCCCGGGTGTCCAGGGCGGCACCCCGCGGGTGCCGCGGGGTTGTCACGCGGCCCACCCGGGTGTCCAGGGCGGCACCCCGCGGGTGCCGCGGGGTTGTCAGGCTGCACGTCCGGTTGTCTGGCCGACACCCCGCGGGTGCCGCGGGGGTGTCACGCGGGGAGGCGGCTCCCCCCGCGACGGGCCGCTCGGCCGCTCGGCCAAGCCAAGCTGGACCGGCCCTGGCCGAGCTAGACCGGTCCGACCGGGTCGGACCGGGTCGGACCGGGTCGGTTCGGGACGACCCGGTTCGGCCGACCCCAGGGGGCTCGGGCTGGGTCGGCCCGGGCCTGGACCCCCCCGTCTTCGGACGGTTTTCGTCCAAACGCCCGTAACTTGAGCTACGGGCCTCCAAACGACTCTCCGTCAGCGGCAACATGATCCTTGGATCGAGACGGTCATATCGGTATATCGCACTCAAGGTTTTGGGTAACTTTGGGTTCGGCCGGGTTGGTTCGTACACGAATCCAACCGGGTCCTCGGAGCAGAAACGCTCATATCTTGAGCTACGGACGTCCGTTTGATGTGCCGTCAATTTGGGTGGATTCCTCTAATTGAGACGGATATTTTGGCTTACTCTGCTCAAAGTTTGGATGCCGTCTGAGTGCGGTCGGGTTGGTTCGCCCACGAAACCAACCAGGCCCTTTGAACGAAAAGGCCAATAACTTCCAGAACAGGCGTCCGATTGACGTGTTGTCTGTTGAGTTGAGTTCCTCTTGATGATACAGATATTTTGGATTACTCCGCCCGAGTTTTGGACGCAGTTGGATTTCGGCCGGGTTGGATCGTACCAAAAATCCAACTGGGCCCCTGGAACGGAAAAAGCTGATACCTTTTAGTTAGGACCTTCGTTTGGCGTGCCGTCTGTTGCGTTGAGACCCCTATGACGAGGTGGTCCATTGAGATACTTCTTAGTGGGACTTAGTGATACTTGGAGTATCAACCCGTATCTCGTGGAGCGACCCTCCCAGTGACGAGCTAGCGGAGTAGCAGCAGACCCTTGGCGGTGGAGCGCTTGGTTGTAGCAGCATACCCTTGGCGGTGGAGTGCTTGGTTGTAGCAGCATACCCTTGGCGGTAGAGATCTTGGTTGTAGCAGCATACCCTTGGCGGTGTAGCGTTGGGTTGTAGCAGCATATCCTTGGCGGTGGAGTGCTCGGTTGTAGCGGCAGACCTGCGGCACTCGATAGAGGTGGTGCGCTTGGTTGTAGCGGCAGACCCGCGATACTGGAGACGAGCGTACGGGGTACGGAGACCGTGTAGCCGGCTGAGACCTGAAGACTGCTCGACCAACTCGACTTGGAGTGAGTCGACTAGCCCAGTGGACGGAGCGCTCGGTATTCGGCGGCAGACCCACGGTGGACGGAGCGCCTGGTAGTTGGCAGCAGACCCACGGTACTCGACTGGAGGAGTACCTCTGTAGATTATTTGGGTGAGCACCCGGTATTTGGTAGCAGACCCTCAGTGGACGGAGCGCCCGGTAGTTGGTAGCAGACCCGCGGTACTCGAAAGGAGGAGTACCTCAGCAGTCTTAGGTTAGTGAGCAGTACCTCAGAGTCGTGACATGACCACTGTACACTTCAGAGATGGGGCTCTTCAGCAGTTACGGTTTCGATAATAAAAAAATCCTGGTTTGAGCTGAGTCATTGATCCTTGAGTTTCCTCTTGATTGAGATGGGTTGCCTGATAATTTCGGTATATGTATGGGAATATACCTATGAGAGTTATCTGTTGAGTTTTCCTGTGTGGATTACATTTCCTTTCCTTTGTGGATGGTGTTGAACTATCCTGTGTGGATTTACTGTTTACTCTCCTTCGTGGATTGTGTTGAACTATCCTGTGTGGATTTACTGTTTACTCTCCTTTGTGGATTGTGTTGTGCTATCCTGTGTGGGTATACGTTTTCTTTCCTGTGTGGACTGGGTTGTGCTTGGGCTCGGACGTTGGAGCCGAAAGGGAATGGATGACTTAGGTATATGTATGGGCATATACCTAAGTCGTGTCAGATGTTACTTCGTGATTGCATCATTCATTTGTGGTTTATCCTTTGTGGATTTTGGGAGACCTTTGGGGGTCTCGGGGTCCCTACTGAGTAGCTTATACTCACCCCTGCACGGGCTTTGCCCGCACATCGCCGTGTTGGTTGCAGATGACGGACAGCGCTGATCGTGGTGGAGGCGTGCGGAGCAGGACGGTACCTGGAGGTGGACCACTGGGCGGAACGCACTCGGAGCGGACGGCTGATCCGGGGAGCTGTGGAGGCTATCTGTACCCACCCTTCAGGTGGGACTTCCAGAGGACGGCTCGACACTGCAGCTTTTCTTTTCAGTTGCTGTTTTTCCCTTTTCAGTTGTACTTTACAGTTGGGCTTGTATTTCCGGCCCCTTTTTACTTTCAGCACAGCTTGTACAGTTTTTACTTAGTGTTTACTTTTCCGCTTGCCTACTCTGTGGTGCTTGTTTACTTTTCAAAGGCAATGCCTTCCGTCTTTCCGGGATTTACGCCTTGGTGCTAGTCGCCAGCCCCTGGCCAATGGAAGGCGGGCTTGGGGTAGTCACGACACGGGCCCCGAGGACGGGTCGTGACAGATTGGTATCAAAGGTGGTCGGTTCTACCGCAGACTCTGATCTTTCTTCTATGTGAAGCAATAGTGTTTAGCGTATTGAGTGTGGTTATCGGTCCAGGGAGTCCAGTGTTGGTGCGGCGGCCGACGTATCCGTACACCAGGACCCTGACTTCCGATTTCCGACTTAATGCACGAAGACACTAATTGCGTGTGTGTTTCCCGCAGTTTTTAAAAGTCAGCTCAAACCAGGTCAGCTCACCAGGTTCTTATCGTTTGACCGTATCACGTTGTTTCTTTCAGGATGCCTCCCCACGGACGACCAGCTTGGGTTCTGAGGGTTGAGCGTGGCGACAGCCCGCCCAGCGACGAGGCCTCGGTGCAGGGCCCCTTGACAGCTGAGGCACCGGAAGTACCTCTACCCGCTGAGCCACTGATGCTTCCAGCCGCTGACGATGCACGTCGCTTGAGCGCACTGCACGAGTTCCAGCGCTAGAGGCCACCCAGGTTCCGGGGAGAGACGGACCCGCAGGCGGCTAAGGATTGGCTGGAGGCTGTGGTGGGAGTTTTCAGGCTAGTGAGGATACCAGCAGACCTCATGGTAATCCTCACAGCGAGCCTACTATACGAATCATCAGGCCGATGGTGGAGCTTGATGCTCCAGGTGCACGACGAGGCATCACTTGTATGGGCAGACTTCGAGAGCCTGTTCCGGGCAGAGTTTGTACCAGCCACCCTTCGAGCAATGCGTATACAGGAGCTACTCCAGCTGCGACAGGGCAGCATGACAGTGGACCAATACTCGGCGAGATTTACGGACCTCTCGCACTACTCTACAGATATGGTACGGGACCAGTTCTTTAGGGCCCAAACCTTCGAGCAGGGACTCAAGAGAGAGATTAGAGCTTCTGTAGTTCCACTCAGCATTCCGACGCAAACAGGGGTGCTGGAGCGAGCCCTCTTAGTGGAGAGTTTCCTTGCTGAGCAGTCTCCAGCAACAGGACCCACTACTAGCCAGCATGCGGCAGAGTATTCTGTAGAAGACAGTAGACAGATGACGCAGAGGTCCAAGAGGGCCAGACCTACCAGTGGCCGACTGCACGACTCAGGCTCAGTTGTGCGGGGGAGCCGGGGTGGAGTCAGAGCCAGGCGTGCCGAGAGTGGGCAGTGTTACTCCTGTGGCGGGATTGTTCACATGGCTCGTGACTATCCGACCCGCCATGATGATGATCAGCAGTTAAGTGAAGAACCTCCCAGGCAGAGGCAGAGGTTCGATCAGGGCGGACGACAAGGAGCAGGCGGCCATGGCAGAGGAGCTGTCCGTGTAGATGGAGGTGGACGACGCTTCGGGGAGTTGCAACCACCACCACCAGGAGGTCCACCCCGACCGCACAGAGTTGGTGGACATGGGAGAGCTCAGCTTCAGGCAGCTAAGACCTTCGATCATGGAGCTCTGGGAGTAGTTGGACAGGAGCGGAACTAGTGGATACGTCTTTTGTACTTCTAGTTTCTTGTTGCTGTTGTGTAGCGTCCTTGTAATATGAGCTGAAATAATAAAAGACGCTTACCTTTGTGATGTTTTACTTCCTGTCCTCTTTTGCGTTGTTACTAAGAGGTTCCGATTTAGACTGTTGACTTGACCCTCACTTGTGGGACATCTACTGGAGGAGACCCAGTTACCACACAATGATGCCGACAGTGTGACTCAACCCTTGAGGCGAGAGTAACGGGTTGATCTCTTGGTAGTAGCGTCGAGGCCTTACGACGTCATCCTTGGTATGGATTAGTACCATCCATGTCGGGATTGACTGTATTAGGCAAAAGAATGTGGCTCATCCAGGGGATGGGACCAGATTTCTCTTATCGGCAATGAAGAAATCTTGCAACTCTTGTGGGACCTGAGATTGTCCAGGTCATCCAGGCGCGGATGAGTACATCTCAGAGCCGGCATAAGTCATATGCTGACAGGAGGCAAGTTGTCTCCACGCTTCATCGGACCCTTCCAGGTCCTCAGCTAGATTGGCAAGGTGGCGTATCACCTGGCTCTACCACCTCAGTTGCACCGGGTGAACGACGTCTTCCACGTATCTCAGCTGAGGAGATACGTGCACGACCCGACGCAAATCTTTGACCATGGGGAGCTGGTCTTTGATGATGGGGCGATGTTTTCGGAGGTCCCAGTGGAGATTGAGGATCGAAAGGAGCAGGTCCTACGTGGATGATCGATTCCTCTAGTGCGCTTCAGATGGCAGCACGGGAACCTTCAGGAGAGCACTTGAGCGCGGGAGGCTCAGATGCGTGCTCAGTACCGCCTTTGTATCCCTAAGTTTGTGGTGAAGCTTTAATGGGACGTAAAGCCCTGTGGTGGGAGTAATGTAAAGACCCATAAATTTCAAGGAATTTTTTTTTCTTAATTTTCTTTGGAATTTTACAAGAACGCAGTTTCTGACGGCACCTGATTCCGAGGCCCGGTGTGCCCGGAATCATTTTCCGAAGTTTGGCTCGGGTACGTTCAGTGAACGGACGAGCGGGCTTTTCTAACTTTTGAACCGGTGCCCGGAATCGAATTCTGAGGGCACCGATGAAATCGCAGCGCCGGTATTCGCTTAGAAACGCCTCTTCCGGAGTTGCGTTTTCTCGGGTGTGGTTTTTAATTTTCGGGCTTAAAGTTAAGAAATAAAATAATTTTGCGACAACTTTATTTTATATCACTTAAGCCACTTGGAAGCCGTTTGAAGCCACTTAAAGGCGGCTTGAACTGAGTTGAACCGGATAGGATGCTATCCATAAATATTCTACCCCCTTTGTAGGATATTTGTGAGGTGGGGCCCGCACGAGCCCTGCCGTTTCTTTGCTCTAAGTAACGCACTCGCGAAAACCCGTCATTATGAAAGTCAACTGACGTGTTTTCTAAATTCTTAACAGACCATTTAATTGGGCGGTTTATTTCGTAAATTATTTCTTTCGTTGAATTAATTCAACGAATTGATGGGTCGTTACTTACCCCTTTTCGTGTGTTGGCATAATAATAAAATAAGACCAACCAAATTCTTTTGGAGGACTACTCGTTGAGAGAGGATCATTAAACCTTCATCCTCCTTCGCGAAGAACGCGAAGAACGCGAAGAACACCGAACCCGGAAATCAACGACGCGACGTCGTGATCCGCGACGCCGACAACGTTCTTCTGCGACGTCTCTTCCTCCGCGACGGATCTTCGATCGGCTGCTTGAGGTAAGAGTCTCGGACCTTCTTTTTTATCTCCTTCGTGGTTCTTTACCAAAACACGGATTTAATTAATTAAATTAAATCTGCTGTTTCATGGTGCGTTGAGTTCGCCGACTCAATGTCGTGTTCCGCAATGACACGACGCCCTTCCGCGACGACGCGACGATCTCCACCTTCCGCGATGAGCAAATTCCGCGAAGAACGCTCAGGCGCGACGACCAACGAGGTAGGGATTTTATTTCTGGAATTGCCATTTTTCCCGCGTTATTTCCGTTCAAGAATGAAGAACCCGGACATAAGAACAATTTTATTCCCTTAAAATTGTTGAATTCATGTGTTGATATTATTCCTCCCGATGTTTATCACTAACGCGGAGGGTGCGGGCCAAACGAACACGGTCTGACGACCATCCGTCGTTCTTCGTTGTTATGCGGATTTGAAGGGTGATGACGGAACATGCCGCAACATAAGTTTGATGATTCCGCAGTGATGAACGGATCCCGGGAGGGACAACGGCGTAGACGGGAAGAAAAACGGGCCACCGGAGCGACTCCGGCGGCCCGCGGAAGCCGGCGGCGGCGCGGGTCCGGCGCCCCCCGGTGTCCAGGGTGGCACCCCGCGGGTGCCGCGGGGTTGTCACGCGGCGCCCCCGGGTGTCCAGGGCGGCACCCCGCGGGTTCCGCGGGGTTGTCACGCGGCGCCCCCGGGTGTCTAGGGCGGCACCCCGCGGGTGCCGCAGGGTTGTCACGCGGCACGTCCGGTTGTCTGGCCGACACCCCGCGGGTGCCGCGGGGTTGTCCCGCGGCCCGCCCGGGTGTCTCGGGCGGCACCCCGCGGGTGCCGCGGGGTTGTCACACGGCGTGTCCGGTTGTCTGGCCGACACCCCGCGGGTGCCGCGGGGGTGTCACGCGGGGCAGCGGCTCCCCCCGCGACGGGCCACTCGACCGCTCGGCCAAGCCGAGCTGAACCGGACCTGGCCGAGCCAGACCGGTCCGACCAGGTCGGACCGGGTCGGACCGGGTCGGTTCGGGTCGACCCGGTCCGGCCTACCCAGGGGGGGTCGGGTCGGGTCGGCCCGGGCCTGGACCCCCCCGTCTTCGGACGGTTTTTGTCCAAACGCCCGTAACTTGAGCTACAGGCCTCCAAACGACTCACCGTCAGCGGAAACACGATCCTTGGATCGAGACGGTCATATCAGTATATCGCACTCAAGGTTTCGGGTAACTTTGGATTCGGCCGGGTTGGTTCGTACACGAAGCCAACCGGGTCCTCGGAGCGGAAACTCTCATATCTTGAGCTACGGACGTCCGTTTGATGTGCCGTCAATTTGGGTGGATTCCTCTAAGTGAGACGGATATTTTGTCTTACTCCGCTCGAAGTTTGGATGTCGTCGGAGTGCGGTCGGGTTGGTTCGCCCACGAAACCAACCAGGCCCTTTGAACGAAAAGGCCAATAACTTCCAGACCATGCGTCCGATTGACGTGCCGTCTGTTGCGTTGAGTTCCTCTTGACGATACGGATATTTTGGCTTACTCCGCCCGAGTTTTGGACGCAGTTGGATTTCGGCCGGGTTGGATCGTACCAAAAATCCAACCGGGCCCCTGGAACGGAAAAAGCTGATACCTTTCAGTCAGGACCTCCATTTGGCGTGCCGTCTGTTGTGTTGAGACCCCTATGACGAGGCGGTCCTTTGAGATACTTCTTAGTGGGACTTCTTGATACTTGGAGTATCAACCCGTATCTCGTGGAGCAGACCCTCCCAGTGACAAGCTAGCGGAGTAGTAGCAGACCCTTGGCGGTGGAGCGCTTGGTTGTAGCAGCATACCCTTGGCGGTGGAGCGCTTGGTTGTAGCAGCATACCCTTGGCGGTTGAGCGCTTGGTTGTAGCAGCATACCCTTGGCGGTGGAGCATTGGGTTGTAGCAGCATATCCTTGGCGGTGGAGTGCTCGGTTGTAGCGGCAGACCCGCGACACTCGATAGAGGTGGTGCGCTTGGTTGTAGCGGTAGACCCGCGATACTGGAGACGAGCGTACGGAGTATGAAGACCGTGTAGCCGGCTGAGACCTGAATACTGCTCGACCGACTCGACGTGGAGTGAGTCGACTAGCCCAGTGGACGGAGCGCCCGGTATTCGGCGGCAGACCCACGGCGGACGGAGCGCCTGGTAGTTGGCAGCAGACCCGCGGTACTCGACTGGAGGAGTACCTCTGTAGGCTATTTGGGTGAGCACCCGGTATTTGGCAGCAGAACCTCAGCGGACGGAGCGCCCGGTAGTTGGTAGCAGACACATGGTACTCGACAGGAGGAGTACCTCAGCAGTCTTAGGTTAGTGAGAAGTACCTCAGAGTCATGACAGGACCACTGTACACTTCAGAGACGGGGCTCTTCAGCAGTTACGGTTTCGATAATAAAAAAATCCTGGTTTGAGCTGAGTCATTGATCCTTGAGTTTCCTCTTGATTGAGATGGGTTGCCTGATAATTTCGGTATATGTATGGGAATATACCTATGAGAGTTATCTGTTGAGTTTTCCTGTGTGGATTACATTTCCTTTCCTTTGTGGATGGTGTTGAACTATCCTGTGTGGATTTACTGTTTACTCTCCTTCGAGGATTGTGTTGAACTATCCTGTGTGGATTTATTGTTTACTCTCCTTTGTGGATTGTATTATGCTATCCTATGTGGATATACGTTTGCTTTCCTGTGTGGACTGGGTTGTTCTTGGGCTCGGACGTTGGAGCCGAAAGGGAATGGATGACTTAGGTATATGTATGGGCATATACCTAAGTCGTGTCAGATGTTACTTCGTGATTGCATCATTCATTGGTGGTTTATACTTTGTGGATTTCGGGAGACCTTTGGGGGTCTCGGGGTCCCTACTGAGTAGCTTATACTCACCCCTGCACGGGCTTTGCCCGCACATCGCTGTGTTGGTTGCAGACGACGGACATCGCTAATCGTGGTGGAGGCGTGCGGAGCAGGACGGTACCTGGAGGTGGACCACTGGGCGGAACGCACTCGGAGCGGACGGCTGATCCGAGGAGTTGTGGAGGCTATCTATACCCACCCTTCAGGTGGGACTTCCAGAGGACGGCTCGACACTGCAGCTTTTCTTTTCAGTTGCTGTTTTTCCCTTTTCAGTTGTACTTTATAGTTGGGCTTGTATTTTCGGCCCCTTTTTTCTTTCAACACAGCTTGTACAGTTTTTACTTAGTGTTTACTTTTCCGCTTGCCTACTCTGTGGTGCTTGTTTACTTTTCAAAGGCAATGTCTTCCCTCTTTCCGGTATTTACGCCTTGGTGCTAGTCGCCCGCCCCTGGCCTATGGAAGGCGGGCTTGGGGTAGTCACGAAACGGGCCCTGAGGACGGGTCGTGACATGCACATGCACTTGTATGTGCGTAATTATTTATTATTTATTATCATTCACATGCACATGATCATACACATTCAACACACATGTGTTATTATTTATAATTTATTATTTATTATCATTCACATGCAAATGCGCTGGCATATGCACATGCACATGAATTATGCTTTACTATTTGAACCATGCACATGTATCGCACACGCTCGTGCGTTATTACTACTTTTATTATTAGAGTTATTTTCAGGTTTTACTATAATTTTATAGGATTTTTAGGTGTTATCAACATTTATTATGGTTTATTAGGGTTTTAGGGTTTCTTAATGGTATATTAGCATTTTTTAGTGATTGGTGGTGGTTATTAGGATTTTATTTTGGTTTATTATGGTGTGTCATGGTTTATAGGTATTTGTAGGGTTTTATTAGGATTGAGATGGGTTTATTAGGGTTTATTATGGTATATTATGGTATATTTAGGTATGTTTAGGATTTATTAGGATTTATTATGTTTCATTATGGTTTATTAAATTTTAAGAGGGTATATTAGGGTTTTTTATTGTTTATTAGTTTTTATTCGAGATTATGAGCGTTTTTTAGCTTTGTTAGGTTTTATTAGCATTTATTAGGGGTTTTAGGGCATTTTAATGGTATATTTGTGTTTTTAGGGGTTCGTGGGGTTTATTATGGTTTATTATGGTGTGTTAAGGTTTATTAGGGTTGAGCAGGTATTTTTAGGGTTTTATTATGGTTGAGTCGGTATCTTTAAGGTTTTATTTGGGTTGAGTATGGTTTATTAGGGTTTGTTAGGGATTTTTAGGGTTTACTAGGGTTTGTTAGTGTTTTTATTAGGGTATATGAGGGTTTTTGGTTTTTGTTAATATATATGAGGGGTTGTTATGACTTTTTAGGTTTTATTAGTGTGTTTTTAGTGTTTTTGAGCATTTTTAATTGTTTATTTTCTTTTATTTGAATTTATTATGGTTTATTAGGGTTTCTAGGGATTTTTAATGGTTTGTTGGTGTTTTTTTATTGGGGTTTAGTTGGGTTTTAGTAGGTTTTGTTATGGTGTGTCAAGGATTATTAGGGTTCAGAAGGTATTTTTAGGGTTTAATTATGGTTTTATTATGGCTTATTAGTTTTTATTAGGGTTATCTAGGGATTTTTAGGGTTTATTAGGGTTTATTAGTGGTTTATTAGTTTTTTTTTATTTTATTAGTTTATATTAGTGTTTGTTCGGTCTTTATAGATATTATAGCATGTTTTTATTATTTTTTAGCATTTTGTTTTTGTTTGTGAGTGTTTTTATGGTTTCTTAGGTTATATTACAGTTTATTATGGTTTGTTAGGGTTTCTAGGGATTTTAAGGTATATTAGAATTTTTTGTCTTTATTAGGTTATTTTAGTGGTTTTAGGTCTTTTTCGGTAATATAGCGCGTTTTTATTGTTTGTGATCATTTTTTTATTGTTTGTGAGCTTTTTTATGGTTTATTAGGTTATATTACATTTTATCAGGGTTTCTAAGGATTTTTTAAGGTATACTAGGATTCTTTTTTATTAATTAGGGTTTTATTAGGGGTTATTATGGTGTGTTAAGGTTTGTTAGGGTGGAGTAGGTTTTATTTGGCTTAATTTATGGTTTATTAGGGCTTCTTAGGGTTTTTGGGTTTATTAGGGTTTATTAGTGTTTATTAGTGTCTATTAGGGTTGGTTAGGGTTGTTTAGGTTTTTTAACACGTTTTTAGGGTTTATTAGGTTTTATTATCATTTATTTGGGTTTATTAGTTATTTTTGTTGTTTTATTGAGGTTGAGTAGAGTTTCTTAGGGGTTTTTGGGACTATAAGGCGTTTTCAGAGATTATTAGAGTTTATTAGGGGTTTATTAGGATTTAATTTTTTATATCATGGTATATAAGGGTTTATTATTTTTGAGGTTATTAAAGTGTCTTTAGGGTTTATGTAGCATGTTTAGGCTTTAGTTAGTAGTTTTAGATTTTATGGAACATTTTTAGGGTTTATGTAGCATGTTTAGGGTTTCGGTTTTATGTAGAATTTTTAGGGTTTATGTTGTGTTTTCTGGGTTTATGTAGCGTTTTTAGAAGTTATGTAGCATTTATGTTTCATTTTTTTGGGTTTCGGTAATGTTTTTAGGGTTCATGTAGTGTTTTTAGGGATTATATTGTGTTTTTAGTTTTTATGTAGCGGTTTTTAATGTTTATGTTGCATTTTTTAGGGTTTATGTTGTGTTTTTTAGGGTTTATGTTACAGTTCTAGGGTTTATGTAGTGCTTATAGGGTTTATGTAGCATTTTTTGGGTTTATGTTACGTTTTTTGGTTTATGTTGCATTTTTAGGGCTTTGGTTGCATTTTTAAGTGGTTTTGTAACTTTTTTAGCGTTTATGTATCTATTTGAAGCCTTTTTAGGGTTTTAATGGTTGTTTATGGTTTGTAGTTTTTTAGGGTTTTAAGGGTTGTTAACGGGTGTTTATTGTTTTTTATGGTATCTGATGGATTTTTAATGGTTGGGGGGGGGTTATGGGTTTATTTATTTTTTTGGGATTGATAGGGGTTGTTAGGGTTTTTTAGTGTGTTTTAGTATTTGTTTAGGTATTGTAGCGGTTTTTAGAGTTTATATAATGTGTTTTAGTGTTTTTTTGGTTCATTTGGATTTTTTACTATTCTTTAGAGTTTAATATGGTTCTTTAGGGTTTATTAGGGTTCTATAGGGTTTATTAGTTTTGGTTAGGATTTGTTAAATTTTATTAGCATTTTTTGTTGTATATTAGGGTTTTATTGGGATTTTGTGGGCATTAATAGATTTTTCTAGCGTCTATCAACCTTTTAGTGTTATTTATGATCTATTAGGGTTTATTAGGGTTTATTTTATTTATTAGGGTTTTGTAATGTGTATTTGGGTTTATTACAATTTATTAGGGTTTATTATGATTTGTTAGTGTTTATTGCAGTTTATTAGGTGTTTGTTACGGTTTGAGTCAGTTTTTTAAGATTTATTTGGCATTGTTAGGATTTTTTATGATTTTTTTGGGGTTGTTAGGGTTTTTTACGATTTATTTTGGTGTTATTTGGGTTTATTAGTGGGTTATAGTGTTTTCTAGGGTATTATTTTGAGGTTTTTGTAGCGTTCTGTCAGGGTTTTTAGGGTTTTTAGTGATTATCAGAGTTTAATATGGTTTAATAGTGTTTTTATTGTATATTTGGAGTTTTATGGATTTTGTAGTGTTTTTTAAGGTCTAATAGAGTTTTTTAGGGTTTATTACAGGTTATTAAGATTTATTAGGGTTTATTAGGCTTTTTAGGGATTAATAGTGGGTTTTAAGGGTTATTAGGGTTTATTAGTGGTTCTTAGGTGTTATTAGTGGTTGATAGGGTTTGTTAGGGTTTGTTAGGGTTTTAGGGTTTGTTACGGGTTTTTTGAGTAGTTTGGGGTTTTCTATGTTTTTTTGAGTTTTATGGGTGTGTTTGGATTTTTTATGCTTTGTTAGGGTTATTTTAGTGCTTTTTTGGTACTTTTTTGTGTTTTGTGGGTTTGGAAGTATTTTTCTTTTTTTGTAGAAATTTTTAGGGTTTATGTAGCGTTTTTAGTGGCTTTAGTGGTTCTTTAGGTTTTTTTAGGGTTCTTTAGGGTTCTTTATAGTGTATTAGGGTTTTGTTTTGAGGTTTTTAGGGTTTTCTAGGGGATTTTTATGGGTTTTATGGGTTTTATAGGGTTGGTTAGGATTTTGTTAGGCATTTTTATTCTTTTTAGGGTTTTTAGCATTTTTAAGGGTTTTTAGGGATTTTAGTGTTTTTTGAGGGTTTTTAGGTTTTTTTCAGGTTTTTAAACATTTTCATGTTTTTAGGGGTTTCGGGGTTTTTAGGGTTTTATTAGGTTTTTCTGGGTTTGTTAGGTTTTTTGTGAATATTAGCATTTTGAATGGTTTAATAGCATTTTTTTTTTGTATATTTCGGTTTTTAGGTATTTTGTAGTTTTTATTGGGGTCTAAAAGGGTTTTTAGGGTTTATTTCGATTTATTAGTGTTTATTAGGGTTTATTAATAGGATTTAGGGTTTATTATGGTTTATTATGGTTTATTATTGGTTGGTAGGGTTTGTTAGGATTTATTAGTGCTTATTAGAGTGATTTAGGGTGTCTAAGGGTTTGTTAGGGTTTCTAAGGGTGTGTTTGGGTTTCATAGGGTGGTTTAGGATTTTTATGCGTGGGTTAGGGTTTCTAAGGGTGTGCTATGGTTTCTAAGGGTTTCTAAGGGTGTGCTATGGTTTCTAAGGGTTTCTAAGGTTGTGTTAGGTTTTCTATGGGTGTGTTGGAGTTTCTAAGGGTGTGCTTGGGTTTTTATGGTTGGGTTTGGGTTTCTAAGGGTGTGTTAGGGTTTTTAAGGGTGTGTTAGTGTTTCATAGGTTTGCTTAGGGTTTTTTAGGGTTTTTAGGGTTTTTTTAGGGTTTATTATGATTTTGTAGGGGGTTTTATGGTTTCTTTGGGTTTTTTGGGTTTATTTGTGTTTCTTAGTGCTTTTTGGGGTCTGTTAGGTCTTTTTAGGGTTTTTTAGGGTTTTTTAGGGTTTTTTATATTTTTTAGGGTTTTTTGTGGTTTGTTAGGGTTTCTTAGGTTTTGTTAGGGTCTGTTAGGGTTTGTTAGGGTCTGTTAGTGTTTGTTTGGGTTTTTAGGGTTTGTTAGGGTTTTGCTTGTTTTTCAATGGTTTTTAGTTTTTATGGCGTTATTCATGGTATGTTAGGGCTATTTAGTTGTTCATGGTTGTCATAGTTTGGTAGAGCTAGTCGCAAGCTTCAATTTGATATGTGGTAGTGGTGAAACAGACACCCAGAGCAGAAGTTATGGTCATTTGGAAAACATAAGGACCTTTTGGGCCTTTAAGAACATGATACGGTGTTATTATTGGTCACAGATGTGTATATCTAGTTGAAATATTCGATTTGATATATGGTAGAGGCAAAACTGATTCCCTGATTAGAAGTTATGGACTTTTGGATGGTTTAAGTACCTTTTTGGGCCTTCCAGGATGTGAGAAGGTGCTTCAGTGGTTATAGGAGTGTATGTCTGGTCTCATGCTTCGATTTGATATGTGGTAGAGACAAAACAGACACCCAAAAAAGAAGTTATTGTAAAACTGACTCCAAAAACCAATCTTTTGACCATCCAAAGGGCTTTTGTATCTTTTGGGGGGTTGAAGAATGTCAGAAAGGGTTCCAGTAGTTACCAGAGTGTGTATCATTTCACAATATTATATTTGATGTGTGGTAGAGCCAAAATGAACACACGTAGTATAAGTTATTGTCATTTTAAATTGATATACTCTCCTAGCGCCTAAAAACCTAAGAAACCCACAACTCACTAAAATAGTAAAAACTTCTCCTTCGGGTGTCCGTTTGAACGCTGTTACCAGTCAAATCAATTCTCGTGAGATGAGTGAGGACCATGTTTAGTAGAAACTAGGAGAAGATCAAATAAATATAAGATATATTAGTTATACCACTCCAAAAAAAGTCCAACTTCAAACGGCCATAACATTCGCTCTGGTTGCCCGTTTGAGCTCTACCACATATCAAATCGAAAGTAGCGAAGACATCTATGCAGAAGGATGACTTGAACATATTTCAAGTCATGTTTGTGACCCTAAAATCCAAGAAACCCATCAGAAGGCCTCCAAAACTCCATTTCCATGTACAGATCCCTGTCAAATTTTTCTTAAAATGGTCAAAACTTCTGATCTGTGTGTCTATTCGGCCTCTAAAAACTTTTTTTTATCATAGTTCGTTCCATGATATTCAGTTTGACTATTCATGGAGTAGAAATGGACACCTGAAGAATAAGTTATGTCGTTTCTAATGACTCAATGATTTGTTAGGTTTTTTGAGACACCATTTCTAGCACTTTTATCTTTTCTTCTGTTTTTTCAAACAACTATTTCTTATTATTACTGTTATTATTATTATTATTTTCATCTCATGCAAATGCCCATGCACATGCACGTGCGTTATTATTATATTTTTCTTACCTTTCACGTGCACATGCAATGCACACACATTATTTTATTATCACATGCATTGTTATTATTATGGTTATTATTATTATTGTGGTTGTTGTTGTTGTTGTTGTTGTTGTTATCATCACATGCAAATGCACATACACGCACATTTAATGAATGTGCGTTATTATATTATCACATGCGTTGTTATTATGAATAATAATAATATTATTATTATTATTATCATCATCATCAGATGAAAATGCAATGCATGGGGTTTATTATTTATTACCATACACATGCACACGTAATGCACATGTAATATTATATTATCATATGCATTAGTACTACTACTATTATCACCACTACTACTACTATTATTACTACTGTTGTTATTATTACTATCATCACATGCAAATGTAGACGCACATGCGTTATTATTATTATTTATTACCATGTACGAGAATATTCAATGAACTTGATTATTATTTTATCATTATTATTATTTTTATTTTTATTATCACATTATTATTATTATTATTATTATTATTATCATTATCATTATTTTTATCATTATCCCATGAAAATGCACATGCATGTGCATTGTTAGTTATTATTTGTTACCATGCAGGTGCATGCATTATTATTATTATTATTATTAGAATTAGTATTGTCAGTGTTACCATCAAATGTAAATGCACATGCACATGCATGTGCGTTCTTATTTATTATTATTTATTTATTTTTTACTACTATGCACGTTCACAAGAAATGCACTTGTGTTATTCTATTATTATTATTATTATTATTATTATTATTATTATTATTCATGTTGTTGTTGTTTGTATCATCAAATACAAATGCACATTCACATGCATTGTTATTTATTATTTGTTACCATGCACATGCATGCGTCATTATCATTTTCATTGCATGTAAATGCACATGAACGTGCGTTGTTATATACTATTTATTATCAGGCACATGAAAATGCAATGCACTTGCGTTATTCTATTATCACATGTGTTATTATTATTTATTATAATGCACGTGCACATGCAATGCACGTGCGTTATAATATTATCACATGTGTTATTATTTATTATTTATTATCATTCACATGCAAATGCACATTCATGTGGACTTGGTTATTATTTATTGTTTATTATCATGCACATGAAGATGCACATGCACATGCACTTGCACTTGCACATGCACTTGTATGTGCATAATTATTTATTATTTATTATCATTCACATGCACATGCACATACACATGAAACTCACATGCGTTATTATTTATAATTTATTATTTATTATCATTCACATGAAAATGTGCAGGCAAATGCACATGCACATGCATATGCATATGTACATGCATTATTACTACTTTTATTATTAGAGGTATTTTTAGGGTTTACTATCATTTTTTAGGATTTTTAGGTGTTATCTACATTTATTATTGTTTGTTAGGGTTTTAGGGGTTTTTAATGGTATATTAGCATTTTTTGGGATTAGTGGGGGTTATTAGGTTTTTATTTGGGTTTATTATGGTGTGTTAAGGTTTATCAGGGTTTATTAGGTATTTTTAGGGTTTTATTGGCATTGAGTTGGGTTTATTAGGGTATATTATGGTACATTATGGTATATTTTGGTATGTTTGGGATTTATTAGGTTTTATTATTGTTCATTATGGTTTATTAATTTTTTAAGAGGGTATATTAGGGTTTTTTAGTGTTTAGTAGGGTTTATTCGGGTTTTTGAGCGCTATTAAGCTCTTTTAGGATATATTATCATTTATTAGGGGTTTTAGGGCTTTTTAATGGTATATTTGCGTTTTTTATGGTTTAGTGTGGTTTATTATGTTTATTACGGTGTGTTAAGGTTTATTAGGGTTGAGTAGGTATTTTTAGGGTTTTATTAGTGTTGACTTGGTATCTTTTAGGTTTTATTAGGGTTCAGTACAGTTTATTAGTGTTTGCTAGGAATTTTTACGGTTTACTAGTGTTTGTTAGTATTTTTATTAGGGTGTATGAGTGTCTTTTAGTTTTTTTAATATATATGAGGGGTTGTTATGACATTTTAGGTTTTATTAGCGTTTTTTTTAGTGTTTGTGAGCATTTTTATCGGTTTATTTGATTTTATTTGAATTTATTATGGTTTATTAGGGTTTCTAGGGTTTTTTAATGGTTTGTTGGAATTTTTTTGTTTATTGGGGTTTAGTTGGGTTTTATTAGGTTTTGTTATGGTGTGTCACGGTTTATTAGGGTTGAGAAGGTATTTTTAGGGTTTTATAATGGTGTTATTAGAGTTTATTAGTTTTTATTAGTGTTTTTAGGGATTTTTAGGGTTTATTAGGGTTTGTTAGGGGGTTATTAGTTTTATTTATTAGGTTATATTAGTGTTTTAGGCCCTTTTAGATAATAAAGCATGTTTTTATTGTTTTTTAGCATTTTGTTTTTGTTTGTGAGGGTTTTTATGGTTTCATAGGTTATATTAGAGTTTATTATTGTTTATTAGGGTTTCTAGGGATTTTTATGGTATATTAGCATTTTTTGTCTTTATTTGGTTATTTTAGTGTTCTAAGGTCTTTTTAGGTAATATAGCGCTTATTTATTATTTGTGATCATTTTTTATTGTTTGTGAGCGTTTTTAGGGTTTATTAGGTTATATTACAGTTTATCAGGGCTTCTAGGGATTTTTTATGGTGTACTAGCATTTTTTCTTTATTAGGATTTTTATGGTTTTATTAGGGTTTATTATGGTGTGTTAAGGTTTGTTAGGGTTGAGTAGGGTTTATTTGGCTTTATTTATGGTTTATTAGGGCTTTTTAGAGTTTGTTTGGGGTTTATTAGGGTTTATTAGTGTTTATTAGTGTCTATTAGGGTTGGTTAGGGTTTATTAGGTTTTCTTAACGTGTTTTTAGGGTTTATTAGGTTTTATTATCATCTCTTAGGGTTTATTAGGTATTTTTGGGATTTTATTAGGGTTGAGTAGAGTTTCATTGGGTTTTTAGGGATTGTACTGATAACACAGTATATGTATAGTGTCTTCAGAAATTGGGAAACATAAACAACTGGTTCAAAAATCATCTACATTGTCTTCCGTTTATTTCATCCTATCTAGAGTCCCTTTTGGCATATCCTACTTAATATCCTTCTTCCAAACCTGGGGAAAAGAAATCATAAAAAAGGGTGATATCAAATACTCGGTAAGGGTAAAAAAAAATATCAATCATATCATATTCATAAGAACATAATATTTTGAAAATATTAACCTGCAAAAGAGATCATAATATCATAACATGTGATAAATCATAGTAGTGAAATGTAATCCCAATAATCATAACATAAAATATGAAACTTTGTGGCCTACACACATAATCATAGAAAATCATTTCATATTAGTCAAGGCTCATTTCCAAGACCATCATAGTGGACAAAGTCTATTACTGAACCGAGTTCACTCCTCGTTCCAGTCCGGTATCACTGAACCGTATTAACTATTCATTCCAGCCATGTCTATCTCATGAGATATAAACCTTTACCCAATGAATTTGAGGGAGATATTGGTCCCTCCCATCTCATAATGAAACCATTCTTATGTGTGACACAAAAATCATAAATCATAGCATAACCTATGTAACAAAAATGGGATTCTTAAACATCATCCCATTATAACATAATCCATATAAGAAAAAAGGACATCATAAAATTAATTCCATCATAAAATAATCAAATCAATGTAAAAATAGGGATAGAAATAGAACCCTATATTAGCATAGATGGAAAATAATTTTGATAAAATACTTGGAATCCATTCTTGAGGAAAATATCCTTTCTACTTCAAAAAAACATTTGTCCTTTCGTAACATGTCATACAATTTTAAACTAAAAGAAGTTGATTTCAAATAAACTTGAAAACTTGTAAAGGAAGCTTCATGGAAATAATGTTCTATGAAATCATAAAAATCCATTCATTCCATATAGGTTAATAAAAAACATTCTTCTCGTACTTTGGCCGGAAAATTCAAAAAGTATCTCGTATTGAAAACGACAAAAATTCCTTCCATATCATTTACTAAAAATTTACCAATAGGTAAAATTGGATTTAAAAAATTTTAGGAGGATAGAAATAATATTACATATTGAGGAAACATGTATGTGGATGAAAAATATGCCCCAATAAATTCTGAATTATAAACAATCTCAGATTAAAATGAGAGTGTGAGATTTTTCCCTTACCTTAGGTCCGATATGCTTTGTACGTGTCCGAACCTCTGGTATAATGATTTAAATAATGTCATTGACTTATTACAGAATCATATTAATTGTTATGATATCATATATGGTCATATTCTTATATTCTTATTAGTAATATTTCATTGTAACTTGTTATTCGGGTGTTCATTGCTTTATGTTCTTATGTATGTTTTGTCGAATAAATTCTTATTATTTTTTTAGGTTATTGATAACACATTTCCAGAATGGTATTAGTGTAATATATATCATATTTATTCATTCGATTCATTTATATAATCATTATTCATTGAATATCATGTAGAACGAGTCACATGACATCGTGGAGACAGTAGGTCGTACGTACACACGAGGGATGATATCATTCCCATGATCATGGAATTGTATTGAAGTGTATTTATACTATTTCAGAATGAATATAACTTTAAAATAATCATATATAGTTATTCTTTACACCTTTATACCCATCCAAGTAAGGTGGTGGTGGAAAACAGATTACACCACGGCGTGGAGACGGTATTTCGTACGTACACACGCGCGGTGATTTCGTTTTTCGTGGGATGGATAGATGGTGAAATAGGGTTGTTTCATATTAATAAAAACATATCAGTATATGAGTGATACTAATGTTATTACTTCACAATGCAACAACTAAATAAGAGGAAGTAGAAGAAGAAATAAATTTGAAAGAATCGGTAACGGATATTACCTCTTCTTCGATAGGCCTTTTTGAAACCTCCTCTTAGGGAACTAATGTTGGTCTTTAAAGAAGACCAGGACATCTAGAATATTACTAGGGATTTTTAGAAGAGTAATAGGTATTTTTTTTCCAATATTGAGGGTTCAAAGTTTTGTAAATAGGAGAGGAAGGAGGTGCCCTTTTATAAGGGAGGAGAGGGGCACCTTTGGAAAGCGTGAACATATTATTTTATTATAAACTTATCTTCAGTTTAAAAATGTCCAAAAATCATTAAATATAAAGATAAGATGAATCATGGTCGATATAAAATCATCCAATCAGAATTGGACATGTTTTGGATAATATTTTAATCATTATAATCTTATTTATTTAATTCATTAATTAATGATGTAAATACTACATCATTATTGTGTCATAAATAATTTAATTTATTTGATTACTAAAAATTATAAAAAAATAACCACCATGTGGGAAATCATTTTAGATTTCCAATTAATATTTATAGACGAAATTATTATTTATATAACCCCTTATAAAAATTAATTACTAAAAGAATTTTGTTAATGTCAATTTTGTCTTTACATTAAATTAATTAATCCAAATTGTCATTATCACTACCAAGTGGATCAATGGGGTCCCAAAATCGACCCAAGGATGCCCATGGTCTACCACTACTCATCCAATATGGTTAGTACATGTGTAAAGGTAATTTTGAATTATTATAATATTTTTTAACCTTGAATTACCCTATTTACCTTTAACCGCAGTAAATAAAAGTCAAAAGTTACTATTTACCAAAAATTATTTTCATCTTATTGAACCACATTTTACTTCCTAATAACAACCATGTATGTAAGATTTTTGAAATTCAATTCACAGAAGTGGTAAAATTTAATTTAAATGAATGAGTCAGTTTTTTAACTACCACTAAGTGGTTTCACTATTCATCAAAAATTGATGTTTTTCAGAAAAATACCAAATATTCAGCCTAAGTTATATTTGATATTCCGAATAAAAAAATGATGTCTATTTTTACAAATTAAAAACATAGAAGTGGCATTAATTAATTTTAAAAGTAATTCACATTATCATAACAAATAGTGTGTTTTTAAGAAACAATAACTATCAAAAGATCGACACTTGTTTATGTCCAATTTCTAAGTGGAATTAATTCCAATGACCAAAATTCGATTAAATGGTTGAAATATATTCTAATTACACTTTAAAACCAATTAAAATGATAATCTAACCATATAAATTATTGCGATGATAAAATTTGTTTTAATTAAAATATAGCTTGTTTTTACTATTCATTAAAATATGAAAGTAATCAGAATAATATGAAAAAATTATCCAAATAAAATTTTTATATCCTGATTCTAAGGAATAATTTTATTTTATCAAATTTAACTTATAAACATGTAAAAAACTAGATTTAGAATGGGGGCGCCATCAAAAGGCAGCCAAACTGCATTTTAAAAAAAGTACTTATTTAACCCGAAAAATTTATTTTGTTCTCATAAAATGTTATAGAAAATATGTAAGACGGATAATAATGTTATAAAATTCAAAATGTAGTTTATAATATTCATAACGGCTAGTACATAATAATATTATAGTAATATATCACTGTTTAGTGAAACCCGGTATTGCGTACTACACATGCTATCGAGGAAGGTCGCGATTGCGTGTAACGCTAGCCAAGATAGTGTTGTGTGCTGTAAAAGATTACTTTGATGCTGCGTATAACATAAAAAAATATTTTTCATAAAATATCAGGGTGTTACAATAGCAGTTTTTAGGGTTTATGTAATTTGTTTTAGCATTTTTTGGGTTTTTAGGGTTTTTTAGTGTTCATTAGAGTTTTTATGGTTCTTTAGGGATTATTAAGGTTCTTTAGGGTTTATTAGTGTTCTTTAGGATTTTTTATGATTTATTAGCATTTTATATTATATATTAGGGTTTTGTTGGGCTTTTGTAGGCATTAATAGCTTTTTCTAGGGTTTATCAACCTTTTTTAGGGTTATTTAGGATTTATTAGGGTTTATTAAAGTGTATTATGGTTTATTATGATTTATTAGGGTTTATTATGATTTGTTAGGGTTTATTGCAGTTTATTAGGGGTTTTTTATGGTTTGTTTCAGTTTGTTACGATTTATTTGGCGTTGCTAGGATTTGTTACGATTTATTTGGGGTTGTAAGGGTTTGTTACGATTTATTTTGGGGTTATTAGGGTTTGTTTGGGTTTATTAGTGGGTTTTAGGGTTTTGTAGCCTATTATTTGGTGGGTTTTGTAGTGTTTTGTTAGGTTTGTTAGGGTTTTTTGTGGTTATAAGGATTTATTATGGTTTAATAGTGTTTTTATTGTATATTAGAGGTTTTAGGGATTTTGTAGTGTTTATTAGAGTCTAATAGGGTTTTATGGTTTATTATAGGTTATTATGATTTATTAGTGTTTATTAGGGTTTTAGGGATTAATAGTGGGGTTCAGTTGTTGTTTGGGTTTATTAGTGGTTTTTAGGGGTTATTAGTGGTTGTTAGGGTTTGTTAGGTTTTGTTAGGGTTTTTTAGGACGTGCGTAATTCTATTATCACACATGTTATTATTATCATTATTATCATTATCATTATTATCATTATAATTATTATAATTATAATTATTGTTATTAATATTATTATTGTTATTTTTATTATCGTCGCATGAAAATGCAGATGCACATGCGTTATTATTTATTACTTATTATATATTATTTATTTCCATGCACGTGAATATGTTGTTGTTGTTATTATTATTATTACTACTACTATTATTATTATTATTATCATCATCATCACATGAAAATGCACATGCACGTCCGTTATTATTTATTACCATGCACGGGCACACGTAATGCACCTGCATTATTCTATTATCACATGCATTTTTAATGTTATTGTTGTTATTACTATTATTGTTATTATTGTTATTATCATCAAATGCACGTGAATTATTATTTATTACCATATAGGTTCACATTAAATACATGTGCGTTATTCTATTATCACATGCGCTATTATTATTAATATTACTATTATTGTTATTATTATCATCACGTGCATTGTGAGTAATTATTTATTATCATGCACCTGCACATGCACATGCATTAATATTTATTTTTTATTACCATGCCTGTGCACATGAAATGCGCACAAATTATTTTATTATCACATATGTTGTTATTCTTAATGTTATTATTATTTTTTTGGTTTTTGTTGTTTTTGTTGCTGTTGTTGTTATTTTTATTATCATCACATGCAAATGAAAATGAAAATGCACATGAAAATACATAAACACGCACATTCAATGCACGTGCGTTATTATATTATCACATGCGTTGTTATTATTAATAATAATAATATTATTATTATTATTATCATTATCATCACATTAAAATGCAATGAATGCACGTTATTATTTATTACCAAGCACGTACACACGTAATGCACATGCGATATTCTATTATCACATGCATTGGTACTAATACTTTTATCACTACTACTACTACTACTGTTATTATTATTATCATCTCATGCAAATGCAGATGCACATGCGTTATTATTTATTATTTATTACCATGCACGTGCATATGCCTCCAAACATTTTTTTCCATTTTAAAAGTCGGGTTATGGGTTGTCGATACCCAAAACAAGGTTCAAAAACAAAAATAGAACAACACCAAATGACCAAAAATTCCACAAACCAACACTTGCAATTCAAACACAATCAAAAGAAAAATGACCACACTACAGATCATAGTAATTGTAATCATCTCTGCATCCCATACCAGATTCATCATCCGCAGTGGCCGATTCCCAAACAGAAGCTGGTCCATGCCGCTTCCCAATACCACCAAGCTCCCAGCTCCTTGACTGAACAAAAGGTGGTTGGATTTCACAGGACTTCTTGGAAAAGCTATCTTTTTTAAAGGCATGAATCACCCCGCTATCCTGATTAAAATAAGATCTGGTTCTTGTTGGTCATGGAAGATAAGAAAAGCCTTTCCTAGTTCTTCTTCTTGGGGTTGCAGATAATGTTCCTTCACGCTCGGCCATCCTCTTGTTCCCACCTTGTACTATATCGCTATATGAACGAATAGCTGGTCCGCTCATATTTTCTTTGTCACCCCCATCCATGTACTTCCCTTTACCTAGGAAATCCTCGGAGCCAATACCATTGCCCCCGCTATTCCTCCTCATTCTTTGGTTCAATGTATACCTTCCAAGATGAGAAAGACATCTAACCCCATCAGTAGAATTTTCCACAGCCCTGAAAACTTCCTCTTGTCCCAGACTACCACCAATCAGCTCCTTCATGGAGACCCCATCACCCACACCACCATCTTCTAAATTAGCACATACGATGGAATCCAAATTGACATTGGCAATGCTTTCAAACATGTTGCTTAAAGGGATAAAAATCATGGTCGACGTATCCTTACCTTTATCCCCCCTGTGGATATAGTTTTCATAACAAGTCCAGAACCCTCGTCCTCCACTACATGTGTTGGCGACACCTCCCCCTCTCCGAGTTCCTTAAAATGATCCCCTTCAACCACTAGAACATGCCCTTCCAAGGTATTCACCATACCCAAAGTAACCACAACTCCATGCACGTGATTATGCAATGCACTTGTATTATTCATTTATTATTATTATTATTATTATCACAGTTTTTATTGTTATCATTATTATTATTATCATCATCATTATCATTATTATTATTATTATCACATGCGAATCCACATGCATGTTCTTTGTTATTTGTTATTTATTACCATGCACGTGCATGTGTTATAATAGTTTTTGTAAGGGTTTATTAGTTTTTATTAGGGTTTATTAGGGGATTTAGGGTTTATTAGGGTTTGTTAGGGGTTTACTAGTTTTTTTTGTTTTATTAGGTTATATTAGTGTTTGTTATGTCTCTTTAGATAATATAGCGTGTTTTTATTGTTTGTGAGCATTTTGTTTTTGTTTGTGAGCATTTTTAGGGTTTCATAGGTGATATTAGAGTTTATTATGGTTTATTTGGGTTTCTAGGGATTTTTATGGTATATTACCGTTTCTTGTCTTTATTAGGATATATTAGTGTTTTAGGGATTTTTAGGTAATATAGCTTGTTTTTACTGTTTGTGATCATTTTTTTTATTTGTGATTGTTTTTCGGGTATATAAGGCTATATTAGAGTTTATCAAGGTTTCTAGGGATTTTTTATGGTATACTAGCATTTTTTTCTTTATTAGGATTTTTAGGGTCTTATTTGGGGTTATTATGGTGTGTTAAGGTTTTTTAGGGTTAAGTAGGGTTTATTTGGTTTTATTTATGGTTTATTAGGGCTTTTTATGGTTTTTTGGGGTTTATTAGTGTTTATTAGTGTCTATTAGGGTTGGTTAGGGTTGTTTAGGTTTTCATAATGTGTTGTTGGGGTTTATTAGGTTTTATAATCATTTATTTGGGTTTATTAGGTATTTTTGGGGTCTTATTAGGGTTGAGTAGAGTTTCTTAGGGTTTTTAGGGATTATAAGGTGTTTTAGGGATTATTAGAGTTTATTAGGGGTTTATTAGGGTTTAATATTTTATATTATGGTATTTTAGTGTTTAATATTTTTGAGGGTTTTCAAGCATCTTTAGGGTTTTATAGCATTTTTTAGGGTTTGTGTTGTGTTGTTAGAGTTTATGTAGAATTTTTAGTATTTATGTAGCATTTTTAGGGTTTAGTAAGCAGTTTTAGATTTTATTTATCATTTTTAGGGTTTATGTAACATTTTTAGGGTTTATGTTGCGTGTTTAGGGTTTAGGTTTTATGTAGCATTTTTTAGGTTTTATGTTGCGTTTTCTGGGTTTATGTAGCATTTTTAGGGGTGATGTAGCGTTTATGTTGCATTTTTAGGCTTTATGTAACATTTTAGGGTTCATGTAGTGTTTTTAGGGTTTATATTGTTTTTTTAGATTTTATGTAGTGTTTTTTAATGTCTATGTTGCGTTTTTAGTGTTTATGTTGTGTTTTTTGGGTTTATGTTTTAGTTCTAGGGGTTATATAGTGCTTTTAGGGTTTTTGTAGAGTTTTTTGAGTTTATGTAGTGTTTTTTGGTTTATGTTGCATTTTTAGGGTTTTTGTTGCATTCTTTTGGGTTTATGTAATGTTTTTAGGGTTACGTATCTATTTGAAGCCCTTTTTTAGGCTTTTAATGGTTGTTTCTAGTTTGTAGTGTTTTTTGGGTTTTAAGGGTTGTTAATCAGTATTTATGGTTTTTTATGGTATGGATGGATTTTTAATTGTTTTTGGGGGGGTTTATGGGTTTATTTGTTTTTTTGGGATTGATAGGGGTTTTTAGGGTTTTTAGGGTTTTTAGTGTGTTTTAGGGTTTGTTTGGGTATTTTAGTCGTTTTTAGGGTTTATATAATGTGTTTTAGTGTTTTTTGGGGTTCTTTAGGGGTTCTTTGTGTTCTTTAGAGTTTAATATGGTTCTTTAGGGTTTATTAGGGTTCTTTAGGGTTTATTAGTGTTCTTTAGGATTTGTTACAGTTTATTTGCGTTTTTATTGTATATTAGGATTTTATTGGGCCTTTTTAGGCATTAATAGATTTTTCTAGGGTTTGACAACCTTTTTTAGGGTTATTTAAGATTTATTAGGATTTATTTTCTTTATTAGGGTTCAGTAACGTGTTTTTGGGTTTATTACGATTTATTAGGGTTTATTATGATTTGTAGGGTTTATTGGGGTTTGTTATGGTTTGTTTCTGTTTGTTACGATTTATTTGGCGTTGTTAGGATTTGTTACGATTTATTTGGGGTTGTTAGGGTTTTTTATGATTTATTTTGGGTTATTAGGTTTTTTTAGTGATTATTAGTGGGTTGTATGGTTTTATAGGCTATTATTTTCAGATTTTTTGTAGTGTTTTTTCAGGTTTGTTAGGGTTCTTAGTGATTATTAGGGTTTATTATTGTTTAATAGATTTTTTTATTTTATATTAGGGGTTTTAGGGCTTTTGTAACTTTTATTAGGGTCTAATAAAGTTTATTAGGTTTTATTACACGTTATTATGATTTATAAGTGTTTATTAGGGTTTTTAGGGTTTAATAGTGGGTTTTATGGGTTATTAGGGTATATTAATGGTTCTTAGGGGTTATTAGTGGTTGTTAGGGTTTGTTAGGTTTTATTAGGGTTTTTAGGGTTTTTTACGGTTTGTCTGAGTTGTTTGGGGTTTTATGCATTTTTTTGGGTTTTATGGGTGTGTTTGGATTTGTTATGCTTTGTTTGGGTTATTTTAGCATTTTTTTTGGGGGGGGGGGTTCATTTTATGGGTTTTGAAGCATTTTTCGGGTTTTTGTAGCAATTGATAGGGTTTATGTAGTGTTGTTAGTGTCTTTAGTGGTTCTTTAGGGTTCTTTAGTGTTTTTAGGGGTTTTAGAGATCTTTAGTGTGTATTACGGTTTCTTTTGATGGTTTTAGGGTTTATTAGGGGGTTTAGGGTTTTTAAGGGTTTCATAGGGTTGGTTAGGGTTTTGTTAAGAATTTTAGGCTTTTTAGGATTTTATATCGTTTTTAGCGGTTTTTAGGTTTTTTAGGGGTTTTGAGGTTTTTTGTGGTTTTTTGTGGTTTTTTATGGTTTTTAGCTTTGTTTTCGGGTTTTTTCAGTTTTTTCGATTTTTTGGGGGTTTTAGGTTTTTTAGGGTTTTAGGGTTTTTTGTGTTTTTTTTTGGTTTTTTTGGGTTTTGTCAGGTTTTCTTGGGTTTGTTAGGGTTTTTTGTGATTATTAAAATTTTGAATGGTTTAATATTGTTTTTTGTATATTTGGTATTTTAGGTATTTTTTAGCATTTATTGGGGTCTAATAGGGTTTATTACAATTTATTAGTGTTTATTAGGGTTTAGAAGTGGGCTTTAGGGTTTATTATGGTTTATTATGGTTTATTATTGGTTGGTAGGCTTTGTTAGGATTTATTAGTTCTTATTAGAGTGGTAAGGGATTTCAGCAACTTACCTAATTGAGAAGATGAGCCCGTAAGGGGCTTCGCGAAGCTAGGATTCCCCCACCACCGCCTTCTCCTCCGCCGTCTCAGGTCGGCTGCGGTTCCCCTCTTGGCGCTTCAGCTTGATATGTTCACGGAGTGTGGTTTCTCCCAGTGGTGGTGATGTGCGGGCTTATCCCTCTCGGAAATCCTCACTGTTTTCTGGCCCCTTCATTCCCTAACCTTCAAGATGGTTAGGTTTTCCTTGGTAGTGCGGTGCTAGTCCAAGGTTCGAGTTTCTATTGCTACGATATGGGGTTCTCAACTTCGATTGGTGTCGACTGTGGGTGTGTTTGGAGGATTCTGCCTTTGTGTGCGACTTTGAAGGCGGCGATGGGATCTGAGGTTGGCTTGCAGCGAGGACTTCTTCCGGTGGATTCTGGAGTTCATCATTTCGATGAGGGTTTTTTGTTTTCTTTTTTATCTTTTGTCAGTGATTTTGGATGCACTGCTACCCGTGATTCAGATTTGGGGGTTATTCATTTTTTGGCTTTGGATTTTCTGCTTGTGATTGACTCTAGCATTAGGGTGTTGCTAGATTTTGATTGTTATTGAAGTCAGTGGTTCTGTGGTGGCTGTTTAATTCTCAGATCTGAGTTCTTGTGCAAGGGCAAGTTTGGTTTTCATTGTTTTTTATTGAGATGTTGGTGTTCGATGAAAAGATGATGGTGGAGCAGTGAATGTTTTGATGATGGTGGTGTTGTTAATTCTAGTAATTTGGTTTTGGGTGCGGATGAATCCTGCTGCGTCTTTCTTGCGGATTGGGGTTGAGCTTTGGTGTATGTAGTTCTTGGCAGTGGCATGCTATTACAAGGTGGTGGAAGGATTTGTGTTTCCTTTCAGTTTTCATTGTTATGGTTGCTGTTGGCTTGAAATCCGGACAATGTTTTTGGATTGTTGTTTGTTTTGAGAATGTTTGGTGCTGAGTTCGAGAGCTGCAGGCAGTGGAGTTTCAACATGGTGCTGGAGGTTCTTTGTTTCTCTGGTTTTGTTTGGAGCAGGACAGATCTGGGTTTTTGGTTTTAGGGTTGGAGTCTTTTGGACAGTGTTGGAAAGATGGAAAGTTTTTTGACTGGATTGGAATTCTGTTGAAACTGTTGGAATGTCTAGATTCGTGATCTGTCATTTTAGCATTTGATGGTTTGTATTTTGGATGACGACTTGGTCTAGACATTCTACTAAAAAATGATTCAGATGTGGATTTAGAGGAGGTAGCTCTAACTATGCACGGCTACTCAGATTCGGAAGATTGAGAGGGTATGGCTTTGCCATCGATTTCAGGTCCATGTTTTTTCTGCATGGGACAGCTCGCTGAGTAGTCATGCTTTGATGGAGGCTTGCCATAACGATTTTGATGCTGGAGAGGGGTACTTTTAGTAGTCTTGTTTTTGGACTGGGTTATTTTTATGTATGTATGTCATTGAAGTCATGTGAGGTTTCCCCCTTTCTCCTTAAAATGGGGTTTATTCAAAAATAAATAGAAATTAAGGCCTTCGGGACATTCAGTCAGTATTAGAGTGATTTAGGGTGTCTAAAGGTTTGTTAGGGTTTCTAAGGGTGTGATTGGGTTTCTAAGGGTGGGTTAGGGTTTTTTGTGTGGGTTAGGGTTTCTAAGGGTGTGATATGGTTTCTAAGGGATTCTAAGGTTGTGTTAGGTTTTCTATGGGTGCGTTGGGGTTTCTAAGGGTGTCCTATGGTTTCTAAGGGTGTGTTAGGGTTTCTAAGGGTGTTTTAGGGTTTCTAAGGGTGTGTTAGTGTTTCTTAGGTTTTCTTAGGGTTTTGTTAGGGTTTTAGGTTTTTAGGGTTATGTTAGGGTTTCTTATGGTTTCTCAGGGGGTTTTTAGGGTTTCTTCATGTTTTTTGTGATTATTTGGGGTTCTTTGTTCTTATTGGAGTTTGTTAGGTATTTTTATGGTTTGTTAGAGTTTTTAGGGTTTTTTTGTTTTTTTGGGTTTTTGGGGTTTGTTAGGGTTTGTTGGGGTTTGTTAGGATTTTTTAGGGATTGTTAGTATTTGTTAGGGTTCGTTAGAGTTTTGCATGGTTTTTAATGGTTTTTAGTTTTTATGGGTTTATTCATGGTTTGTTAGGGTTATTTAGTTGTTCATGGTTGTCAAAGATGTGTAGAGCTAGTCACAAGCTTCAATTTGATATTTGGTAGAAGTGAAACGGACACCCAGAGCAGAAGTTATGGTCATTTGGAGGACTTAAGGAACTTTTGGGTCTTTAAGATCGTTATTAGGTGTTCCTATTGTTAAAAAATGTTTATGTATAGTCTCATGCTTCGATTTGATATGTGGTAGAGGCAAAACGAACACCCATGGAAGAAGTTATTGAAAAACGGACACCAGAAGCCAATCTTTTGACCATCCAAAGGGATTTTGGGGCTTTTTGGGGGTTGAACAATGTCAGAAAGGGTTTGAGCATTTACCAGAGTGTGTATATTTTCACAATAATCGATTTGATATGTGGTAGAGCCAAGATGAACACAGGTAGCAGAAGTTATTGTCATTTTAAATTGAGCAACCCTCCTAGCGCCAAAAAACCTAAGAAACACGCAACTCACTAAAATAGGCATAACTTCTCCTTCAGGTGTCTGATTGAGCACTGTGACTAGTAAAATCGAAGCTCATGAGATGAGTGAGGACCAAGTCTAATCTAAACTGTGAGAAGATCAAAGAAACAGACGATATATTAGTTATACCACTCCAAAAAGAGTCCAACTTCAAACGGTCATAACTTTCACTCTGTTTGTCCGTTTGAGCTCTACCACATATCAAATCAAAGGAAGCGAAGAGAACTATGAATAAGGATAACTTGAACAAAGTTCAAGTCATGTATGGGGCTCTAAAATCCCAAAAACCCATCAGAAGGCCTCCAAAACTCTATTTATGTGTCCGGATCCCTGTCAATTTTTTTCAAAACGGTCATAACTTCTGATCTGTGTGTCTGTTCGGCCTCCGACACATGTTTTTATAGTAGTACGTTCCATGAGATTTAGTATGGCTATTTACAGAGCGGAAATGGAATCCTAAAGAAGACTTTATGTCTTTTCTAATGACTCTGATTTGTTAGGTTTTTCGAGACACCATTTCTAGCACTTTTGTCCTGTCTTCTGTTTTTTCAAACAACTATAACTTATTATTACTGTTATTATTATTATTATCATCATCATATCATGAAAATTCACATGCACATGCATGTTCATTATTATTATATTTTTATTACCATACATGTGCACATGCAATGCACACACGTTATTTATTATCACATGTGTTGTTATTATTATTGTTATTATTATTATTGTGGTTGTTGTTGTTGTTGTTGTTTTTATTGTTATTATCATCACATGAAAATACACATCCAAATGCACATACACGCACATTCAATGAACGTTCATTATTCTATTATCACATGCGTTGTTATTATTAATATTATTAATAATATTATTATTATGATCACCATCATCATCATCTGATACCAATGCAATGCACGAGAGTTATTATTTATTACCATACACATGCCCACGTAATGCACATGTAATATTCTATTATAATATTCATTAGTACTACTACAATTATAACAACAACAACTACTATTATTACTACTGCAGTTATTTTTAATATCATCACATTCAAATGTAGATGCACGTGCGTTATTAATTATTATTTATTACCATGTACGTGAATATGCAATTCACTTGTATTATTCGTTTATTATTATATTTATTATTATTATTATTATCACATTTTATTATTATTATTATTATTATTATTATCATTATTATTATCATTATCACATGCTAATGCACATGCATGTGCATTGTTATTTATTATTTATTACCATGCACGTGAATGCGTTATTATTATTATTTTTATTACAATTAGTATTGTGAGTATTATCATCAAGTGTAAATGCACATGCACATGAATGTACATTCTTATTTATTATTATTTATTTATTTTTTACTACAATGCACGTGCACATGAAATGCACTTGCATTATTCTATTATTATTATTATTATTATTATTATTCTTGTTGTTGTTGATTTTGTTGTTTGTGTCATCAAATACAAATGCACATGCATGTGCATTGTTATTTATTATTTATTACCATGCACGTGCATGCATCAATATCATTATCATTACATGTAAATGAACATGAACATGTGTTATTATATATTATTTATTATCATGCACATGAAGAATAAATGCACTTGTGTTATTCTATTATCACAGGTGTTATTATTATTTATTCTAATGAACGTGCTCACGCAATGCACGTGCGTTATTCTATTATCACATGTGTTATTATTTATTATTTATTATCATTTACAAGAAAATGCACATTCATGTGGACATGGTTATTATTTATTGTTCATTACCATGCACATTCACATGCACATGCACATGCACATGCACTTGTATGTGTGTAATTATTTATTATTTATTATCATTAACATTCACATGCACATACACATGCAATTCACATGCGTTATTATATATAATTTATAATTTATTATCATTCACATGCAAATGCGCAGGCATATGCACATGCACATGCGTTATGATTTATTATTTAAACAATTCACATGCATATGCACATGCAGGTGCGTTATTACTATTATTATTATTAGAGGTATTTTTAGGGTTTACTATCATTTTTTAGGATTTTTAGGTGTTATCAACATTTATTATGGTTTGTTAGGGTTTTAGGGGTTTTAATGGTATATTAGCGTTCTTTAGATCTTGGTGGGGGTTATTAGGATTTTATTTGGGTTTATTATGGTGTTTCAAGGATTATTAGGGTTTATCAGGTATTTTTAGGGTTTTATTTGGATTGAGTTGGGTTTATTAGGGTATATTATGGTGTATTATGGCATATTCAGTTATGTTTAGGATTTATTGGGGTTTATTATGGTTCATTACAGATTATTAATTTTTAAGAGGGTATATTAGGGTTTTTTAGTGTTTAGTAGTGTTTATTAGGGTTTATTAGCACTTTTATGGTTTGTTAGGTTTTATTAGCATTTATTTGGAATTTGAGGTCTTTTTAATGGAAGATTTGCATTTTTTAGTGTTTAATTATGTTTATTATGGTTTATTATGGTGTGTTAAGGTTTATTAGGGTTGAGTAGGTATTTTTAGGGTTTTATTATGGTCGAGTCGGTATCTTTAAGGTTTTATTAGGGTTGAGTATGGTTTATTAGGGTTTGTTAGGATTTTTAGGGTTTATTAGGGTTTGTTAGTGTTTTTATTAGGGTATATGTGTGTTTTTTAGATTTTGATAATATATATGAGGGGATGTTATGACTTTTTAGGATTTATTAGCTTGTTTTTAGTGTTTATGAGCAATTTTAATGGTTTATTATCTTTTATTTGAATTTATTATGGTTTATTAGGGTTTCTAGGGATTTGTAATGGTTTTTTTGTTTTTTTGTTTATTGGGGTTTAGATGGGATTTATTAGGGTTTTTATGGTGTTTTAAGGTTTATTAGTGTTAAGAAGGTATTTTTTGGGTTTTATTATGGTTTTATTAGGGTTTATTAGTTTTTATTAGGGTCGTCTAGGGATTTTTAGGGTTTATTAGGGTTTGTTAGGGGTTTATTAGTTTTTTAATTTTATTTGGTTATATTAGTGTTTGTTAGGTCTTTTTAGATAATATTGCATGATTATATTGTTTGTTAGCATTTGGTTTTTGTTTGTGAGTATTTTATGGTTTCATAGGTTATATTAGAGTTTATTATGGTTTATTAGGGTTTCTAGGGATTTTTAAGGTATATTAGCATTTTTTTTGTCTTTATTAGGTTATTTTAGTGTTTTTAGGTCTTTTTAGGTAATATAGTGCGTTTTCATTGTTTGTGATCATTTTTTATTGTTTGTGAGCGTATTTAGGGTTTAATAGGTTATATTACAGTTTATCTGGGTTTCTCGGGATTGTTTTAAGGTATACTAACATTTCTTTTCTTTATATAGGGTTTGTAGGGTTTTATTGGGGGTTATTACAGTGTGTTAATGGTTGTTAGGGTTGAGTAGGGTTTATTTGGATTTATTTATGGTTTATTAGGGATTTTATGGTTTTTTGCGGTTTATTAGGGTTTATTAGTGTTTATTAGTGTCTATTAGGGTTGGTTAGGGATGTTTAGGTTTTCTTAACGTGTTTTTAGGGTTTATTAGGTTTTATTATCATTTCTTAGGGTTTATTAGGTATTTTGGGGGTTTTATTAGGTTTGTGTAGAGTTTATTAAGGTTTTTAGGGATTATAAGGTGTTTTAGGGATTATTAGAGTTTATTAGGGGTTTATTAGGGTTGAATTTTTTATATTATGGTATATTATTGTTTATTATTTTTGAGGGTTTTAAAGCGTCATTAGGGTTTTTGTAGCATTTTTTGGGTTTGTGTAGCTTTTTTAGAGTTTATGTAGCATTTTTAGTGTTTATGTAGCTTTTTTAGGGTTTATTTAGTAGTTTTAGATTTTATGTATCATTTTTAGGGTTTATGCAATGTTTTTTGGGTTTATGTAGTGTGTTTAGGGTTTAGGTTTTATGTAGCATTTTTTAGGGTATATGATGTGTTTTCTGGGTTTATGTAGCATTTTTAGGGGTGATGTAGCCTTTATGTTGCATTTTTTAGGGTTTATGTAACGTTTTTAGGGTTCATGTAGTGTTTTTATTGTTTATATTGTGTTTTTAGGTTTTATGTAGCAGTTTTTAATGTTTATGTTGCGTTTTTTAGGGTTAATGTTGTGTTATTTAGAGTTTATGTTACAGTTCTAGGGTTTATATAGCTGTTTGGGTTTATTTTGCGTTTTTTTTATGTTGCGTTTTAGGGTTTTTGTTGCACTTTTAAGGGTTTTTTGTAACATCTTTACGATTTATGTATCTATTTGAAGCGTTTTTTAGGGTTTTAATGGTTGTTAATGGTTTGTAGTTTTTAGGGTTTTTAAGGGTTTTTAACAGGTGTTTATGGTTTTTTGTGGTATATAATGGCTTTTCAATGTTTTTTTTTGGCTGGAGAGGGGGGGGGGTTATGGGTTTATTTGTTTTTTTTTTGGGATTGATAGGGGTTTTTAGGGGTTTTTAGTGTGTTTTACGGTTTGTTTAGGTATTGTAGTAGTTTTTAGAGTTTATATAATGTGTTTTAGCATTTTTTGGGTTCTTTAGGTTTTTTAGTGTTCTTTAGAGTTTAATATGGTTCTTTAGGGTTTATTAGTGTTCTTTATGATTTTTTACAGTTTATTATCATTTTTTATTGTATATTAGGATTTTATTGGGATTTTGTAGGCATTAATATCTTTTTCTAAGGTTTATCATCCTTTTTAGGGTTATTTAGGATTTAATAGGGTTTATTATGGTTTATTTTATTTATTAGGGATTAGTAACGTGTATTTGAGTTTATTACGTATTATTAGGGTTTACTATGATTTTTTAGGGTTTATTGTGTTTTATTAGGGGTTTGTTATGGTTTGTTTCAGTTTGTTGTGATTTATTTGGTGTTGTTAGGATTTGTTACGAATTATTTGGTGTTGTTAGGGTTTGCTACGATTTATTTTGGGGTTATTTGGGTTTGTTATGGTTTATTAGTGGATTGTAGGGTTTTGTAAGATATTATTTGGAGATTTTGTACCATTTTGTCGGGTTTGTTAGTATTTATATTGATTATTAGGGTTTATTAGGGTTTGATAGTGTTTTTATTGTATATTAGGGGTCTTAGGGATTTTGTAGGATTTATTAGGGTCTAATAGATTTTGTTTGGGTTTATTACAGGTTACTACGTTTTATTAGTGTTTATTAGCGTTTTTAGGGTATTATAGTTGGTTTTAGGGGTTATTAGGGTTTATTAGTGGTTCATAGGGGCTATTAGTGGTTGTTAGGGTTTGTTAGGTTTTGTTTCGGTTTTTAGGGTTTTTTACGGTTTGTTTGATTAGTTTGGGGTTTTATGCATTTTTTTTGGGTTTTATGGGTGTGTTTGGATTTATTATGCTTTGTTAAGATTATTTTAGCATTTTTTGGGTTTTTGTTGCATTTTGTGGATTTTGAAGAATTTTTTGGATTTTTTTAGCAATTGTTAGGGTTTATGTAGCGTTGTTAGTGGCTTTAGTGGTTCTTTCGTGTTCTTTAGGGTTCTTTATGGTGTATTAGGGTTTCTTTTGAGGTTTTTTGGGTTTGATAGGGGTTTTTGGGGTTTTAAGGGTTTCATAGGATTGGTTATGGTTTTGTTAGGCATTTTTAGTCTTTTTGGAGTTTTTCTATTATTTTTAGGGGGTTTTAGGGGTTTTAGCATTTTTGAGGTTTTTTAGGGTTTTTAGTGTTTTTTATGTTTTTTCTGGTTTCTTCGATTTTTTTTGTGTTTTTAGGGGTTTTTGGGTTTTTAGGATTTTTTAGGGTTTTGTTAGGTTCTTCAAGGTTTGTTAGGTTTTTTTGAATATTAGCGTTTTGAATGGTTTAATAGTGTTTTTGTTGAATATTTGGGTTTTAAGTATTTTGTAGCTTTAATTGGGGTCTAAAAGGGTTTTTAGGGTTTATTAAGATTTATTATTGTTTATTAGGGTTTGGTAGTCGGCTTTAGGGTTTATCCAGAATTATTAATACAACTTATAAATGATATTATGGA